>JAPZQE010000011.1:0-348939 GCA_028828645.1 Rhodotorula sp. PL61-2
AGAAGGCTCCGCTGACGCATCCCCTTGCAGAGTTCACCTTTCGAATGCAAGTCTCAACAGCTTCAACATCCTCGCTCCTCACTGACTCCCCCAGCGATACGCAGATACTCATAAGAACAGCAAGGAGGTCCTTCAGAAGCCCGTACGTCTCCTTCGCCCGCTGTCGTGCGAGGAGGGCTGACTCTCGGATCCGGTGCAGCTTCGCACGGCGGTAGGACGCCGCGGTACCACTTTGACGAGAGGTTCAAATCGAGCTTCTACGAGTGCGTTCCCCGCCCACTCCCCCCGCACTCGAAGCGTAGCGCTTAACCTATTCTCTCTTGCCGCGCGCAGTCAAAGTCGCTTCCGACGGTCGAGGTCCTGCATGGCTGGCGCTGGGTGCGGGNCGGCGGTAGGACGCCACGGTACCACTTTCACGAGAGGTTCAAGTTGAGCTTCTACGAGTGCGTCTCCCGCCCACTCCCCTGCGTCTCCCGCCCACTCCCCCCGCACTCGAAGCGTAGCGCTTAACCTATTCTCTCTTGCCGCGCGCAGTCAAAGTCGCTTCCGACGGTCGAGGTCCTGCATGGCTGGCGCTGGGTGCGGGGAGGGCTTAATGTGTAACATACCCCCAGGACCGTCCGGGTCGACGGTAGGGGGAGGGCATGACCCACGGCGTAGAACCGCAAGGTTGGAACGCTCTAGGAGGGGCATCCCGCGCGAAGGAGGACCGGAAAGAGAAGAGGAGGTGGGGCCGAACGACCCCGAATGTCGGTCATCTCGATCAATGCTGAGAGGTCGTCAAGAGTTGCAGAGGACGGTCGCACTGCGTGTGTGGACAATGCATAGACTCAGGAGGGCGAGCGGAACGAGCGAGGGGGTATCGAGGCCAAGAACGAGTGGGTACAGGGGATGCAGGGGGTTCTCAGAGAACAGAATGGACGGCGGCGAACGAACGCTGATAGGATGCAAGGGAAGAGACACGACATGCTGCAGCTGGCGAAGGAAGGGGGCCGGGTGAGGAAAGGGCAGCTCACGGGATCGACCGCGCGAACGCCTCGACGTCCGTGTCCGCCGCAGCCGCATGCCGCATCCAGGGGTACTCCTGCATGCGCAGGCACGTCAGTGCACCGGCAAAAAGGACGGATGGGTAGAACGGGCGCACCAGGAGCTCCTTGGGCGTTGGCCTCGCGACCTCCTTCGGCAGTGGCCCCTTCTTCTTGACGTTCCACCCGACCGGCTCCTTCCTCAGCGTCGCGTCAACGAACTCCTCCACCATGGGGTCGAACCTCCCCGCCGGCAAGCGTGGCGCCGGCTCGTTGACGATGTACTGCAGCAGCTCGAGGATGCTCATCTGGTGCCCCGATCCCGCGAGGCTCACGCCCGTCGCCTTCCTCGCCCCGGAGGCCTTGCGCGTGCGCAGCGACTCGCGTTTCGCCGCGCGCTGGCGCTCGGCAAGCGCGATGCTCTCGCGCTTCTTGTCCGGCTTGGCAGGGCTGAGCGTGTCGTCCCCGAGCGTGTCGCCGCTCTGGTGGTACGTCGCCTCGCCGCCGTCCTCGTCGACGCCAGCGAGCGACAGCCGCGCAAAAGCCGTCTCCTCGTCCGAAGAGGGGACGTCGTCCTCTTCTGAGGAGGAGAATGGGAACCGCCCGATCGCAAGCTCGACGAGCGTGATGCCGAGCGACCAAACGTCCGACTTGACCGTGTAGGGGTCGCCCGAAATGCGCTCCGGCTGTGCGCGCGAGCTTTGAATATGTGTTGAGGAGGAGGGGAAAGAGGGGGCACACGCACGCTCATGTAAGTGCTCGTCCCGACAAACGTGTCGGCGACCGAATTGATCAGCTCGCCTGACACGCCAAAGTCGCAGATCTTGATCTGCCCCGCCGAGTTGAGCAGGATGTTGCTCGGCTTGACGTCTGCCGCATCTCCGTGTCAGCCTTTGCAGTACGGGAGAAGAAGCGAGAGGACGCACCGCGATGCATGATCTTGTGCACCTCGTAGAGGTATGTCAGGCCACTGACGACTGCAAGAGCGATTTTGCCGAGGATGGGCTCGGGGATAGGCCCGACCTTCTTGTAGATGCCGTCGAGCGAGCTGGTCCTCCCTCCAGATCAGCTCGCGCGCGCAAGGAGGGCAAGGGGAAGCAAGCGCGACGCACCCCTTGTCCATAAACTCCATGCACATGCAGATGTGCGGGTCCTGGAGGTACGCGCCGTAGAACGAGACGATGAACGGGCTCGCGCAGTCGTGCATGATCTGCAGCTCGCGCAGGATCTGCTTGCGCGTCGTGTCGCTCGTCGCGATGTGCACCACCTGCGCGCGTGCCGCCTCGTCAGCTGTGTACTTGGAAGCGCGCGAGGAGACGCACCTTCTTCGCCATGATCGCCTTGGTAGGGACATGCAGCGCGCGACTGACGGTCCCGCCGTTGCCGCAGCCCAGCTCCTCGAGCACCTGGAGGTCCTCATTCCGGAGGTCGAGCTTGAACTCGACGCCGAGCTCGAGCGTCGCGAGCTGCTCGCTCAGCCGGTTGTGGTAGCTCCGCGAACTGGTCGACGTGCTCGAGCTGCTCAGGCTCGGGGTGGTGGGGAGGAGTGGGCTAGCGCCTTCGGCCGAATCGAGGCTGACGATGCTCGTGCGGTTGCTACGGCTCGATCCGGCGACCTGGATCGGCTGCGGGCGCGCTGGGACGGGCGGTGCGGGCTTGAGGAGGAGGTCGGAGGCGCTCGATCCGGCGAGCGTGCCCGGCTTGGTCGACTCGCTGCCCAGCGCCAAGCCCTTCTTGTTGCGGTTCTTGGCGCGGCGGGCGAGCAGACCAGACGGTGGCGCGAGGCCGCCCTCGGACGGGAGAGCGCTCATCGCTCAATGTGGTGGGGAGGAGGCGTGGAAGCGTGAGCGTGCTCGATGGGCGGGTGCGTGTGTGCTCTGGGCACTTGCGAGAGATACAACTGGGCGTCTAGCAAGCACAAAGACGGAAAGTACGAGGAGCGGTGGAGGGGGAGCCCGAGCAGGACCCTCCGCGAGGAGCATCGCGGCGAACGAGGCCTGAACTCGTGCCGTTCTTGCCTCTGTACAGTCCCGACGAAGCGCGGCAGGCGTAGAGAGAAGGTGTTACAATGTACAATGCAGGCGCACACGGAAAGACCCTAGCTTCAACCACCCGCGCTCCGGCCAATCCCTCTATCTAGTCAACCTCCGGCTCGAGCGCGCCGTACGGCCGCGACTCGTACCACGACTTGTCAAACTCGTGCACACGAACGTCTGCGAGCGAGTGCACACATTTGTAAATCAGTTTCGGCACAAACGGAGAGCTAAAGGAGGTAAGGGAGAAGCGCAACGTACAGCCATCCTCACCGCCAATCGCGTACCCCTTGCCCTGCGGGTGCGCTGCAATGGTGTTGCACGGTCCGAACCCGCCCTTGACGCGCGAGACCTCCTCCTCAAAAATGCGGTGGAAGAAGCGGACCTCAAAGTGGCCGTGCCGTGCGCCCGTCGTCGTGACGTTCATCGCCTCCTGTCCGCCACCCATGACCACCTGCGTGTGCGCAAATGAGTAAGGTGACGCGGTCTGGGGAGAGGGAAGGGCGCACGTAAGGCTTGCCCGGGACAATCGCTGCCGAGTTCAGCGGCGGCTCGCCCGTGTACGTCTTGATGAGCGTCAGGTACTCCTCCTCGCCATGCGCATTCTTGTGCGGGCCGACGGACCAGATCTGCGAGAAGTCCATGTGAGAGAAAGCTCGATCGAGAGGTGCGGGACGGGCATACCTTTGCCGACTTGTCCTTGGACGAGGTGATGAAGTAAGTGCCGTCCGGCGACATCTGCAGGTCGGTGATGACGCCCGAGTGCGCACGCTCCTCCTTGTCGAAGAACAGCAGACCCTCCTCCTGCGCATAAAAGCGGGATCAGCTGAGGTCCCGCAGAAGAGAGGGCGGACGCACCGTGTCCCACAGGTTCAGCGTGCCGTCCTCGTGCGCCGTCACGATAAACTCGTCAAGCCCGCACCACGCCGCGACCGTCGCCTTCGAGCCCGTCGGCTTGATCGTGAACTGCGGCTCCTTGGACTCTGCATGCAGGTTTCCTCAGTCAGCACGCTCGAAGCGCGTGAGGACGGGAGCGTTACTGACGGTTCTTCGGCTCGTCGCGGTTGATAGCAAAGACAGAGACGCCGCCGGGGAAGCCCATGCGCTTCTCGGTGACGGCGAGGACGCGCTGGTCGTCCTCGCTCCACGCGACGCGCTTGACGGCGGTGGGGAACTCCCAGGTGTAGAGGCACTCGCCGGTCTTGACGTCCCACAGCTTCATCATGTTGTCGGCCGAGCCGGTGACGAGGTAGGTCGATGTGGTGTCGACGTCGACGGTCCAGACGGTGCCGTTGTGGCCGTCGTAGGTGCCGACGCGCTCGCCATTGTGGGACCGCCAGACGTTGACGACGTGGTCCTTGGAGCACGTGAAGAGAAGGTCGCCCTCCGAGTTGTAGACCACCTCTGTACAACGGGGTGAACGAAGGTCGCAGGTCGGCGAGGCGGTGGAGGAGGAGGGCAGGCGAAAAGGGGAGGTGTCAGCTCGCGCTAAAAAGAGCAGGTTGTGATGAGTGCTCTGCAGCACAGTGCAGAGACGAGTGGCAGTGGCGGCACGCCTTGCAGGGTGCTGCGGCGGGCGGCGTCGCGGGGTGGAGATGGAGAGGGAGAGGCGGGGGACGCACGGGTGAGCGCGCGCTCGTGGCCGGAGAGCATGATAGGACGCTGTTGCTGGGCATTAGTGCGCTGTCTCCAAGGGAGGAAGAGCTCGCACGTGCCATGGCGGGCGAGTTGCTGGCGGTGCGAGGGGGACAAGAGGAAAAGGCGCCGACTCCGCTCCTCCTCGTCCCGCCACCATCCGCTCCTCCTGCCAGGGCACGTGCAGCTTGCTTATCTGCTCATACCCGCGCAGGCGCACATGCTCGTGCTGCCCCCACCGCGCTCCGTCGCCTCGGCACTGAGCTTGCCTGGTCGACTGATGAACCGCCCTCCGCTGCTACACGGCCGTCTGGCCGACCCGCGTCGCGCTGTTGCAACAATGGCATCGTCATGACCGGCGGCCTCGGTCGCATTGGGATCTTGCAGTGCACTCATCGCTCCTCTCCCTCGCCGCGTCCACCCTTTGTTCGTATCGACCCTGCAAGCGCGCGCCCTCCAGCGTTCTCTGGCTGTTCAGCTCTTGATGAGCTCACTGTGGAGACCCATGCACAGGCCATGCTGCACCCGCCTGGAACCGCTGCGGACCTGCAATCGTCAGGTTGCTTCGCCGCATACTGCTGCTGCCGATCCTTCCGGTCTTGCGCTCCCGCTTGCTGTCGCTGTACTGCACAACGAGCTACTCGAGCAGCAGCTGCTGTCGGAGCGACCAGCAGGGAGCGGGAGGGCCCGTCGGGACACCCCTACAACGCTTATGCGACGCATCAGTTCCTATCTGCGCGCTCGCAGCTCTCGCTTATTTGCCTGCTCGACAAGAATGAACGAAACGGCCAAGCTGAGGCTCGAATCATGTTATTCGCGCTGCATCGAACATACGGCAGCTGGGGAGCCGCCGCCTTCATCCTCGTTCATCCTTAGCTTGCCCGAGTTCCCCTCACATACGCTTAGCAAATCAATGCGTCTCATCTCGTCACGATGTACAAGCCACCGATTCGTGAGCGTGAAAGCTGTCTCGTCACGTTCAGCTGCGGGCGAGCGACGTACGGGAGGGCAAACACGTTGGCTGCGCGCGCAACTCCGCACGCTCGTCTCGATCACGCTCGTCTCGACGCGCCGCGGAGCGTCCAGCCTTCCCTCCCACCTCTCGTTTCTCCCGCTCGGCGACGCTCAGAAACGACAGCATGGCCACACAGATCCCCATGCAGCACGCCGGCGGCGCAGAGGGCGCGATCGACCGCCTCCTCGCCGAGGAGCAGCAGGGCCGTACCGGCGGGTACGCGCCTGTCCCGAGGGGTGAGGGGATGCCGGCGCCCGTGACAACACAGGCAGAGGCGGTAAGTCGTTCTCTCTAGGTGCTTTGCGGCGCTGGAGGACACGGGGAGGCGAGGTGCTTTTGGAGCGGGGAGGGGAGGCGACGCTGTTGCTCGACGGCGGACGCCTGCGCCCAGTTTGACGGCTGGCACAACGGCGTCCTTGGATGACCTGGCAGTGCAGAAGTCGCACGCCGGCGAAAGAACACGTTCTAACTCAGCCCCTCCCTTCGCAGGTCAAGAAGATGCACCCGGCGCCCATTATCGCCATCTGGATCGCGCTCTCGTCGAGCGTCATCCTCATGAACGCGTGGATCCTGTGCGTGTTGCACCATCTCGAAGACAAGGAGCATGAGGCTGATTTCAGCGTGTACTTCCGCGGCGCAGAGGCAACAAGGAGGGCCAGCTTGGCTTCCGCTACCCTATCTTCCTCACGGTAAGCTGCATCCTTGCCTGCAGCTGCGCAAGAGGGTGACTGACCTCCTCTGACGCCGCTTCTAGACGACTCACCTCGTCTACGCCTCGT
Organism: Rhodotorula sp. PL61-2; assembly: GCA_028828645.1. Taxonomy (NCBI): domain Eukaryota; kingdom Fungi; phylum Basidiomycota; class Microbotryomycetes; order Sporidiobolales; family Sporidiobolaceae; genus Rhodotorula; species Rhodotorula sp. PL61-2. The sequence continues at coordinate 6,488 of JAPZQE010000011.1, forward strand.
TCGCGACGCGCCTCCTCCGCCGCTTCACCCACCTCCTCGACGGCCTTCAGAATGTTGAGATGACCTGGGACCGGTATTACAAGAACGTACGAGGCCCTCCTCTCACTCCGTCTCGCGGAGCAAGGTGAATGACGAGCGCCCGCCCGCAGATCGTCCCCATCGGCGCGCTGTTCTCCGCCTCGCTCATCTTCTCCAATCTCGCCTACCTCACGCTCTCCGTCTCGTTCATCCAGATGTGCGTATTACCCCCTTCACGGTGAGCCACCACAGGCTCCCGCTCACCTGCCTTCGACGCGCCCGCAGGCTCAAGGCGTTTACCTCCGTCGCCGTCCTCGGCATGTCGGTCTTCATGGGCCTCGACACCTGGGACCAGCGCAAGGCAATCACGGTCCTCGGTATCTCGGCGGGTGTCGCGCTCGCATCGTACGGCGAGCTCCGCTTCGTCTTCTCGGGCTTTGTCGCGCAGTGCCTCGGGATCCTCTTTGAGGCGACGCGACTCGTTGCGATTCAGCGCCTGCTGAGCGGGCTCAAGATGGACCCGATGGTGTCGCTCTACTACTATGCCCCCGTTTGCGCCGTCTTCAACGGGCTCCTCATCCTCCCCTTCGAGGGTACCGCGCCCTTCTCCGCCGTCCTCGACAAGGTCGGCCCTGTCACCCTCTTGGTCAACTGCAACGTCGCCCTCCTGCTCAATGTCAGCGTCGTGTTCCTCATCGGGTGTGCGAGCTCGCTCGTGCTCACCCTCTCCGGTGCGCGGCTTTTTCCTTCTCTCTCTCTCTCATGGAGCGAACGGGCTGACGCAAGCGAGCGAGCGCGCGCAGGCGTCCTCAAGGACATCCTCCTCGTCGCCGGCTCGGTCGTTCTCTTCGGCTCGCCAGTGACCTTCATCCAGGTGCGTCCCTCAGTGTCCCTCTCGCTCCTCCTCGCTGGCCTCAACCCACCGATCCACCCGGCACGCAGCTCGTCGGCTACGCCATCGCCCTCCTCGGGCTCTTCATCTTCAAGACGCCCAAGGACAAGACGGAGGAGTATGTTGCGGCGCTCAAGCGGATGGTCGGGAAGTAGGCATAGCAGGCGCGAGTGAGGGAGAGGCGGGAACGGAGATAGACGGGAGACGGTGAGGAATCCCTAGAACCATGGCAAGAACGCGCATTATCCCCTCTCATGCGGTACGCGAGTGCAGCGATGGCTCGCGCGCGCACGTGCGGCAAGTCAGGGAGGCAGGAAGGGGAGACCCTTGCGCAGCTGTCCTTTCCGTAAGATCACCTCTCGAAGTCCACCTCCAGATAGACTGGAAGAAATGGAACAACAGGTCGCGGAACGTCGATGCTGGGGAGTCCGTCTACAGGAACGCCGATCGCGCGCCCATGCATCCCTCATCTCCTCTGCACACGCCACGCCGTACCCGCGCCTCCCCTCCACACAAAGCCCACTTACTCGCTCGGCAGCTCCGGCACTTTTGGCGGCGCGCCAAACCTGCACGGGACTTCGGCACATGGCCAGTCCATCTTGTCCCACACGCGCTCGCGCTCAATCCACAGGTCGCCGAGGTACCGCTTGAGCTCGTCGGGCGGGTACGGCGCGGGCCCGCCGCTGCCGGTTCCGTGCGGCGTCTGGTGGACGAAGCGGAAGGGGAGGGAGGTGTCGTTGGCGAGGTCGTGGATCTCCTGCCGGAAACCGGGGTACCAACGGTCGCCGTAGCTGCCAAGGAAAGTGTATTAGAAAAGGGCGGCGGCAATGCCAAAGGGAGGATAAGCTGGAGGTGATGGAAGCGACAGCAAGGTAACGACAGCAAGGGATGCGCCAAGGAGGGAGGACGCACTGCACGCTCGCCAGCTCCATCCCGTTCACGCGGTGCATGCACTTTACGCTTGGTGTCGTCCCGCCGTACGCGGCAAAGTACGCGAGCTCGAGCGGCTGCGTCTGCGCGACGCTTTCGGGCACCACGTCCGAGAGGTTCAGGAGCCTGCCGTGGTAGCCCTTGCCGAAGCACACCGAGCCGATGTCCTCGGCGACATTGGCAAAATAGCTCGGCAGAAGGGAGGCGTTCGACGTCGCGCTGGGCGGGACGCGCGCGCCCGATGCGGAGAGCGTCGGCGGAAGGTCGACCGGGAGAAAGTCCTCGTCACGGTCGAGGAAGCCGATCCAGCGCGTCGGGTAGCGCTGATGCGACCGCAGCTTGCACGACATGTAGTAAATGATCTGCTTGCGGGGGTGCGTGAGCAATGTTCGAGCGAGAGCGAGTTGATAATGCGGAGATCTCGCTCGAGAAGGAGAGGAGCAGATTGCGACGTACCTGGTCGCCGTAGAGGCCATTGTCCATCAGGTTGTTGCGGTGGCCGTACGTCTCGAGGCTGGCTGGTGGAGCGTACATGAACGTGTCCCTCGCGCCCGTCGCCTTGACGTAGCGGTCGACGAAGTCGCCAACGACGGCGTCGCGCGCATGCCAGTGCACCGTGTCGACGCCGTTCCTCCGCATGTTCTCGCGCCACTCGAGCGTAGCGCGCGCGTCGAGGTGGCCCCAGATAGGGGAGAGGCAGATCCCGAACTGCAGGGAGTGGAGTGTCAGAGGAACACGAGCAAATTAGAGCAACGGAGTGGGATGTGGGTCGAAGGACGAAAGCGCAAGAAAAGGGAGGGACGCGACGAACCTCCTGCTCCTCCTCGGGGTAGTGCGCCGTCAGCTCGATGCTGTGCCGGAACTCGCCCTCGTCGCCCTTGTACTTCCACACCATCGTCGTCACCAGCGTCTCCTTCGGCTTCTCCGCCATCAGCCCCTCCAGATCTGACGGCAAGGGACAGTTGGCGAACCCCAGGTACGAGGCGTGGCGCAGCTCGCCTGCCTGCGTGAACGACTCGCCCGCGAAGTCGTGCTCACACATGAAGGTCTTGATGTGCTGGCCAACGTTGTAGGTGTGTATTTGGTGCGCTGGATCGCGGTAGCCCTCGGCTGCGCAGGACGAGAAGGTCAACTTCGCGACGAGAGGAAGCGTGGAGGCAGACGGACGCACGCTCAATATGCAGCGCGATAGAGACGAACGAGTCATCCAGTGTATTCGGCTGGCGATACGTCTCGTTGTAGCGGCGTACGACCGCATGCGCGACAGTCAACCTCAGATTGTTGTGGGGCGGTGCAAGGTAGCTCTGCACGAGCCCCGCGGCCGGCGACGCCCATACGATGCCGCCCGACGTCCTGCTCAAGCCGCGTGACGAAGCATGGCGCCATAGCGCGACGAGGACGAGAACCAGTGCCCCTCCGCAGGCGAGCACGCGCCGGTCGAGGAGGAGGGACTGGGGAGCCCGCGGCTCGCCCAGCAGGGACGTGTACATCTCGCGTGCGGCGAGTGCACGGTGTTAGCGCACCCGTGCGCGCTTGTGCGGGAGCAGAGCAGGACGCAGGCCCCGCGCACAGCATCTCCGGCGCCGTTGAGCGACGGCCTCGACTTCGTCGATCTTCTCGTCGCCGTCTCGAACTCTCGTGGAGATTTCGTCCGTCTCACCTCCGCTGTCTTGCTGCAGTCATCCACTCACAGCACAGCAGCCCCGCGCAATGCGCGGATTTGCCTGAACCGGGAGGTGTTCCACGTGCTCTTCCGTTCCGCTCCCGGTTCCGCGAAAGCTCCCACTCCCGCCAGCTCTCTTTCTCTTCGCCCTGCTGCAACTCAAGCTGGTCCGCGCCGCGTCTTCGAGCGGTCGCGTCCGCTGCTGCCACGCTCGCCGCCCACTAGACGCTGAGGACGACTTCCTGCTCCTCGATCGCGTTTGCCTCGACGCGTCGTTGAGCAAGCCCTCCCAGCACGCACCAAATCCATTGCCACCATGGTGCTCGCAGACAAGGAGCTCGCAGGCGCGACAGAACCGCTCATGGGTGGTCACTCTGATTCGGAGCTCCCCGAGTCGCTCGAGCTGGAGGAGATGGGCAGCACGGGCCTGAAGTGGGCAAGGACATCAGTACGTTCGCCTCCTTCAGTGCACGCCACAACAAGATGGCTAAGATTCGCCCTCACAGGCTGCAGTTGCCAAGGACCGGAGATGGCGGATCGCTGAGCGCGTCGTGACCGCCATCCTTGCGCTCCTCGTCGTATTGCTTGCGTTTGAGCCGCGTTCTCCAGCAACGGTGGTCGAGGCGGGCAAGAAGCTTGTTGGCCTGGCTGAGGCGGATGAGGAGTGCGACGCATACGACCTGCCGGGCGTCCTCCGGTTCGACTACGAGAACCACACCGCCAACTACTGGGAACCCGCGCTCTCGAGTTGCAGGGCCCGGGACTACATGGACCCGCTCGCTTTCAACGAAGACGCCGTGCCGGAACTTGAGTTTATGCGAGGGCGGGTCGTCATGTTCTTCGTGGGTCCTGCGCTTTCTCCACTAGGAATCGTTTCCCCCCGACTAGCTCCGTTGACCGGCTTTCCACGCGTCTATTGCACAGGGTGACAGCGTAGATCGCTTCGCGCTCAAGCACTTCTGCAACTTCCTGGGCGGGCAAGCCGAGTCGATCTGGCGGGACCACCCGCTCATGCCGTCGCTTCCGAAGGGCCGCGAGCATGCGCCGGAAGGCTGTACGTCGCACGAAATGTCCTCGCTTCGCTGCGCTGTGCTTCAGTTGCGGATCTCGCTGACTATCTCCACCGGCGTGCAGATCGCTCGTACCGCAACACAACCGACTGGCCTGCGTCCGAGATGGGCGTCCCGCACTTGTGCCGCGTGCCAAAGTACGACTTCCACCTGCTCAACGTCTTCCAGTTCGGGCTCTTCCCGGAGGATGAGCCTGTAACTAGGCAGCACCACTTCCTCCCGCCGGGCGATTTCGAGGGTGCGGCGCTCTTTTTGTTCTTCCTTCCCCACTTACCCTTCCTTGCGCTCGCGCTGACTTGCTCCGGACGCTGTGCAGGCCGCTTCGACACCTTCGTCGTCCCCCTCCTCGAGAAGTACGCTGCGAACCGTACCGCCGAGCGCGACGCCCGCCTCGCGGCGAACCCGCTCGACCCTACACTCGACATCTCGTACCCCATTTCCGCCGCGCCCGACCTCTTTGTTACTACACCCACGTTCTGGAACATCATGCGGTACCCGCAGGAGTTCCCGCTGCCGACGGGCGAGTGGGCAAAGGGCCTCAAGCTGTGGACGCCGCCGACACGGCAGAGGCAGGACTGGTGGGAAGGGCGCGTGCAGGAGGCTTTTACGCACGTTGCAAAAGCGTGGGGAGGTTCGCAGGGGAAGACAAAGATTATGTGGCGTGCGTGCTCCTCCCTTCCCTTCTCTCGCTTCTCTCGCTGAATACCCGCTCACACTCCTTCACTCGCAGGCCGCCTCCACATGGTCTTCGGCGACGGCAATTGGCCGATCACCAAGCTGCAAACGCAGGACGCCGTTGCTGTCAAGGTCATCGAGCTGCTCCAGGAGGAGTCCGTTGCCGCCGAAACACGCGCGGGCTGGGCGCGATGGCAGGCTGAGGTCGTTCCCACGCTCGGCATTTCGTGGATCCGCAATCGCACTCGCGAGGAGGTCCAGCAGATGGGTATTGCGTCACGTGTCAAGGTGCTCGAGTGGGGCAAGGTGTTTAGCGGGCAACAGTACCACGGCTCAGGCGACGGCGTGCACCCGAACCCGCTGCCGGGCAGCTGGGTGTACCACAATAGTGCGTTTGCCGCTTGTTGTGCCGCAGGCGGTCTACTCACCTGCGTGTCCCCTCCGCAGTGTGGCTTGACGTCCTACGCAGGCATGTCGAATCGCAGGGCTAGAGTTGGGCGGCTTGATATAGGTCTCCTAGATAGGGTGTAGGTTATACAGTCACTGTACGGGTAGCGTGTTTTGGCTGTGCGCGTGCGCGCTTTTGGACCAGCGTGAAGTAAGTCGAGATGCGCGTGCTCGTGGTTGTAGTCACAGTAGCGAACGGCTTACCGCGTTTCCGTCTGTTCCCTTCGCTTCCCGTACGGGCCTCGAACAACGGGGGCTGCTGCGTGGTTTTCGCACGCGAGAGCACGCCATGGGATGTCCGAAGCGACTCTCCGGGCGGTGCGATCGAAATGCGGGTTGCTCCCGCTCCTCTCCCTCTTCGCATAGATGCCAGACGGATGTCCGCTGCTACGACGCAGGCGCTGCTGGACGCGGGACTGCTCACACAAGACGAGGGGACTTCCGGCCGCAGCGCCTTCCTCGGCGGGACGGGGGTGGCTCCAGTTCGGACAAGCGTCGCTGGCTTCTCGCGCCTCTTGCTGGCTGGTTCAAAGTCCTGCTTGACTGCTGCCACTGCCTTGCGCTGCCTGCCATCACATAGCTGCTCGCGGACGCGCGGCGCGTAGGCCGGATACAGCTTTGAACCCGGTGCGTGGGCTCCACCTCTGAAGGTTGATGCTCACTGCTCGGCGGGCTGACCACACGGATCGTGCAGCACGGCATTGCTTCAGCAAGCAGTCTTTCTGAAGCCCAACTCTCGCCCTTGGGCGCTTAGCACGCCCGGGCAACATGTCATCCCGCCCATCCCTACGCTACCTCCTCCTCGCCTCGCTTTTGGTCGTCCTCGCCATCTTCCACTTCATCGAACGACCGAAACGCGGCGCGTACTGGACGCGGAGGGCGCTGCGCCAGTCAGAGGCAGCCGAGTTGTTCGACTACTGCCCATGGCAGCTGAGCAACACGCACATCCCGACCGCCATCCTGCACGGCTCGCAGTCTCGGGCAACGACCGAGCGCACAACCTTCGTCGCTGGAGAAGAGCAGGGCTCTTCCGCAACGTTCCTCTCGTTCGCTTCGGACTCCCCGAGCGAGATGCGCCTTCTCCAGCGCGAGCCACCCATCTCGCTGCAGCTTCCGAACGGCGAGGCCAACTTGGAGGGTACCGAGCTCTGCAGGCTCCACAACGTTCCGTCGCAGTCGCGGCCGGCGGTCCCGCCATCCTGGCGCGACTATGCCCTGCTCGTCGGCATGGCGACAACGCCAGCGCGCGCACGGGACAATCTTCCCGTTTGGGCGCACTGGCTGCGCACGGCGCAGCACACGCCGCTCGACCCATCCATTCATACCCATGCAGCTGAGCTGCCGATGATTCTCGTGCTCACGCCGCCGTTGAACGCGTCGGAGGCGAGGGAGGCAAGCGACGCGCTGGAGGAGGCGAGGGCTGGAGGGATGTACCTCGTCATGCGCGAGAAGGAGGCGACGAAATACGAGACGCGGTACGTGAAGCTCGTCGAGGAGCTGTGGCAGGAGGCGCTGCGGAGGGAGCGGATCGAAGGGGTCAGGACCGACTGGTTCGCCATCAAGTACGTCTCTTTCGCCTTTTCTCCCTACGCGTGCTCTCTCTGTGCGAAACGCCAAGCAAAGTGCTGCTTGTTCGAGCGATCGAGCCTGACGTTTCGTGTGCTCGCAGCGACGACGACACATTCTTTCCCGATTATGACGCCATCGCGCGCCTGCTCTCCAGCTATGATCCGAACGAGGACTGGTTTATCGGTGCGCAGAGCGAGTCCTCTAAGCAGGTGCTTCCCCTTCCGCTGTTCTTGCTTCGAACGGACCTGAACCCCACCGGCTCGCTCGATCAGCTCGAGAAGTTCGGCAACATCGCCTACGGCGGGGGCGGCATCTTCCTCAGTCGCGCACTGCTGGAGAAATTGAACCACAACGGTACCGGTGCGCCCTTTTCTTCCCGCCTCGCGTGAACAGCACCTGACTCGCTCGTCCTCCTGCCTCCCTCGCTTACAGTCGACACCTGCCTTGAAAAGTTCCGCAAGCGCTGGGGTGGCGACGCTGTCCTCTCGGATTGCGTCGCAATGGTCATGAACCGCACGCTCTCCTCCGCGCTTACCGTCGAGCCGACGCTCCACCAAGTCGACCTCGCGGGCGACGCCTCGGGACTCCTCCAATCCGGCCTGCGCTTCACCTCGCTGCACCACTGGCGCTCGTGGGCGCGCTTGTTTCCGGAGTGGGCGGACGCCGGAAAGAGGGATCGCGGGGAGCAGGTCGTGCTGCTCGGGAGGGCGGCGCGCGCCGTCGGCGGGGACAACTGGACGAGACGGTACGTGTTTGACGGAGGCAAGGTTGTCGTCGCGCTCGGGTATAGCGTGACGACGTACGCGAAGCCGCTCTCGAAGAAGGAGTTGGGGCAAATCGTGCGTTACCTTGCCCTTCTCTTCCTTCCTCCCATCCCTTCCCTTTCTTATGCCCCGGCCATCCTTCGTCTCTACCCCTCGACATGCTCGACGCTCGCGCGCGCACGCTGACCTCCCCCTCTCTCGCAGGAGCACACCTGGCACGCCTACTTCCCATCGCTCCCCTCGCGTCCCCCTCTCGCGGAGGGCTCGGAGAAGCGGACATATTACCTGAGCGCGGTGCGGCAGCTCGATGACGAGGGTATCTTCCGCCTCGAGCACAAGGACAAGGACGGCGAGCGCATGGATATCGTGTGGGATCAGCGCGAGAGGAATTAGACCTATAGAACTTCCCCCTTGTACGTAGATTCGTGCCCTTTAGTGCGATACCATCCGTTCTTTCTGGGCACGCCGTTGACGAGCGGGCAGAGCGGGAGAAAGGCTCGAGTCGCTCTCGCTCACGCAGCGATGAAACGCGACAGACTGTAACAGATGCAATGACACAACAGCGTGTAGTGTCTGGAGGGGCTCTATAGGTATAACGATAAGATGAGGGGGGGAATATACCGTCTCTTCAAATGTCCGAGTCTAGGAGGGAAAACGTCTCCGGGAGGGGCAAGCTGACGGCAGGCTCTTCCCCGCCCGTCAGCGCCGTCTTGAGTGTCGTCTCGTTGATGCGAACCTTGCGCGCGAAGAGCCCGTCGCCCTTGCGGATAGGCTCAAGGTCATCGATGCCAAGCACGCACGGGTGCGATCCGTCCGTCGAGGGGTACGTCTTGCAAGGGCGAACCCAGTCAACGTACACGGGGGGCGGGAGCCCGCCAAGCGAGGGGTACTGCGCGTACTGGAGCGTGACGAAGAAGTGCTCGCTCGGGGCGTGCACGCGCTCGAAGTACGCCTGCCACGCGGTGGCGTCGGGCCCGTTTACGGCGTACTCGGCCATGTCCCGGGAGAGGAGGAACCACTGGTGGTCCTTGCGGATGTGCGCGCCGCCGGGTGTGAGATCAAGCGCAGCGCACTGCTCGTCGACGCACCGCGCAGGCCCGCGCCGGCAGTCGGTGCACGAGACGAACCACCCGCGCTTATTGACGGGAAGACCGCACTCCCACTTGCAGACGGGCTCAGGGGCCGGCCCCTTCCCGCCTGCTTCGACGAGCGCGTTCCACGACGAGAGCCAGTCCTGCCGTGCGCTGGAGGACAGGCGAGGCCAGCTCGTTCCGTCGAGGAGGATCGTCTTGTCCCAGGGGACGTCGCTCCGCAGGGCTTGCTTGATTGACGTGATCTCGGCGAGTACCTCGCTCTGTGTACGCAGAGAGGGTCAGCTCGATTCCTGAGCGAATGGCGAGCGGGTAAGAGCAAACGCACAAACTTGCCCCACTTGACATCGACGCGCTCGTCGGTGACGAATTCGACGTTGCCGCAGACGCCCATGCTCTCACGGTATGTCGCGATGAGGGTATCGTTCATCTTCTTGTCGGCGTGAATGACGAAGAGGTCGTCCTCGTCCCAGACGTTCTCGACGAGCTGGCGGGCGCCCTCGAGCGTCTCGGGGGTGTGGACCATGACGAGGTAGGCGACGCGGTGCTTGTGCTGATCGCGACTGAGCGTGCGACGCGCCTTGCACCCCGGCCACCGCGGCGGCTGTTCCTCATCGACGGGGTCCGCAGCATCGGCGCTAGCGGGGGACGACGCGTGCCAGCTCCCTCGCCAGGTCGAGAGGGCCGAGTAGCCGTCCTTGAGCTTGTGCGAGTAGTCCTTGAGGTCGGGGTACGAGTTCTGCGTCGCATGGAGGAGGAAGGCGACGAGGCACGTTGCGAGGACGACGGCGTGCAGGCGGCGGTTCCGGAGGGTCGACGAGACGCGGCTGGCGAGATCGGGCGGCGGAGGGGAACCGACAGGCGCGTACTGCGCCGACGCGCGCATCATGGCGAGGGGTGCGCTGCTGGGCGAGATAGCGCGGTGCGGTGACGAGGAGGAGGAGGAGGAGGAGGGGAGAGTTGGAGCTCGAGGGGGGAGGGGCGCGCGAGCTGGACAGCTGGGGAGGGAGAGCTCGCGCGCGCGAGAGCAGCAGGAAGTCCGGCGGCGGCGGGGACGGAGGGGCGGGACCGCTGCAGGGGCGCAGATTGAGCTCGCGCGGCGAGTGATCGCGCGCACGCGAGGGATTCGCACGATTCGGAGATGACACTCCGCAGACGCAGACCGCAGGCAAGGAACTCCGCCGCGCGTCTCCCATCCCCTCGAGAGCGCGTCCCAGCTGCACGCGCTTCGCCAGAACAGGGCGCCATGCCCGCACAGGAGGCGCACGTCCTCGCGCCCCTTCTCAGCAACGCCCAGGAGACGCCTCGCATCGACGCCGCCAGCCCCTTCAGCACGCCAGCGCCCGCTTACGACAAGTACCACGACAATGCAGACGCGCACGGCGACGGCATCGACGACGGCTGGGAGGCAGAACGGCCATCGCTCAAGCGCGACTGGCTCGACGACGACAGCGCCTTCGCCCGCCTCGTCTCCAAGGTCCCCCTCGCCGCTTCGATCGCCAGCTGGCGGCCAGACTCGCGGCGAGTGCGAGCGCTCGTCCTCCTCACCGTCTGTGCGTCGACGCTTATCGCCGTGTTCAGCGCAGCGGCCGGCGTAGGACCCGCCGCGCCCCTTGCGGCGGACGCGACCGAGTCGTCGGGCTGGCGGTCGACATTGTCGTCGGCGGCGGCGGGCGTGTCGGGCTGGCTGTGGGGCACCGGCGACGGCAAGTCCTGGGTCCGCCCCATGCTCGTCGAGCGCAATGAGAATGTCACGCTCGGGGCGTACCTGCATAACCTCTCCTTCATCCCCTTCCCGCTTCCCGCCGCGACCTCCTTTGTTCACCCCAACTCGTCCGCCTACCCGCTCCCGCACCCGTCGTACACGACGACCGGCGAACGCAACGCCGTCCTCGTCACGATGTGCAACGCCAAGTACGTCCACGCCGTCCGCGTCTGGACGCTGCGCGCGGGCGACCTGGGTATGCCGATGGACAACGTTGTCATCATCTGCATCGACGATGCGTGCCTCGACGAGGCCGAGAAGCACGGCATCCGCGCGTACGGCGGCTTCCGCCAGGAGGTCTACGAGCGGAGGGTCCCGTCCGCTGGGCACGGCAACAAGGTGACGGACCTTCCGCCGCTCGAGACGCGCACGCTCGCTCATGGGGACGACGCGGCTCCCTTGCGAAAACGCGAGGGCGCGAACGGCGGCCTCGAGCGCGGCGAGTTCATGCAATACGTCAAGTTCCGCCTGCTTTACGAGATCAACGCCGCCGGGTTCGCCTCGCTGTTCTTTGAGGCCGACACGGCCATGACGCAGAACCCGTTCAACTGGATGCGGCCGTTCACGCCTGATCCGTACCTCGCCGCGCTCGATGTCGACCCCGCGCTGCTCTCCGTCGACGAGCGTCGCCGCCTTCCCTCACCCTTCGCGTTGCCCGCCACGATCAACGCCTCGTCCCCTCCCTTTCCCACCAGCGCGACCGCTGCCACCCCGGCCGCCGCGAACGGGTCGTCCGTTACGCTTCTCGGGTCGTCCGTTGAGCTTCTCGACCCCGAGGGGCTCGACCCGGGCTGGGACATGGTCATGACGCAGGACGGGTGGCACCTCGCCAACTTCGGGTGGTTCCTCATGCGCCCCTCGCGCGCGACGGTCGTCTTCTGGCGGACAACGCTCGAGCAGTACGTCGCGCGCGGCGGATGGGACCAGGGCACCGTCACGCAGAGCATCCAGTGGCACGGGTGGACGCAGACGTGGGTGCGCGGATGGTGGGACGAGGGAAACGACACGCTTCCCGAGGTGCCCCAGGCCATGGAGGTAAAGAACAGGATGGAGCAGTGGCATTTCGTCGACCAGATGGACGGGCTCAGGGAGGGCGAGCGGTTGCGGATCGCAATGCTCCCGCTGCACAAGGTGTGCAGCAGCTTTTGCTCTCCTTGTCGCGCACGGCTGACTGTCCTTCCCTCCGCCTCGTCCTTCTCGCCTCTTGCTCTCCCGTTCCGCAGTTTTTCGCCTACCACTTCTGGGGCATTGGCTGGTGGTGCGCTGCATTTCCTCTCATAGTAGTTCTTCCGCTCGAGCTCACTCTCCCACCCTTCGCAGGTACCCGCCGCAGGACACGCCCGACCCGATCGTCCACCACATGACGCAGATCGCCTTCCGTTTGTCTTCCCTCTCCTCAGATCAACGAGCCCGGCTGACCTTCCTACTTACGCACAGAAATGCGCAATTTCTGGCCGAGTACGCCGACCATGCCGCCTTCTTTGTCGGGCGCGGACTGACCATCCCCTCCATGCGCAGAGGAGCGCGGCTGGTACAGCGATGTCGACGGCTACTACACCCGCCCCCGACCGATCCTCGTGCCATGGAACACAACCTACGAGCCGGGCCTCTTTCCCCCGAAAAACTACACCTCGTCAGACCCGTCCATCCCGCGCACTTTCTTCACGCACGACGCGGCCGATTTCCCCGAGTCGACTCTGACGGGCACGGTGCCGGACTTACTGCACTATACGCGCATCCTGCAGCTCCTCGGTGCCGTCTCAGCGAAGGAGCCCGAGCCGCTACTTGCGCTGTACCCTGAGCTCGTTGACGAGGAAGCGACCGAGCAAGGCGCGGAGGTCAAGGTTGGCGGGAACGACACATTTTCGGTGATGCTACCTGGCAGGGTGCGTGTCATTGACGACCAGGGCAAGATGGTCGAGCAGGAGACGACGAGATTGATCGACCTCGAGTGTGTTCTCTGCCTTCTCGCTTGCGCTCACGGGCGATGGCTTACGCTGTGCTTACCTCCTTCTTCGCAGCACGGCTGTGGTGCGCCCGTTTCCCGGTTCTCGCCTTTTCCGTACGCACTGATGCCTACATTTGCCCGCAGCACGCCTCGCTTGACGTTCTCGAGCCCGCCTTCTTCTCCCACTCCGCCTCGCATCAGTCCCTTTCGGCCCTCCAAGCCTGGAACACCACTCGCCTCCGCGTTCCGCTCTCGTCCTTCACCTCCCTTCCCGCCCTCGTCGACCACCTGCGAGACCTCCTCTCGCCTTATGTTGGTGCGCCTGCGACGGGCTTCCCCTCACGCGGGGTTGTCGTCGAACTCGAGGGGTGGGAGGCGACGCGCGAGTGGCCGCTCGAGGCGCTCGAGGCTGAGGAGCGCGCAGAGAGGGTTAGCGCGCAGGACTTTGAGGCGCTCAAGCGGATGAGGAACTGCGAGAAGTGGTGGCAGATTGAGCGGATCGTGCGCACTCTTCCCTCTCTCTCCTTGTTGTCTCGTGCTCACTCTTGGTTCTTCGGTACGTCGCGACAGCCCGGCGGATGGTGCAAGCCGGAGGAGCCCGCGCTCCCCTAGACCTCCCTGTTTCCCGCCCACCCTTCTCTCCCCCATCGTTATTAACGCATGCTCCCCGGTCTGTACGTTCTCCACCGCATCTCTTCGTTGTACCAACAGCCATAGACTCGCATCACGTCTATGATCCGCTCGCCATTCGCGGGAGAGCTCCCGTCGCGCGCGGAAGGACGATTGTCTGGCCTCCTCCTCGCACGGACGGCTTGGTAGCCTTTTTGCGATCTGCTTGGCTCGGTACCAAGGTCATTCACGCGGCAAGCGTTACACACGACGGCGCCGAACGGCTGCCTGCGGGCTCCCTTCATCAAGAGGGTCCTCTCCCTCGTCCACACACCCTCGTTGAGATATCACTGCTCCGCTACGGCCACGCGCGTCGCACATGTCGCGGACGACGACCGCACGAAGCGGACCCTGCCTCCGCAGTCGTTTCCGGAGCCTCTCGCTGAGTTCGTCCCGGCCGCTCCCGCCTCCTGCTTCCCCTCCGCTGGCGCTCGTCTGGCGCGACAACCGGCGACGTGACGCTAAGTGTGCGTGTCTGCAAAGCAGCGCAGCTGCTGCGGTCACTCGCCTCACCCGACCTTCGTCGCGCGACAACACCGCGAACACACCTCACCCACCTGCCCGGCAGCACACCGATGCGCCACGACTACGCCTCCCTCCCTCTCAATGGCGACGCGGGCGAGAAGCATGACGCGCCCTCCCGCGCGCGAGGTGCAGGCGCGGAGCGGAACGAGCGCCTCACGCTCACGGAGCAGATGCAGGCGCGGCTCAGTGGGCGGAAGGAGGGGCGGGAACGCATGCTTGCGGTTGGGGCGGTGGTCCTGCTCGGATGGTGGACGGTCGCGTGGATGTGAGCCGTTTCCTCCCCTCTCCGCTTCGTGCTGGTGGATCCTTCCGTGGAGGCAGGACTGACTCTGCCCGAGCAGAATGCAACTCTCGTATGAGCTGCATGCACCGTGCGACGCGTTTGAGCAGCCTGGGCGCCTCCTCCTCAACCTCTCCTCGCCGCTTCATACCTACTGGCGACCGCTTGACGAGACGACGTGCCCTCCGCTCCCAAATTACCTCCCTTCGCTCTGGGCGCATGTGTATGGCGTAGACTCGAGCTTGCCCAGATTTCCGGAGCTGCTAGACTCGAAGGAGCTGCAGCTCGGGACGGCAGACCCCCTTCCCCCCTCCACCAACAAGTCCGCCGCCTCCGCTCCCCTCAACCCACTTACCGTCTTCCGCTCGCAACGGCGGCACCCACCAACTGTCCTTCTACTCGGCGACTCGACGGAACTCACCGCCGCACGGCACTTCTGCACCCTCTTCGCGCAAAATCTCACCGCCGCCCCCGCCTCCTCTACGCAGGCGCTCTCCTCTGATCCACACCTCGACGCCTTTCTCTCCGCATCGGAACACGCCGGCCTAGACGACTGGGCCGCGCGCGAGGCCATCCACTCGTGCGAGCTCCCGCTCAAAGGCGGGCGGGGAACGGCCGTGCGCGTGTTGGGCGCGTTCCACTACGGGATGGACACTTTTGACGAGCTTGGGGAGGAGGAGGTTGAGGGTAGCGCAGTGGACAGGTTCGAGGATCGGGTGGACGGGCTGATCCTGCCTGCGCTGGAGAGGCGGGGTGGAGCGGAAAAGGTGGATGTGGTCGTGATGCATAGCGGGATGATGGATCTGGTGCGCTACTTTTCCTTTCTCGCCCGTCTCAGAGAACGCAGCTCATGATGTCCGCCCCGCCTCTCGGCCTTGTTCTCCTCCTCCCTCGCCGTTTCCCGCCCTCCCAATTCCCTCCGCCCCAACCCCTTGCCGTCATCGGCGTACGACGCTCGTGCCCCGAAGGCCTTCTTCGACGCGCAAGACGCCAAGTCCCGCCGCCGCTCGTCGTCGTCTCTCACGCCCGAACAGCTCGAGTGGTGGCAGAACCGCATGCATGCCACACTCGCACACGCGCGCAAGCGCTTCCCGAACGCGCGGATCGTGCTGCGGATGTCGCATAGGCCGGAGGAGCCGGCTGCGGAAAGGAACTCTGCGGTGAACGGTGCGTGGCGCATGCTTCTACTCCTTGTCTCGCACAATCAGGCTGATCCCTTCTTTGTTGCCTCTTCGCAGTGTGCGTGGCCCATTCAACCCTGACCGTCAGGCTGCGCGTGTGCTGAGCATCTTGTCTCGGAGACGCATTCACCAGCTTCGCCACCTTCAGCGGGAGATCGCGCGGCGGGAGGGCCTACCCGTCTTCGGTGCGTGTCGCATCTCACACATCGTTTGTCGCGGACACAGGCAAGCCGAAAGGCGCAGTCAAGGCGCGCGGTTCGTGCAGGGACCGACTTCTCCTTCTCCCGCAGACTTCGGCCGCCTTATCGAGGGGTACCAGACCCTCCAGTCTGACCGGCACCTAGGCCTCCTCCCTTCCGGCGTTGTCTACGCGCAGAGCATGATGCATCAGCTGCGACTCGCGCTCGACAGCCGAAGGAGCTGGCGGAGGGGTTGGTTGTGGGATTCGTGACGCGGGGAAGAAGTCGTTCCGGTCCTTCTAGGCGAGCGGATTGCCGGCGACGCTGCTTAGGTATGTACAGTGATGTCGGGCAACTAGAGGGCCGTGTTCCGCTGTTGTCCTCAGACAGGCGGCCTTGAGCGGAGAGATGAGCGAATCCGGTTCCCTTGTCACCGTGGCTGCGTGAGCTTCTGAGCTAGCCTGCTTGGTGTACCAGGCACAGCCCAGCGCGCCACGAATCCACCACGACGAGGTCGACCTTACCCTCCTCTCCTTGCACGGCTTGACCGCCACGACATCCTGCTTCTCGCTCAGGCAAGGGCCAGACGCTCGCGCAGTGCTCGTGACAGATGACGCAGATTCAACGCTCGCGTTCGCCCGTTCCGCCTGCGCCGGAGAAGGACAACAGCCAGCGCCTCTCTCGCGCCATCGACCATGCTGCCGAGCTTTTCGAGGCAGCGACGGTGACGGGCGCGCGCTTCGTGGGCGGGTCCGACAGAAATGGGGGCGTCTGTACGAACCCGTCTCGCTCGTCTTTGCGCTGAAACACCAGCTCACCCTCGGCCCCACTTCAGCGACGCTCCACCTCACGCTCTCGCAGCGCTCGCTGTCCGGCCTGACGAAGCGCACAGCAACGCAGACCCTTGTCGTTAGCAAGGACGGCTCGAGCATCTTCGCAACCACTCCGCTCGTGTACGCTTCCGAGGAGGTGAAGCACGTCTCGCTCTCGCCGGACGGGACGAGGCAGGCGCTCTTCCGCGTGATCCCAGCCAAGGACGGCAAGGAAGCGCGCAAGGTCATCGAAATTGTGCGCGTGCTGGACGGAAGGAAGGAGGAGGAGCTTGAGGTCACGAAGGAGCATGGCGACTTCTACTTTGACCGTGCGTCTCTTCCCCTCGTTGTGCGAGACTCACTTTGACCCTTCGACCGCGCGCAGCCACCTTTGGACCGCCGTCGTGGCACCCCTCGGCCACCTCGCTCGTCTACACCGCCGAGGCGCCTGCTCCTAAGCCCGATCCCTCCGCCACCCGCCCCGCCGCCGACAAGTTCCGCTACACGCCCGACTTTGGCGAAACTTTCACCGGCAAGCGCGAGCCGACGCTGTTTCTTCTCGTTCTCACCGCTTCGCCCTTCCAGGCTGCGCTACACACCCACAAGCCGCAGATCTCGCTCCATCGCCTCACCTCGCCCGACCTCGCCGGCCCCGTTGTCTTCGGCCAGCCGGCCTTCCTCGCCGACTCGTCGAGCCCGAAGCTGGTTGCGACGGGTTACGCGCCGACTGGCGACGAGCGCAAGCTCGGCATCGTCTACTGCACGAACCGGCCCGCGTGGATCTACACGCTCGACATCAAGGCGCAGAAGGGCCCTGCCGACGAGGAGAACGGTGACGAAGAGCCGAAGGTCTTGTATCGCGCCGTCTCGGCGACGGCCATCTCGGCGGAAGACCGCTCCGCCCGCTCGCCGCGCGTCCTCCCAATGTCACCGTCCGCGTCCGCCACCGCCCGCATCCTCTACCTCTCCAACACCCTTGGCGGTCCGCACGCCTCCTGCGCAGCTCTGCAGCTCGCGACGCTGTCCTCGTCCGGCGCGCTCACCAACGACCGCACCGTCGTCCCGGTTGTCATTACCCCGGACGCGAAGCAGTCCTCCGACCCCTTCCCCGGGCTGTACGTCGATCAGCTGCCACAGGAGGCCTTGCTCACGGACGCAGCTGGCGGCTTTAGCGCTGTCATGACCTCGGTTTGGCGCTCCCGGCGCGTTCCCCTCGTCGTTGAACTCGAGTCAGGAAAGGTGACAAGCCTCGCGCCGTGGCCCGAGCAGATGGTGAGCGTCGACGCCGCCCTGCCGTACAACTATCTCGGCGCGGATGGCGCTGAGAAACTCGAAAGCTTCGGCGTGCTCGGGACGGACGGGCGCGGTAGGGTCTTCGCACTACGCAGTGGACCGGGCAAGCCCCCGAGGCTTACGATGACGCATGTCATGGACGGGCACCCCACACGGTCATCACCCTGGAAGGTACTCAAGGAGACGCTGGTGTCGGACGAGCGTGCGTTGCCATCCACTCTTCGTTTACAACCGCGTTGAGGCTGACGGCTGACCTCCTGGCACGCCCGCAGTCGCCTCGGCCCTCTCCCGCATCTCGTACACCGTCCTCCCGCTCCCCAAGTTCGACCCCACTGAGCTCATCCTCATCTCGCCCATCCCGATCGACCCGACCGCCGAAACGCACATCAACCTCCCTCCGCTCGTCGTTGTCCCGCACGGCGGGCCGCACGGTGCGTCGACGACCGACTTTAGCTACGGCGTTGCGGCGCTTGTCCTTGCTGGCTACCGTGTCGTCCTCGTCAATTACCCCGGGTCCATCGGGTACGGCCAGCGGCACATCGAGGAGTTGCCGCCGCGGCTCGGTGAGCTCGAGGTCGAAGCAACGCTGGGCGCGGGGCACTACCTCAACGCGCTGTCGCTTGCGAGCCGCACGCCTGGCAAGAAGCTCCTTATGGGCGGGTCGCATGGCGGCTGGATCGCGTGCCACCTCACGTCGCGCTGGCCGGACGAGTTTGACGCCGTCGTCATGCGCAATCCCGTCACCGATCTCGTCGCCAACGCGAGCATGACCGACATTCCCGACTGGTGCTTCACCGAGGCGGACGTCGCGTACCCGCTCGAGGTGCCGCCTTCGCTCATCGACCCGGAGACTTTCAAGCGTTTCCACGAGATATCGCCCCTCCGCCACGCCGGCGCCGTGAAGACACCGACGCTCCTCCTCATCGGCCTCGACGACCGCCGTGTCCCGCCGAATCAGGGTAGGGCATGGTTCCATGCACTAAAGCGTCGCGCGAAGGGCGAGAAGGTCGAGGTTGAGATGCTCGCATTCCCGGGCAACGGCCACCCGATCGACTCGACGGTCGAAGCAGAGTGGGTCGCGTGGGAGCAAGGCTTGAGGTGGCTCGCGAAGTACACGGACTGGGAGTAGAGTCCCCGAGGGCTGCGCAGGCGGTCGGGGAGGAGACTGTCAGTACTGGTCACACATTTCGCGCTTCCTTTGCGAGAACGGTCGCATTCCTTGCACGCTGCAGTGACCCTACGAGCTCTCGCAAGCCTTTCTGCCAGAAAAGCTGAGGACGACCCTTCCATCACCGCAAAGTCCCCTTTCGCCTTCGTCCCGCTCGGTCTCTTTTACCCTCAGCTCTTTGCGCCGCGCAGGACCGCTCAGTCCGGCTCATACGCTCGCCTGCATTGCCGATCTTTGCCCTTCAAGTGCGATTAAGGTGACCCTCATCCAGCAGGGATCAGCGAGATGTCGACGACGACGCAGGAGCGCGAGGCCGCCGGACGGAAGGTCGTGCGGGTCGTGTTCACGGCCCTGCTGCTTGACCTGATGGCTTTTACCATGCCGTGCGTTCTGCTCCCTCTCTCAGCCTGCTGTCGAAAAGATTCGGGAGGGGGCGGTGCTGGTAAGGACGGGGGCAGTCCTGTCGAGCGGACCATGGCTTGGAGGTGCGGACGGGCCCTTGAGCTGATCATCGCCGCTGCGCAGGCTCCCGCTCTTCCCGCGCCTGATCGAGGACTTTGTCCGCAAGGAGGCGGCGCACTCGTCCCTCTCGCCAACGCTCCTCTCTCGCACCATGTCCTTTGTCCGCACCCTCCGCGCGCACCTCTTCGCCCTCGCCTCGGCGTCTTCGAAGAGTGGCGACATGGTATCGGCCGCCTCGGAGTCATCGCGGTGGGACCTCACCCTCCTCGGCGGGCTCCTCGCGTCGCTCTTCTCGTTCTGCCAGTTCCTGATCTCGCCTTCGATCGGGCGTCTCAGCGACAAATACGGTCGTCGGCGCGTCCTCCTTGCCACCATGGTGGGCAACCTGGTGTCAGCCGCCCTGTGGCTGTTTGCGGACCAGTTCGAGGTCTACGCGCTCAGCCGCGTTGTTGGCGGGCTGAGTGAGGGCAACGTTCAGCTGTCCATTGCGGCGATTACGGACGTGACGACGCCGGCGACGCGTGCGCGCAGCCTCGCGCTCGTTGGCGCCGCCTTCTCCCTTGCGTTCATCGTTGGTCCCAGCATCGGCGCGTATCTCTCGCAGCGCGTCTTCGGGCACGGCAGTACGGTCGTCCTCCCTTCCATTGGCGAGGTGCGGCTCAACTCGTACGCCGTCCCCGCTGCAATGACGCTTGCGTTGCTCGCGTTCGAGACGGCGTACCTTGCGCTGTACCTCCCCGAAACACGCGGGTGGAACGCCACCGCCGCGGCGACGACGGCGGGCGAGACGGGCGGGGTAGACGAGGCCATGGACGGCGTGAAGGACCCGGCGTCGAGCACGAACCCCTCCTCCCCTTCCCGCACCTCCTCCGCGCGCCTCTCCTTCCTCTCCGCGACGCACTTCCTCTTCCTCTTCTTCTTCTCCGGTGCCGAGTTCACCCTCTGCTTTCTCACGCACGCGCTCTTCCGATTTTCGAACGCGCAAAACGGCCGCCTCCTTGGCTTCGTCGGCGTGCTCAGCGCCGCCCTCCAGGGCGGGTACGTCCGCCGCCGGCGTGGTCACCCCGCAGCGACGGCTCGGCTCGCGCAGATGGGGATACAGGCGTGCGCCGTGGCGCTCAGCGCGCTCGCGCTTCTCCCGCACCTGGACCCCGGGCCCGACCGCGACGGCGGAGCAGCAGCCCGAGCGACGCTCTGGGCCGCAGCGGCGCTCCTCGCGTTCGTCTCGGCGAGCGTCGTCAACTCGCTCAACGCGCTCGCGTCCCTCTGCGCGCCGTCGCATGCCGGCGTCGGCGCCGGCGCCGCGCTCGGCCGCTTCCGCTCGGCGGGGCAGCTCGGCCGCGCGTTGGGCCCGCTCGTCACGACGGCGGTGTACTGGGCTGTCGGCCCGACTGCGGCGTATGCGGCGGGCGCGGTGGGCGTGGCGGTGGTGGCGGGGAGGGTGGGGAAGGTGAGGAGGGAGGAGGAGAGGCGCGAGAGGGACAAGGTGGGCAAGGCGGAGTAGAGCGCTCCCAAGGACGTGCCGGGCACGCGGGCAACAGAGATCGCTTGGAACTTTCTTCGCGGGAAATCGAGGAGGAGAAGACTCGACAGCTTCTTCCAATGGCACAGCAGTGCATCCACTACGCACCCAGCGCTCGCACTCACCAACGCTTCTTCCCTCTCCTCGCCCCCGCCGCACCCTTTTTCGGGGCAGCAGCGCCCTCGTCCGCCTCGGCCTCCTCCTTGGCCTTCTTCTTCGCGGCGGCGGCGGCAGCGCCCGCGCGCGTGCCTTTCGCGGGCGTCGCTCCGCCCGCGCTTGTATCGGAGGGAGCGGCAGAGCGGGAGCGCTTGGACGAGGGGAGAGCGCGGATGGCGCCGGCTGGAATGGAGGACGGGAGAGGTTGTTAACGGGGAGAGAAGCGAGGGAAGGGAAGGGGAGGGAAGGAGCACCTTTGTCCCCGCGCTTGGCCTTGGCCGCTGCATCGTCGCCGCTCGCGTCGTCGCCCTCGTCACCGCCGTCCTCTGTGCCGCTGATCCCCTCGTCCTCCTCGTCTGCCTCCTTCTCCCCTGCCCGCGCCGCCCCGCCCTCTGCACCAGACCCCTCCTCGTCGTCATCCTCCTCCTCGCTGAGCTCGCTCAGCTCGCTCTCCTCACCGTCCTGCCCCTCCCCCTTGACCTTCTTCCTCGGGCTCGCCGCACCTCCACTGCCGCCTGCCGCCACTGCCGCGCGTTTCCGCGGGCTCCGCGCGCCGCCCTCGAGCGGGACCGACACGGCCCGGAGCGGCGCGTCGTCGGGCACGGGGCTCTCGCGCGGCGCACCGGGCGGGAGGCGGCCGCGCTCGAACGCTGCGCGCGCGAGCGGCTCGAGCTCGACGGTCCCCTCGGAGGGGGACGACGCGGAGGGAGGGAGGAGGGAGAACTCGCGCACGGGGAAGAAGGCGCGGGTGATGCGCCGCGCGAGGGCTGGGTCGCGCGGGGTGGCGGTCGATGCGCGGGAGGAGGGGGTCGCGCCCCGGGAGGAGGAGGGCGCGGGAGCCGGAGCGGGAGCGGGGAGGGGAGGGGGAGAGGCAGAGGGCGAGGGCGAGGCGGTGGGCGAGGGGAGGAGCTGCTCTTGCTGCGAGCGCGGGTCTCGGCGGGTCAGTCGGGGGTGGCTAGGGTGATGCGAGGAGAGGTGCGCACCTGCTCGTTCCAGACCTGGTCGAGGGTGTGCTGGTCGTACAGCTCGCTCCACTTGGCCCACACGTCGTGTGCCGAGAGGGTCGGGTAGGCGCGGAGGTGGCGGAGGACGCCGACCATGTCCCAGTGCTTTGCGGGTCCGACGAGGCGGTGGTGGACGAGCGCGCGGAAGAGCGCGAGCTCGCCCTCGGCAGACGACAGCAGCGGTTCAGACGCAGCGTCGTCGGCGGCAGGAGCGGGAGTCGAGGCGGTCGAGCGTGGAGGTGCTGGCAAGGCCCATGCGAGTGCGGCCATGTCCTCTGTATAGCGCCTTGTATTCCTGTCCTTCTGAGCGAGTGCAAGCTGGAGAGGGAGGTCGAGGCGATGAGGGGACGAGAGGAGCTCAGCCCGCGACCACGTGCTCTTGCTCGGCGGGACTATCCCTGGACTAGGGCCAGACTACTCTCACAGCCTGCACAAACACCCGCGCGCAGCCCCCGCGTCCCCCCATCCCCTCGTCGCTCTCCTCCTCATCACCCTCTCCCCCTCCACCCCTCGCCCTCGCCCTCGCCCTCTCGCGCGCATCCGCGATGCAAAGCAACTACCTCGGCCTCTCCTCGCGTCGCAGCGGCGCGTCCGGCTCAGGCGCAGGCGGCTTTGGCGGACGCGGCGGCGGCGGCGGCGGCGGTCCTCTCGGTGCGGGCGGCCACAAGTACGGCAAGCAGCCGACCGCGTCCGCGTCGACGCGCTGCCAGAAGTGCAACCAGCTCGGACACTGGAGCTTCGACTGCAAGGGCCAGCGCGAGTACAAGGTCCGCCCGACCCGGACACAGATCCTCAAGAACCCAAAGCTCCGCACACCCCTCACCGAGAGCGCCCCGCCCAGGACAGAGGAGATGCCGCGGTGTGTCCCACCCCTCTCGAGCGTACCTTCTCCCTTTTGTTATTGACGCCGAGTGCGCTGTCGCAGGGAGGGCACCGCCGCCGCCATCCTCGCCGCAAACGAGGCCAAGCGGCTCGCCAAGCTCAAGGCCGCCAAGGAGGACGAGGAGGAGCGCGGGCGCGGCCGCAGGAGGCCGTCCGTCTCGTCCTCCTCCTCCGGGTCGAGCAGGAGCACAGGTAGCTACTCGTCGCGGAGTCGGAGCCAGAGCGATTCCGACTCGCGTAGCCGCTCGCGGTCGCGGTCGCGCAGTCGCTCGCACTCGCGCTCGCACTCGCGCTCTCGCAGCAGCTCTTCGTCCCGGTCGCGGTCCCGCAGCCGCTCCCCCGGACGCAAGACCCGCCAGCGCAGCCGCAGCCGCTCGTACTCGCGCTCCCGCTCCCGCTCGCGGTCGCGGTCGAGGTCGCGCTCGCGCCGCGTCCGCCGCGTCGCACGCACTCGCAGTGAGTCGCGCGGGCGGTCGCCCTCCCGCCGCGGGAGCTCGAGCCGGTCCCGGAGCCGGAGCCGGAGCGCGAGTCCGAGCAGGCGGAGGAGTTACGACCGCTCGCGCTCGCGGAGTGTGAGCCGCGGGAGGAGCAGGAGCGTGAGCGGGGGGCCGGCGGCGAAGAGGGTGCGGAGGGAGAGCACGGGAGAGGACGTCGAGGGGAAGGGAAAGGGGGAGGGCAGGGCGGAGTAGCGTGCTGCAGTAGGCACAGGAGTGGACGTGCTTGTTGTACTAGCTCCTCTATACTTGCGTTTGCGGAAGGCGAAGGGGAGAGGGCAGCGTTCCGTCTCTAATCGCTCCACTCATCCTCTTCACTCTCCTCCCCTCGGTCCTCGCTGTCGTCGCTCCACTCCTCCCGCTTCACCCCGCGCCACACGCCCATCTCCTCGTCTTCATCCGGCGCCTCCTCCTCGGGATAGTCGTTCCTGTAGTCGCCCTCGTCTGCGCGCGCGGGCAGGACGTCGCTCGCCTCCTCCTCAGCGCTTATGGACCGGGGAAGGAGGAAGCGGGAAGAGCGCACCGTTCGAATCCTGGTCCGCGTTGTCCTCCTCCTCGGAACTGTCGTCGCCCGCCGCCGCGCTCGAGAGGAGCAGCGCCGCGTCGTCCTCGTCGGGGTCGAGGCCGGCGCTGTCTCCTTGTCAGTGCGCTGCACCAGTCGAGGAAGCAAGGGGAGGCGGAAGCGGGGGACGCACAGCTGCCCGATCCGGGTCAGGCCCGCCAGCGAGCTCACGTCCCACCCCTGCGGGGCCGCGGCGGAGGCGGCCGTGCTAGGCGCGGAAGCGGGCGCAGCGCGGTAGTACACGTCGTAGACGAACGACGAGTCGCTGTCCGAGTCAGGGTCCGAGTCGGAATCAGGGCCGTGGCTGCGGTCGGGGTCGCGCGCCTGCGCGGCGGCGGTGGAGCGCGCGGAAGGGACGGAGGGGGTGATCGATTCTTGCACTGTACTCGACCAGGTACTCGAGAACGTCAGCGTGCCGCCCAGCTGCAGCGCGGGGCAGAAGAGCGGGAGTGACGGCGCACGCGAGAGGTATTCTTCGAGCATCTCTCCGAACCGGTCCATCGCGCCGTCGTCCGCCTTCTTCTCCTTCTCGACCTTCTCCTCTCGCTCCGCAACCGCCTCGTAGATGCGCATTCCCCCCTCCTCGGGCTCCCTCTCCCTCTCCTTCTCCTCCTTCTCAGCCGCCACCGCGCGCGAATCGAGTACCCTAGGCGGCCGCAGCCCGCGCCGGATCTCGTCGTCCTCGCGCCGCCTCTCCTCGGCCGCCGCGTCCGCCCGCCTGCGCTCTACGACGCGATACCGCAGCGCCGCGCGGTCTGCATGCGCGGCGTCGACCCGGTTCGGCGGGCGCGCGAGCGGCGATGGCGGGGCAGACCCGGAGGCGGAGGCGGAGCGCGCGGCGCGGAGCGAGGAAGGGAGCTTGCGCTTTCCCGAGGCGGTCGCGGGGGAGGCACCCGGGGCGGAGGCGGAGGGAGCGGCGCCAGTGAAGGACGAACGGAGAGACGAGGAGCTCGCGTGCCGCGAAAGGGCTGGCGGCGGGTGCGCGAGGAAGCTCTGGATGCGGTCGCGGAGAGAGCGGGTCTTGGAGGGCGTCGAGAACGAGTCGAGCGGGACGGTCTCGGCGAAGCGGAAGATGCCTGCATGGGGGTGGTCAGGGTCAGCGGCGAGGGGCGATGCTGGACGAAGGGAAGGGAGTCGGGCGGGCGCACCTCGCGGGGTGGATGCGGGCGAGTCTGCGGATGGGTCCGGGTTGTTGCGCCTGCGCTTGTGAGAGGGCTGGGCGTGCTCAATGACTGCATGCGCGGAGAGAGCGGTCAGGAGAGGGAGCGTCTGATGAGGACGAGGGGAAGCGGGCGGACCGAGAGCGTCGAGCGGCGTGGGCTGGTCGGTGCGTTTGCGCTTGATGCGGAGGATGCTCAGCTGCGGCTGCGGCTGCGGCTGCAGCTGCGCGTCGTGCTCGTGCTGCTCTGCCATTACTGGCGCGGTGGATTGGAAGGAGACAGAGGTACATGCCTAGTGTTGGTCCAACTCCAACTCGCACCTTGTCCCCGTTATCCCCACGCTTCTCGCGCTAGCGTGCTTGCGAGCGAGTGCTACACTCTGGCTAGCGCCCGCTCCACCCCGCATGCCCCCCGTCTAGTTTCTCGCTCGCCTCGTCCTCTTCGCGACGCAATGGCCGCCTCGGTCCTGCCGTCGCCCCACGTCCAGCGCCTCCCGCGCCACCAGGACCCAGACGACCTCCTCACGCTTACTCTGCAAGATGACCCGACGACCTCAGACCAGCCAGACTGGACCGGCGACTTGGAGGACCTCGTCTCGTTCGTCTATCCGCTCTTCAGTCCTCTCCCCTCTAGCTCGCAGGCTGACATACACGCCGTCCGCAGCATGCAGGTCGCAAAACAGCTCCACTCGAAACGCTCCCAGCCCGCCCTCGCCCCGTCCACGCCCCCCAGCCACGCTTCCACCCCCACATCCGCCGCCTCGTCCCGCTTCGCTTTCCTTTCCCCCGCGTTTGAACGCTCCTCCTCGCAGCCCGGGAAGAGACGGCCATCAGGTATTCCGCGTGCGGGAGCACCGGGTAGCACGGGCAGCAAGAGCCGCAGCGTTAGCCCAGAGCTGCGCCGCATCGAGGGTTCGCCGCCGCTTGCAACCGCAGCAGCGGCTGGACTCGACGACGCTTCTTCCGCCAGACGCGACGCGGGAGGGTGGGAGACCCTCCAAGTCGGGAGCGGCGCGCGCACTCCGCCAGCGCAGGCGCTGAGCGGCTCGGCGCGCGGACGCAAGCCCAGCCAGGCCACCGCTACCGCCTCCACGCCGCCCATGCACCGAGCCAAGACGCTCGATTTTCCCTCGACCTCCTCAGGGGGCAAGACGCGCGCCCCGCGTGCTCCGCCGCTGCCAGCTGTGGGTGGCACCCCCACCGCGAACGGCACGCCCCGCAAGCGCGCCGCGACGCAATCCCCCTCTTCCGCTGCGACGCCCTCGCCTTCCTCGCTCGCTGCGACGAAGCGGCGCGTCCCCACCGGCTCGCCCGCTACGCCGTCCAGCACGGCAGGGAGGAGAGGCCCGCCGCGGCGGAAGAGCATCTCGACCTCGACGCCGGCATCCTCCACCCGCGGCGCGCGCCGCTCGCCGTCTTCGGACCGGCTGCGGGCAGCTGCCTCCTCCTCGGCGTCAGCAGGCGAAGACGAGCCCGCGCTCCCGCCGTGGAGCGACTCGCCCGCGCCGCTCGTGTACCGCACGAGCCAGGGCGAGCTCGCGTTCGCGTACGAGGGGGACGCCGTGCTCGAGGGCGGAAAGACCCGCAGGCCAGAGGACCGCGTCCTCCCCGCTGTCGCGCGGCGGCTCGAGGCGGAGCGGCTCGCGCGCCTGGCGCAGGAGGAGGCAGGCGGGACGCTCGTGAGCGAGTGGAGCAGGGAGGGGACCCCGCGCAGGGGCATCGAGGTGGGCAACCAGAGAAGTTCGCCAGCTCAGCGTAACGGGGGCGAGAGGGAGGAGGCACAGATGGAGGAGGTGTCGTCGCTGTCGCCGTCGCTGCCGGCGCACGACGTGCCGGCGAGCTCACCGCCGCGAACGAGTTTCCGCCCACTCGCAACGCCGGACGCTGCGGCAGCGCCGCTATCGCCGGCGCTTGCTTCTCCCGCGCCGACCGCGTCGCCCGCCTACCCGCCCGTCCAGCCGCCCCCCTTCACACTGCAGCCCAGCTCCCTCTCCCCGCCTCAGCCACCGCAGCCCTCTTCATACGCCGCCGGACCTTCGCCGAGCGCACCAACGCAGAGCGTCCAGATGCCGCCGATGCCGCCGAAGGATGCGAGCGCCGACGCGGACGCCGGCAAGGCGGGGTGCTGCCGCTGCGTGATCTGCTAGCTATAATACATCGTCCCTTCCCTTGATATACCCTTCTCCACCGCTTGCTATCTCATGTTACCCCTCCCGTCGTTCATTATTCCCTCCTTCCACGCCTTCTCGTTGTTACCCTTGAGACCTTTCGCGCCCGCCTGTTGATGTAGACCTTTCCCGCCCTTCGTTCTCGTTCTCGTCATTCAAGTCTGCAGGTCCTGACCTTTACAGCTGAGCTGTGCACTGCCCGCGTCGAGCGAGAGCGAGCCTGCCGGAAACGAGATGCGCGTGCTCCCATGACGGCGCGCAAGCTTGTGCCGGCTTGGCTTCCTCCCTCGGCACGTCGCGTCGCCTAGTCTTGCGCTCCTGCTCACTCGGATGCCTTGTGAATCTGCGCGGACAATGATCAGACGGAGGGAGAGGCGACTCCAGCTTCATCACCCTCCTCCTCGTGACGCGTCCCTCTCCCGCCCCGCACGCATCGAGCGCGCGTGTCGGCTACTGCAGCCGCGCCTTACGCTCCGTCCGCAACGCTTCCCCGTCAGTAACAAGCACCGCAGCGTGCGCAACCGGAGACCAGCGTCTCTTGCTCGGCATGATCGGGCGGAATGCTTCTCAGCCAAGCCGCCCACTCCGCTGGACGGAGGCTGTGGTTTCCGAGTTCCTGGCGGAAGGCTCTGACGCTCGGGCATGCGCATCTCCGTGCTGCTGGGCCTTGGGCTCGGGGCAAACAACGCGTGCGGTGTGCTGGGCTCTCTGAAGAGGCGGAGAAGCTCGCTTGGTTTCGCTGAGGGATGCCGTTGTACGCTGGACTCGAGTACGTCGACGGTGTTCTTTTCCCTCGCCCTACCGGGACGACGAGTGCCGATTCTCACCCATTTCCCCGGGTCCGCGCGCGCAGAAAGCGCCCACCACCTCGCGACTCCCTGCATGCAGGGTACCTCCCGCTTGCGCAGCGGTCGCCGTCGCAGGAGCATGCCGACCAGCGGGAAGGAGAGGCGCTGGTGGGAGGAGGCGGGAGGAAGGCGAGCTGGGCTAGTATTGAGACGAAGGAGGTGTGTTGCCCTAGCATTCCGTCGGTTCGCAGGGACGACTGACAGGCTCCCCACTCAGCACGGACTGGGAGGCGCAATTCTCTGGATGGTGGTGCTTGCGCTCGTCGCGCTCGTCGCAGGCGGGTGGTTGTGGCTCTCGCCGGTTCGCTCGCCTACTTCCGCCCTTGCAGTCCCCCTGACTGAGCCCGCACTTGCAGTACGAGCTCTCTCTCCAGCAGCGGTATATGTGCCCAAACCCGCGGCGCGCCGTCCCATCGTCACTGGTCACCCGCTCGCATCTCAGCGCACCCATCCCCCTCCCGTCCACCTCGCCCGACTTCACCCTCAACCTCGTCTACGACACGCGCGTCTGCAACGCCTTCACGATCCGCATCTCGCGCACGGACAAGGCGCACTGCGTTGCGGTCGAGGCGGGCATCGAGCCGTCCGAGGATCCGGCGCTGAGCAGCTGGGTCAAGGCGAACCTTGGCTCGGACGCGTTCATCCTCCAGGTTGACGGCGCGGAGCGAAGGATGGAGGACTCGCCGACACGGTATGAGGGGGAATGCGAGTACGCATTTGACTTTCGGCTGAACAACGCTGGGGCGGTCTGGCTGAACGTGACGCATTCAAACGAGGTGCATCTGGTTCCTTCTTCTCATGAATCACCTACTGACGAGCAAAGCGGGGTAAGGACTACCACGCCTTCCGCGAGGTCCCGCCGACCCCCGGCGTGCGCGCGCGTCCGCCGCTGCTCATGCGGTCACTCGTCGCTGCACCGCTCGAGCTCAACCTGTGCGACATGTCGCGCTGCGCGACGCACTACGCGCCGCGGCTGGGCTTCACCGTCCCGCCCGCTTTCCCTCTCGCGTCGGCTGAGGCGGAGGAGGCGGACGCTAAGTTGCCGAGCTGCCGCGAACGCGCGCGAGACGGGACGCTCAGCGGGTCGTACATCCCTACGCGCGCGGTGGACCAGCTGTACCCGCCGTTCCCGCTCCCTCTGTCGTTCTTGCCGTCGCAGACGCGCACCGCCACGGGGTACAGTGCGTTCGTCCCGTCGCAATGCGCATGGAATCACCCAGGGCTTCGGTTCAGGGACCATGCGCTGTGCACGAGGAGGGAAAAGAGGGTCCTGATGATGGGGGATAGTCACGCGAGGGCCGTGTTCGACATCACGAAGGTGCGCTTGGAGGGAGGCGGAGCGGTCGCGAGCAGCAGCTTGAAGATGGACATGCGGAATGCGTCGATTGGGGGATTGTACATGGTGCGTTGCTCTTTTCCTGCAAGAATATGTCGCTTGCCAGGGGTCGCCAAACTGACGATGCGACGCGCTGCAGGAGTTCCACTGGTGCGTCAAGCGCTGCCCGCAGAGGACCTGCGGCATGGCGCTGACTACCGCTGCTCCTCGAACTCTGTCTCCATTCTCGCAGGGACCCGTTCCTCAATCAGCCGCTGACATGCGAGACCATAGAAGGCTTCGACGCGATCGTCGTGAGCGCCGTGCGCCTGCTTCCCGCTCCCCCGCTCCGCCTGTGTTGACCCGCTCTTTCCCAACGCACAGGGCACACATACCGCCGCCTTCGACTGTCCGACGACCTCAGTCTTCGTCTCTGCCTTCCAGTCGAAGCTCTCCGCCTTCCCTGCCCTTCTCGCGCGGTGCTCACCCTCGCGCCCGCCCGCCAAGCTCGTGTTCCTCACGATGCCGGTGCAGCATCAGCATCTGCACGATCACGACTGCCGGACGGGGCCGCGCTTGAGCTACTGGAACCGGGAGTTGACGAGGATTGCGAAGAGCGAGGGGTTCGAGGTCGTTGATGTCGAGGGGTACTCTCGCCCGAACGCGGTCGACCAGAGGATCATGGACGGGATCCACTGTGTGTCCTTCTTTCTCTGTTCGATGGAACGTCCACAGGCAGAACCTGACGGCATAACACGTTCGCAGATATCGCTCTTGACGCGGCTGAACCTGTCGCGGACGACTTCCTCGACCGCCTTGAGATCTGCGACGAGGAGTAGGCGGTCTCGTCATGCTTTCGGTACTGAGTTGTGCTTTGCTGTGCGGATGTATCGCAGAATGTTAGACTGCGAAGGTTGCGTGCGAGAGCCGCGAGCGGAAACATGCCATTTTCGCTGTTGCGGCAAAACAGTTGTCCTGCGGGAGCGCGTAAGCTGAGCATCTCTATTGGTGCGAGGCGTAGCTTCTCCTCGATAAATTCGCCGACTTCGCTCCACGCGTCGATTACGCGCCTCAACGGGGCTCTCCTCATCGACCGCGTCGCTTTCGCTCTTCTCGGCGGCAGGCGCTCTTTTGCGCGATGCCGCACCCTTCGCAGTTCAACCGCGGCACCGGCGGCAAGAAGGGCCCGCGGCAGGTCACCTCGAAGCGGCAGCCAAAGGTCACCCTCCGCCCCGCTCCCGCGCGCGACCCCGCCGCCCTCGCGACGCAGGACGACGCGCACGATTCGGCACAAGACGAGGCGGAGCAGGACGAGCAGGACGAGCCGGCGTACGGCTATCGCGAGGCCCTACGTGGGGAGCGACCACCGCTGGTGGGCCTCAAGGTATCGGTCAGCGGGTGCGACGGCCGCAAGGAGGACCTGCTTGCGCTCGCGGCACGGTACGGAGCAGAGCGACACAGCGGGTTGCGGGAGGACACGACGCATCTCGTCACGGACTCGCCCAAGGGGAAGAAGTACGATGTGCGTTGCGACGCTTCCCCTACGCTCGCGCTTGACGAGGTGCTGATCCTTGCGGGGGATGTGCAGGTCGCCCTGCAACGGCGGATGTACGTCATGAAGCCATCGTGGCTGCAGGCGGTGCGAGACGCCTGGATGAGCGGCGACAACCACGACTTTGCGCAGGTACGCTTCCGCTTCCCCTCCTTGAGCCAGGGGTGTGTTCTTACAAGCTCCTACGCGCGCAGATCGAGCTCGAACACGCCATGCCGCCGCTCGCAGGCGTCAATGCCTGTTTGACCGGTTTCGCAAAGGGTGCGCAGCCCGCTCAGCGTCTTCCTTCGCACCGGCGCGACGCTGACACTTCCTCGCCCGCCAGGCCAATACAAGGAGGACCTGAAGTCGCTCCTGACGTCGAACGGCGCGAGCATCGCCCTCAAGCTCGACAACAAAGTCACGCACCTGCTCGTCGCCTCTCCCTCTTCGCCGCACTCGCAGACCCCGACAAGCGACAAGCTCCTCCACGCGCGCAAGAACCGCCACCGCCTCCATGCCGACTTCACCGTCGTCTGGGAAGGCTGGGCACGCGAGGCGGTCAAGTATGGCGGGATCCGGCCGGAGCGGACAAACGTCTGGGAGCACAAGGAGGGCGCTGGGGAGCCGGAGGAGGACGTCTCGTGGGTCGTCGACGTTGCGCCGCCTCGGTATCGCGCGAGCCGCAAGCGCATACGCTCACCCATCCCCGCCACGACCGCCTCTCGTGCCGGGTCAGCCGACCCCGCCGGTGCCGCAGGGCGCACCCTCGTCCCTATTCCCGGCACCTATCAGCCCCGCCCCGCTTTCAAGGGCTACGACGCATCCTTGCTCGACGGCCTTGACGATGCCGAGCCTTCCGCCTCCAATCAGGCCGCCGGAGCGTTCGACATTGCGCACGGAAAGGTGCTGAAGAAGCGCCGCCGTGTCCTTGCGGCCGACAGCGCCGCGCAGCTCCTACCGAGCGCACCACAGGCGCCGCCGCCGCACGCGCTGGACGATTCGCAGGCGCTGCTCGAGGCGTTCGGCGCGTCGCAGAACCCCGCTGTGGCTACGGCGGGGGAGGCGAGCCGCTTCGCCAACGCGGACGCGACGGGCCTTTCGAGCGTCGCGGAGTTGCTTGCTCCGCGCGCGGGACGGGACGAGAAGCAGATGAACGAGATGGCACTCCAGCTCGTACCTGGTGAAGTCGAGATGCAGCTCGTCCCGAAGGGCAAGTCGGTCATCAAGGCGCTGTCGAGCTCGCGGCAGGGGTCCTTTGTGCATGACGTGCGGGGGGACAGGCCGCGCCGCCTTGCAGCAGCAGCGGGGTTGCGGCGAGACGGCGTCGAGCCCTTGCCGGAGGAGGCGGGCGGCGTCGACGACTCGGCCTTCTTCGATTCGGCGCAACTCGAGGCCGCGGAGGGCAAGGTGGCGAGCGACCGGACGAGCGAGGGGTCGTCCTCATCGTCGTCGACGGACGAGACGGTGTACCTCCCCCTTTTCGAGGGCAAGACGTTCGCGTTAATGGAGCTGAAGAGCCCGCGCATCAAGGGCGTCAAGCGCGTCATCAACAAATGCGCCGGTATCTGGGTCGACAACGCGAGCGATGACGAGCTCGCCAACGCGGACTTCGTCATCGTCGACTACGTCGAGTCCGTCTCTCCCGCTCCTACCGCTCCTCATGTACTGACGTACTAACGCTCGTTCCCGCAGGCCGCCCGTCCGCTTCGCTCATGGCGATGATCCTCGCATCCGCACCGTCTGCTGGATCGAGCTGTGCATCTTCTACGATACGCTGCTCGAGCCTGCAGACCGCCTTCTCGAGCGACCCATCACCTATGCCTGCCCCGTACCAGGTGCGTCGGCTCGCCCTTGGCCCCTCTCTAGCCTCCACGCTGACCCCATCCGCAGGTCTCGAAGGCTTGCGCATTCACTTTTCCGGCTTCGGGCCCGAGGAGGATCCTGTCATGCATCACTTCAAGCGCTTCTGCGCCGCCGTTGGGACGACTTATGCAGCCTACATGGACCGCACGACGACACATCTAGTCGTGTCCGCGCTCGAAGGCGATCCCGCGCTTCGCGCCGAGGACCTCGACGCGGCGCAGTTTCCGAAGGTCGCCAAGGCGCGCGAGTGGGGCCTTACAGTGTGCTCGCTGCGAGATCTGCGACGGATGGTGCAAGGTCGCGCGGACGAAAGTGACCGCGAGAAGGAGAACGTTGCAGCCGCTGGTGGAGAGGAGATGCAACGGAGGACGAGTGCGAAGGGGAAGGCGCGGGAGGTGAGGGAGATCACGAACGAGCTGGAGGGCGCGGAGGAGAACTTGAACGGGCCGCTGGGTGATTGCGTCGTCTTCTTCTCGACCAAGACCGACGTGCGAGCTCTCCTCCTACCTCACCTCGCATCTTTACTGACAAGCGCGCTTCCGACAGGTCGACCGGCAGCACCTCGTCTCGATTGTGCAGGACCTCGGCGGCGTCGCTGCTCGCCAGTATAGCGAGTCCGTCACGCACTATGTGTACGCGGGCCTCAAGGCGAGCGAAGCGTTCAAGGAGTTCAAGCTCGCGCGAGCGGACGGTGCGCAAATCATCCACCCGCGTTGGATCGAGGAGGTGCGCAAGTTTCTCCCCATCCGTCTCGCACTTGCTGACCTGGCGAGACCCCGCAGTGCGGCCGCATTCAGTCGCGCGTCTCGGAGAAGGACTTCCCGCATACCTTCGACGCGCGGAAGGGCGGCCAGCTCTTCGACGCAGGCATGAGCATGCACGCTGCGACGTCTTCGCCACGCGGCTCACCGACCGCCATGTCGCGCGAGACGCCCCGGGAGGGCGCGCTTGCACGCTCGCCATCCAAGCTCTCTCTCGGCATGGCAGGCGGCTCGCCGGAATGCTCGCCCTCAGAAGGGCTCGGCGGACGCTCTCCGCACTCGGCGCAGCCCGATACGCAGCCCAATTTCAAGGTAGCGGCTGACGCACCACCGTCGCCTTCCCCGTCACCCACTCGCCGCCGCCGCTCCGACACGACTGCGACCGAGATTGCCGAGACGGTCGACCTCGGCGTCTCAGTGAATAATCCGCTCTCGCCGCCAAACGCCCTGCCAAGCACTGTTGCTCCGGCGACACCCTCCCCTCGTGCCGCCCTCCCGCATCACGACCCTTCCCAAGCCGACGTCTCCTCCGACCCGGTTGAGCTCCCACCCCTGCGCTCCGAGACACGCCCGCCGCCTGTAGCAGACGCGTCGAGTAGGAACATGCTCAGGCAGCAGACGTCGCTGCTGCTCGCGCAGTTGAGTGAGGCGGGCCCGCCGGTCGAGAAGCCGGGGAGGACGCGGAGCAGGACGGCGTTGAGCCGGGGCAAGGTGCGCGCATACCTTATCTCCCTCTCCGGGCCCCTGCTAATGCCCAGACGTCGCAGAGCTCCGGCACGATCAGCCTTGCACACTCGAAGGACCCCTCCCCCCTCGCCGCCGAGACCGACGCCTTTACATCAGCCGCCGCGCGCCGCATCCCCGGTCAAGCGTACGCGCTGGACCCCTCGCAGGCGACGCAGGATGAGAGCCTGTACGTCGTGTACGACAATGTCGCCGAGGCAGCCGCGCGCGAGCAGATCCGCCGCGCACTCGCGGGTGGGGAGGCCGAGGCGCCACAGCCGGAGTACCAGGACCCGATTGGCGCACGGACAAGGCGCGCGAGGGCGGCGAGGCGATGAAGCGATTGGTGCGGGAACAGTGCAAAGAGCGCTTGCTCCTGTGTTGGCGGAGCAGGCGTGGCTCGACCGCGCTGTGCGCAGGTCTGTCAAGGTTGCAGCTCAGAGAATGGTGTTCGCATACGTGAGAGCTGTGTGCTAATGCATTATCGCCGTACTCAATTCGTCTACGTCTCGACCCAGTGAAGCAGGAGAGCTGCTGGTGTCGTCGAGGGTTTCCCGCCTTGTCCGATACTCCGACATATCCGCCATCTCCGCTCTGTCGATGCAGCCGCCACAATCCAGCGGTATGTCGCCCGAGAAGGCCCTCATCGGCCGTAGCCGTCTTAGGGAGATTGCGAGATGGTGAGCAGGAGCGGGTTATCCGCCTTCGTCCTATCATGTCCCGGAATCCGGGTCTCCTGCCTCGCAAGTAGCCACAATGAAGCTGCAGGATTGCGAGCAGGACACAGAGCTCCATCAAAGAGCGACTGTGCGTACTCGACCCTCTCATCAGTCGCTAGCGCGAGCCAGCAGCGGGTGGCTGACCGGCGAGCTGCTTGTGCTACACAACCCTGCGAGACGGCAACGGGTGCCGTCTCCCGGATGCTATCCTTGTCGCCATGCGGAGCGAGAGGGACGGCCGAGTTCCTCCTCCGCCTCCTCCACTTCGCCTTCCTCGATAGCTTGCTTTGTTCTGGTGCTCTACCTCTTCACGCGACCGCTCGCGGCGACCGCAGCGCTTTCCGAGCTCGTCGCTCACTGTCTTTGCTCCCTCGCGCTTCTCTCACGCCATGTCGAGCCAGCGCGGACAATACGAGCACATCCCGAATGTGCTTCACGGGCCAGACGCGCCCAGATGGTGGAAGGTCCCTGGACTCGTTCAGCTCAATTTCTTTGCGCGTCCTGCCCCTCCTGCTCGCGTAACTCGATGCCTTACTGACCCGCTTCTCCCTGAACAGATCTCGGTCGTCTTCGTCGGGCAGGGTACATTACGACTCCACCTCGTGTTGCGGTGTTCGGGCTGTACTGACCTGTCCGCTCTCCTCTGCCCGTCCTTCATTTCCACCCTCCTTTCGTTGTCCCTTGTCGTCGCATCCACCCTTCCTTCTCGCTCCCTTCCTTCTCTGCCCGCTCATGGATGCTCAATTCGTCACTTTCAGCACTCAATGGCTTCGATGACTCGCTCGTCGGGTCGTTCCAGGCTTACGACGCCTGGCATGAGGCGCTCGGCTACCCCTCCTCCAGTGCAATCGGCTTACTAAATGCTGCATCTTTTGTGCGTGTTTTCTCCTGAACAGGCCCTGTCGTGCCGCGGACTGATAAGCTCACTTGCTCACAGATCGCGGGTCTATGCACGGCGCCCGTCGCTTCCTACGTCGCTGATCGCTGGGGGCGGCGGTGGTGTGTGCGCTACAGTGCATTGACGGCGCTCATAGCGACAACGATCGGCAGCTGCTCCGGCCTGTCGCACGCATCCGGTGTTAGTCCCGTTCGTCTTGTTCCTCTCCCTGGTCTAACTCGCTCTCGCATCGCCCCGCAGTACCCACTCTTCATCGTCTCGCGGATCATCTTCGGCTCAGGGCTCGCCTTTTGCCTCATGATCTCGCCTATCATGCTGCAAGAACTGCCTCACCCCTCACACCGCGTGACCTGCGCTGGCCTGTTCAACACGAGTGCGTTGTACCTCCTCCTTCCGTCCCCACTGGGGCTGACCTCCTCGCACCCGGCAGACTATGCCCTTGGCGGCTTCATCTCGTCCTGGATCACGTTCGGCGGTTCTTACATCAACGTGCGTGCTTTCAAGCTTTACCGACGACTTGCCTGACCCCTGCTTTTTTGCAGAACAACTGGTCGTGGCGCATCCCGTACATCATCCAGATTGCGCCGGCGCTTTACCTCCTTATCGCCATCCAGTTCGTCCCCGAGACGCCGCGCTTTCTGATGTCGAAGGGCCGCGAGCAGGAGGCGCTTGATTTCTTGGTCAAGTACGTCGTTACCGTTCATGACTGCCTCGCTCGTCCACTCACCCCGCTTCTCTCGCAGGTACCACGGCGGTGGCAATCCGAACGACGAGCTCGTCCTGTTTGAGTTTGAGGAGATGAAGGAGACGCTGCGCAAGGAGAGGGAGCTCCACCAGTCGAGCTGGAAGGAGATCATCGGCCAGGCGGGCAACCGTCACCGCATGTACATTGTCCTCCTCATCGGTTCGCCACACCCTCCGCTCTCTCCCAAGCTACGTTGACCCTCGTCGCCTCTCGCAGTGAGCTGCCAGAACCTCTCCGGTACCGCGATCATCCAGTAGTGCGTCCCTTCCCGCCCTTTATCCCTTACGGCCCGAGCGCTCGCTTACGCCTGCTTGACAGCTACTACACGACCATCCTTGAGCAAGTCGGCATCACCAGCGCAACGCAGCAGACGGGCATCAACGCGGGCCTCACCGGGGTCGTCTACTTCTCCGCCATCGCTGGCGTCTTCATCGTCAACCGCGTCAAGCGCCGCACTCTCCTCCTGAGCAGCTGGACTGCCCTCATCCTGGTCAACATCTGCTTCACGATCACCGCTGCAAGGTACCAGCTCACGGGCGACAAGCCTGCGGGCGTGGTGCGTCTTCTCCGCCCTATCCTCTCATCCGCCTACGCTCATCGCTTTTGCCTCTGCAGGCCAACGTCGCTTTCCTCTTCTTCTACGATCTCGTCTTCTTCCTCGTGTGTGGGCCGCTCTTCTGTGCGTCACCTCTTCTCCTCGCCATTCCCTCCGTCCCTTTGAGCCCGCTCACCTCCGCCCGCGCAGTCTCGTATCAGACCGAGTGCCTCTCGTATGCGACTCGTGCGAAGGGCATGGGCTTGTGGGGAGTCACGAATAAGCTCATCTCAATCTTCAACGCCTGTGCGTCTCCTTCCCTGCTCACGCTTTGCTCGCGGTCTGACTCTGCGTGCTCCTCGTATAGATGTCAACTCGATCGCGCTCGGCGACATCGGGTACAGTGCGTCCTCTCGTCCTCTAGCTTTCGACTGTCGAGCGGAGCACAATGCTGACCCCTTGCTCTCGCAGAATATGTAAGCCTCACCGCACTGCTCGCTTTCTGCTCGCTCAACTGATTCGCCTTGCCTCCCGTCTACAGTACATTGTGTACACATGCATCCTGAGCGCACAGCTCGTCGGCATGTACTTCCTCTGTGTCGAGTACGTCCTCTTGTCCGCGGTTTCTGCCTTCCCACCTGCTCCGTTCCCCCTTCTCACACTTTCCTTTCTCCGGCTAACACTTCTTATCCCGATCAGGACCTCCGGGCTCACACTCGAGGAGATCTCCGCGCTCTTCGACGGCGCAGCTGCCGCGCCGACCGTCGATGCAGCGCCTTTCGAGGCGGGTGTTCACGAGAAGAAGGCCAATGCAGGCATCTCCTCGGGCGTCAAGGAGGCAGACGGTGAGTCGGTGGAGAAGTAGACGTACTCGGTGGAAAGGGTGCGCTGGTATACGGAATGAGGGAGGAGTCTGAGGGGGACACCGTATGTTGTTTTGTTGGTGGCTCGTTTACTTCTGTCGTATCGCTCTTTGTTTTTTGCGATATAGTCTCACCTAACATGTGCATTCGACAACTGCGGCAAGGAAAGCAGAAGCACCCTGGCGGCCGCGAGTGTACAACAGCAACGGAGTCCATCCTTGACCACGCTCAACCTGTACCCACTTCATTCTCCAGCTCCCGTTCCAGCTTTGCAGCCTCTGCTCCATAGCTCTAGCCAAGCTGCACGAATAGCGCTCCCCGCTTCTCCCTCTTCCAGCTCAGTCCCCGCCGTAGACCGGGTAGCCCGCCGCGATTGCGGATAACGCAGCGGATAACCCGCCTCCAGCCCTATCACTGCCCAGCGCCGTTACCCGACCGGCCTAGACACCGGTGCAAGCGTGTCAGGGCAGACGAGGATCGCTGCTACGCCCTCAAGAGGATTCAGACGGACTACAGCTCGAGGATGAGCCGGGCCTCCTCATCTGTTCTCTCGCCCTCCCTCGCAATCGCCCCTCTGCCTCTACCCGCTCCCTGCCAGCCCGCCGCCGCGTAACGCCATCGCCGGCCCGTTTCCCCAGATCAACCAAGCATCGATGCTTGTATCGTACGCGCAAGAATGCGGAGAGCCTGATCGCACGGCCGAGAACCGCTCTCCCGCGCCTCCATCGCATCGCCCGCTGCCTTGTCTCCTCTGCGCTGTTCCGCTTCGTTTTGCACCTGCTTCCGCTGTGCTTTCCGCTGGTGGATCTTCCCGTTCTGTTCCGCGTAACATTGAATCTCCGACGTTTCTCCTTGTCCTCCTTGTCATTCTTAAGCCGCGACTTGCCGCTCACGATGTCGACGGAACGCGGTCAATACGAGCACATACCCAACGTGCTGCACGGGCCGAACGCACCCAAGTGGTGGAAGCTTCCTGGCCTGCTCAGGCTCAATTTCTTCGTACGGACCCTTTCTCGTCGACCCCCCGGTTGCCCTACATTGACGCGTATCCTCCCTTCGTCTCTCACTTCAGATATCGGTCGTCTTCGTCGCTCAGGGTGAGCACCTTGATTCCGACCGCTGTCGACGTGACTTACTCACCTGACATCCTTTCCGCCCTTCCTTCCACAGCATTGAACGGCTACGACGACGGCCTCATCGGCTCGTTCCAGGCGTATGAGAGCTGGCACGAAGCACTTGGACACCCTTCGCCTTCAGCAATCGGCCTACTGAGCGCGTCTGCCTACGTGCGTACCCGCTCCTTCCGCCCCTTCACCTCCTTCCGCCTATTATCCCGAACCTCGCACCTAATCTCTGCCTGGACAGCACTGACAATGGACCTCTTCGTGCGCTCGTTCGTCACGCCTTCACCTGTCCTCCTTGACGGTGCAGATTGCCGGCCTTTGCACCGCTCCCATCGCGTCCTACGTTGCTGACCGCTGGGGACGGCGTTGGTGCGTCCGCTACTCGGCCTGCACCGCTCTTCTCGCCACCACGATTGGCTCGTGCGCTGGTCTTACTCGTTCGTCTGGTGTAAGCCCTCTCTCCCTTTCTTCCTTCCCGTCCACTCACTCACCCTCTATTGCGCCCTAGTACCCGCTCTTCATCGTCTCGCGCATCATCTTCGGGTCCGGCCTCGCCTTCTGCCTGATGATCTCGCCCATCATGCTGCAAGAACTCCCGCACCCGTCTCAGCGCGTGTTCCTAGCAGCCTGTTTCAACTTCAGTGTGTCGTGCTCCCTCTCCCTTTACACTCTGGAGCTGACCGGCTCTCCTCGGCAGATTACGCTATTGGCGGCTTCATCGCTGCCTGGATCTGCTTCGGCATGTCATCTGTCCAGGTGTGGGGTGTCGATCCGCTCCTCCTGCGGTAATGCTTACGCTGCCCCTTTCTTCCGCTGCTTTGCAGAACAACTGGAGCTGGCGTGTGGTCTATCTCATCCAGATCGTACCGGCGCTCTACCTTCTCATCGCCATCCAGTTCGTCCCGGAGACGCCGCGTTTCCTGATGTCGAAGGGTCGCGAGCAGGAGGCGCTCGAATTCTTGATCAAGTGAGTCTTCCCTTCCCTTCGTATCAGGCTCTTTGGCTCACTCGCTTGCCCTGTAGGTACCACGGCGACGGCAATCCGAAAGACGAGCTCGTGCTGTTCGAGTTTGAGGAGATGGTGTGTTGCTCCTTCGTCGAATCAAGCGACTGCGTCTCATGCCCCGACCTACCTGCAGAAAG
Organism: Rhodotorula sp. PL61-2; assembly: GCA_028828645.1. NCBI lineage: Eukaryota > Fungi > Basidiomycota > Microbotryomycetes > Sporidiobolales > Sporidiobolaceae > Rhodotorula > Rhodotorula sp. PL61-2. The sequence continues at coordinate 46,907 of JAPZQE010000011.1, forward strand.
AGACGCTACGCAAAGAGAAGGAACTCAATCAATCGAGTTGGAAGGAGATCATCGGCAAGCCTGGCAACCGTCACCGCATGTACATCGTACTTCTCATCGGTGGGTCCCCTCCTCCCTCTCCGTTTCTCGAGGCCTCCTCGCTGACCCTCGCTTGTCTCCTTAGTATGCTGCCAGAATCTCTCGGGCACCGCCATCATCGGGGGGTGAGCTGCATCTCCATCGTCTCCCGTTGACCTTCCCAAACTGCGCTCCTCCGTTATGAGACCTCCCGCTGACTAGTCTACCCTTACCATCTCGTCACAGCTACTACACGCAGATTCTCGAGCTTGTCGGCATCACGGGCGCGACCCAGCAGACCGGAATAAACGCAGGTGCGCTTGAACCCCGGCTCGCCTGTCGCGATAGATCCGCTCTTCGCAAAAGGGCACTCTCGCCGCTCACTGACGTCGATGCCGCTTCTGCAGGACTCACAGGCGTCGTGATCCTCGGCGCACTGATCGGCCTGAGCCTCGTCAACCGCCTCAAGCGCCGGACGCTCCTCATGTCGGCTTGGTCGGCCCTCATTCTCGTTAACGTCGCTTTCACCGTCACCGCTGCTAAATACGAGCAGACAGGCTCAAAGAGCGCTGGTATTGTGCGTGCCCTCCCAACGCTTCTACCGCTGAGGCAGAACTGACTCCCTGGCTTCGCTTCCTCCCTATAATTTTTCCCTCTCGTCACATCGCTCCATACTCTTCCTTTTCCCCTTCGAACCACTGCCTTGGACAGGCCAACATCGCCTTCCTCTTCCTCTATCAGCTATGCTTCTTCCTTGTCTGCGGCCCGCTCTTCTGTGCGTTCCCCTCTCTTCCGTGCTCGCCCCCCGAGCAGGGGCTCGCCCGACTTCGCTCACTCCCCTGCCTTCTTTCGCCTTGCAGTCTCGTACCAAGCCGAATGTCTTTCGTATGCGACGCGTGCAAAGGGGATGGGCCTGTGGGGTGTGGTGAACAAGATCATCTCCGTCTTCAACGCTTGTCCGTCCTCTGCCACGCTTCTCATCCACTGCTTAACTGATGCTCCCTCGCTTCGAGCAGATGTCAACTCGATTGCGCTCGGCAACATTGGCTGGAGTGCGTTGATGTTTACTTCTTCTCGCGCAAGTCGCTGACCTTCTTTCCGCTCGCAGAATACGTGCGCTCCTGGCGCCCACTCGAGTCTCAGACTGCGGCTGACTCGTGCTTCCGCCCACAGTACCTGGTGTACACCTGCTTCCTTGTTGCACAGCTCACGGGGATGTACTTCCTCTGCGTCGAGTGTGTCTCCCCTCGTCTCTCCCTTCTAGCCCATTCTTCCGATCTGCTCACGCTCACTGTGCGCGCAGGACCTCCGGCCTCACCCTCGAGGAGATCTCCATCCTGTTCGACGGGCCTGAAGCCGCACCGACGGTGGACGCCGCGCCGTTCGAGGCGGGCGTGCACGAGGTCAAGAAAGTGGGCGGGGTGAGCAGCGCGGTGAAGGAGGTGGATGCGGAGTCGGTGGAGAAGTGAGCGGGTAGGGACAGAGAAGTGGTAAGGAGGGTCAGAGGGAAAAGTTATAACGGAGGAAGAAGGAGGAGCAGGGAGGCGTTTGTTTCGTCTGTTCCCATCAGTGCTAGACCGGCTTCATCAGTATTGCCATAGATCGCGTTCGTATCCAGTCTCCCACACGTAGACGTGGAGGAGTCGAGGAAAGTGTGGGCCACGACACAGGACACCCCTCCCAAGCTGCTTTCCTCCCTTAAAAGCAGGACAGCACGAACCATGTCTTTCGACCTCCGTCGCGCTTCTACTCGCGCACGACCCTCACACCCTCCTCGTACAGCCCCGCAACGACCATCCACCTGCGCACCTCCCCGCCCGCGACAGCCGTCGTACTCCCGCCAAACCCGCCGTCCGCAATACGCCCACTCGACTGGTACACCGTCTCCCACTCCTCCTTCCCTTTACCCTCCTCCGTCTCCGCCACGTCCGGCGCACGCGGGTCGCGCACCGAAACCACCCAGCTCGCGCCGCGCTGCTCCTCCCAGCGCCACTCGACGGCCCACTCGGCCCACTTTGTGCTGCCCCATGTGCGCGCCCACTCGCGCAGCGGGCCGGGGAGACGCACGCGCAGGTTGAGTGAGTGCGCGGCGGAGAGCAGGGCTGGGTACGAGGGATGGCCGGCGGCGAGGACGGCGAGCTCGCCCTCCGAGGCGGAGGGCACAAGGGAGAGATTGTCTACGAGCATGGGGAGTTTGACGCGCCGCCTGAGGCGCAGGCTCGGCGCGTGGCCGGCCGGAGCGCCAGAAGGGGAAAGGGCCGGTTGCGCGACGTCGAAACAGAGCAGCTCGCGGCGTGTCGTCGACGCGACGACGAGTGTGCTCTTGTCGGGCGAGAGCGCGAGCCCGTTCGCAAAAGCGATTCCCGGCGCAACGGTGCTCGTCTGTACGGCGGGCTGGGCCCCCGCCATGGGCTCGTCGAACTGGACAAAGTCGACCCGTCCGTAGGGCAGCGCGTCGACCGTCTCGACAAAGTTGGCGAGGCGGCGGAAGATTGAGGCCGTGCGACGGTTGTAGTGGTGGTCGTGCGAGAGGAAGAAGCTTGTGTGCGAGAGAGGGGCAATGGAGTTTGGCGCGCCGGTGAAGGAGGGGTGGGTGAGGGTGAAGAGGTGCGTCGCGAGCGGGGCGGACGACAAGGCGCGCGGCAGCGTGAACACCTCTACGGTTGAGAGCGCCGCGCGGTGGTTCACGACGAACAGGCGGTCGGCGGCGTCGCCGTGCACGACAGCGATCCCGAGCGGGTGAAACTCGACCTCGCCGCGGTCGAGCGCTGCCCACTCGAGCCGCACCTTCTCGGCCGCGTCGTCCCGCGCAGCGAGCGGGTCGACGACCCAGAGTGCGCCCTGCCCCGCGTGCGGGTCTGCAAGCGGGCCCATGACGGTGTTCCACCGCTTGCGGTTCGGGTCACACGAGACGAGAACGAGCTCGCGTCCGTCGCGCCCGTTCAGGTGGACCGCGTCCTCGCAGTACGCGAGGCGCTCAGACGGCGCGAGGGACGCGCTCGAGTGTGCGGTGAATCCCTCGAGCACGGCAGCCGGGGAGGGCGAGTCGGCATGCGGGAGGTGGGCAAGCTGAGCGGGGAAGTTGGGCGGGAAGAGGTGAAAGGGCACGTTCTGAATGAAGGGCGACTGCTGGAGCGTGTAGGCGACGAGCTGCAGCACATGCCACGCAGGTCAGTAGCTGGATGTATGCAGGCGGCAAGCGGAAGCGGACTGACCGCGACCGCGGCACACTTGGTGTAGCGGAACGGCGGCATGTAGACTCTTTTTCCGCCCGGAACGGCGAGCACCCCCAGAGAAAGCGGCAAGCCAGAGAGGCGGCGAGAAAGTGGACGAGACGGGAGAGCCCGGCCGAGACAGACTTTGCCTGCTGGTGAAATACGGCACCCGCGGGGTGAGGGGCGCGCGGCGCGGCTCGTCGGCGACCAAGCAGCGAAGCGAGGCGGGGCAAGGGAGGAGCAGCGGGTACACAACCGCGTTTTAGCAACGATACGAGTCGTACCGAGCGAGAAACCGGGCACCAGGGAGGAGAAGGAGGGAGAGAGGCCATTGGGCTCCAGTTATGCGATCGGCCACTTTCCCCGCGTTCCGTTTGTCTCCACGGGAAATGATCGCTGAAATGGAGCAGGCGCCGGCCCTGCGAGGCGAGAGCCGCTCGACTTTCTGCGGGAGAGCTGCAGGGTGCCCACCGCCGCACAGTTTCCTCTCGCCGCCGGCCTCCTCACTGCCTGCGCTCTCCTCCGACCCTGCGTCCCCCTCCCGCAACTCGTGCAGCAACAACCGGATGCCTGGCGCGTCGTCCAAGCCCCACAGCACCGCCCCGCCCGCCGAACGTGCACCTTCTGGCCTTGCCGCGGCGGCCTCTCCTCCCGACGTGCTGCCGAGCGCGCGTCACGCTGGCAATGACGAGGACGACGCTGGACACGACGCAGAGGACGGCGAGGACGAGGATGAGGACGTTGAGTCGCTGCTGTACCTTGCCCAGGTGCGCTTTCTCTCTCGTCGCCGTCGCCCGTCTCCCGCGCTCCTCGCCTAGGACTTGCTTCTGACGCGGGTTATTTTCATGCTCCCGTCGATGTGGTGTGCACGGCTACTCGCAGATGGACCTGATTGCGCACCGGACGGGCGACGCGATGGCCAAGTTGGAGCAGGCTGCGCTCGCTGGGTCGTCGGCTGCGTGTGCGACTCTCGCTGGGTAGGTTCCCCTTGCTTCCGGCGCAGAGTCGCCTGAGAGAACTGTGCTTATTCTGGCGCACGTTCGCAGGCTGCTCGCCCGCACCGCGCACGCGGCGCCCCCGAGTCTCGACCCCGCACCGCTCGTCCCGACGTCAATCTCCCGCCGGCCTGCGCTCCCGCCCCGTCAAAAGTCGAGCAACATCGCACACTGCGCTCCGAGACGCACGCCAGACGCCCTCCGCGCCCTCGAGCTCTGCCTCACCGGCCTCGACCTCCTCCTCGCCAAGCGCGTCCGCCCCGACCCTCACCCCGCCGACAGCGGCTACAGCGACGCGCGCGACGACGACGACAGTGCAGAGGGCACCTACTTTGACCTCGAGCGCGCGCTCGACCTCATCGCAGGCGTGCGTCTGCCCCTCCATCTCCCTTCATCACCGACGCCGATCCCTCATCTCATCTCGCTCGGACCTCCCCTCTGGAAGCGAAACGAGCTGACGCGCATCACCTGCAGGTCACCGACGCCCACCGCTTTGGCGTTCTCCACTCGCCCGCGCCTGCAAGCGGGAACAAGCAGCAGCTCCCCTCGCCGCCCGATAGCGACGACGGCGGCGTGAACAACGACGAGCTCTGGAGGCGCAGCCACATCGCCGCCGTCTCCCTCCTCGATCACGAGAGCATTGCACCTCTCTTCCACCAGCCCATCCAGCCCTCGACCTCCTCCGCGCAGTGCCAGTCCTTCCGCCCGTCATCTGTCAGGCGATCGTACTCGCACCCATCGTCGACCCTCTCCTTCGGCACCGCGCTCAGGGGCACCGACGCCGTGCTTTTCGCACCTGCGCGCAAGCTCAAGGTGACCATCGCGATTCAAGCGCTCTACGTCCTCGCTGTCCAAGCCTGGGCGCTCCAGCCAGCCTTCTCTTCCTCAGCGCGCCCGACCCAGCGCAACGACACCGCGTCCTCCTTCGAGCTCGAGTCGAACCCTAGGCTCCTCACCGAGCGCTACTGGTCCACCATCGTCCGCCTCGCCGCGCCGTACGCCGCCCTTGGCGGTATTGGCATTAAGGAAGGCGACGAGCTTGTCGAGCGCACGCAGCGCCGCTTGGAATCGCTCCACCACGAGGATATGGGCGTCGACGAGCCATGGCGCCTGGCGAAGAAGCGCGGTCGCGCGCCCGCGCCGCAGCTCCCGAGCGGCACAGTCGCCGCCGCGAATGACCGGCAGCCGTCCGTCGCGTCCAGCCCCGCCGCGACGCACGAGATGGCCTCGTCCGTAATGACGATCCGCCCGACGCTTGCACATGCCGCCTCATCGAGCTCAATGGGCTCGCTCGGCGGACCGACCCCGCGTGCAAGCGCTGCCAAGTTCCACTTCGCTGGAGGCGATGCTGACGAGGGCAGTGAGGTTGACGAGATCCCGACTTCGCCCATCATGATGCCCGTGCAGTCGTCCTTGGCGCAGGAGGATGCGGCGCACTCGCCGCCGTTCGCCCTCTCGCCTCCGCGCGAGCTTCTCTCATCCGTCAAGCCCCCCGGCCCATCGAACGGCACTCTCCTCGCCCCCGCGCAGCAGTATCCCTCGCCGCCGGAGACGCCGCCCGCCGCTTCCGAATTGAAGCCGTTCTCCTACCCCGACTTTACGCGCGCCCGCACCGCGACGTCGTCCTCCCTCTCGCCACCTTCGTCCTCACGCCTTGCACCACTCCTCCCGCCTCAGACGCAAGGCAGCTCGAGCAGCCTTCCGCGCGTGACCTCAACGCGGTCGATCACTTCGCAACGCTCGACGACCTCAATCCTCTCCGCATTCAAGCACGACCCGCTTCAAGCGTACCTCACCTCGCGCTTGCGGCGCGTGACCAGCTCTGCAAGCGTGTGTACCGCACCGCCGGACCTGAGCGGGCGAACGCGCGTCGTCTGCGGGAAGGGCAAAGGGCGGATGGTCGAGCCCGAGCCGAGCGAGCTGTTCGACCTCGCCGCACTGGAGCGCGCGCGCTCCCGCCCCGCGGCGCTCAAGCCCGTCGAGGAGGCGCAGCGGCCAAAGACGTGGCTGTCGCGCTTCTGGCAGGCGACGAGGGCGGCGCCGCCCCCGCCCGGAGAGGGGGACGCCGCGCTCGACCGGACGAGGAGCTCGAGCGCGGTGCACGAGCTGAGGAAGGCGCTTAGCAGGCACGACGACGCGAGCCGCGAGATCGTGTACTATTGGAGCGATGGGGAGTTTGTGGAGGATGAGGAGGTCGACGGTGCTGGGGAGATCGACGGCGCTGGGGAGATCGACGGCGCTGGGGAGCTCAACCTCGACGATGACGGGCAGAACGGCCCGCCCGCTTCGACCCCAGCGCACACGGATGACTCTCCCTCCCCGCCGCACGCGGCCTCCTCCATTCGCTTCGACGACGCGCAGCTCTCGCAGGCAGACCGTCTCCGCGCCTCCCTCGTCGACGACGGCAAGCCCTCCTTTGCGCGGCGCGCGGCGCGGCAGCGCTCTTTCCTCCTTACGGACCCGACTTCGTCCGACAACTCGCGGTCGCGGGAGAGGACGTCACGCGGGCGCAAGGCCCGCTCGCGCGAGACCTCGGGCGCGAGTTCGGCATCGTCCTCGACGCATTCGACGAGCGCGGACGGGCGGCTCGCGCCCCCTCCCGCGTCTTCGGGACGGCGCCGCCGCTGTTCCAGCGAGACGGCGCCGAAGCCCGTGCCGATGGACCCGCTTCTGCTCGAGCTTGAGCGCCGGTCGCACATCGGGCTCAAGACGACGTGCGGCGCGTGCGGACGCCGAGGGTTGAACTTCCCCGCGTGCAGGACGTGCAAGGGGACGTACTGCTCGCGGGAGTGCAGGGTGAGCGACGGGCATGCATGTGCACGGGAGAGGAGGGCGAGGGCGTGAGGACTCCGGAGGTGGGCGGGTTATGCGCGAGGGGTGATTGATGTTGCAACCTGTACGTTATGGCTTCTTCCTTCCCCCTGCTCATTGTTCTGCGCGAGAGGAAGAGGCGCTGCTGGCTTTCACGCCGCACTTTTACGCGCGTGTGCGTGCACTCGCCCCCTCCCCTCCTCCCCCTCACTCGACCTGGCAACCTCGCGCAATGGCGCCGCAGATTCCGCTCGAGCTGCAACTACGTGTCCTCGAGCTCACCCTCCCCCAGCGCACCTACGAGCACTTCGAGGAGCGCCGTGAGCTCGCCGCGAAACTCTCGCTCGTCCACCGTTCCTGGACCAGGGCGGCGCAGGCGCTGCTGTTCGACCCGCTGCCGCTGCACCTGTCCAGCGGCTGGGGCGGCCGCAGACACGAACCCGACGACCAGATCGAGGCTGCGACGAGGGTCCTCCAGGCGCCGATCAAGAGCGTCCTTCTCTACTGTCTTCCGAGGACCTGTGCGACGACCGACCCGAACTGGACCGCTTGGAGCGCTGCATGAGGAGCTGCCCAGACGTGGAGCAGGTGTTCATGGAGGAGGGAGGGTGTCTGGGCTGGATGACGGGCTTCTCCAGTGCGTTTCTTTCCAACCTTCCTTGTGAGACCCTTTCGTGACTGACGTAAGTCGCATACAGAGCTGCGACGCCTAACGCTTCTCGAGACTGAGCCGGCCGACGACGACCTCCGCGCGCTCGCTCCGCAGCTCACCTTCCTCTCCGTCGTGACGGGCGAGTTCCCCTACGCCGGCCCTCCCCTGCCGAATCTGCGCACACTCGTCATGAACGGCTGCACGCCCTCAGACGGCAATGTCGACCTGCGGGCCCTTTTCCCCGCTCTCGAGACGCTCGAGTGGGAGTCCAACTTTCCGCTCCCGACCGCGACGCTCAACACGCTCCCCGCCTCGACGCGCGATAGCGTGCTCTGCCTCGACACCCTCCCGGACACAAAGGTCGAGCTCGTCCTCCCGGCTGAAATCCGCTCGTTCGAGCTGGGCATCAAGACCAACTGCGCCGCGTAGGAGTACGAGTCGTGGGATGGCAAGCCGGACCCCGTCAAGGAGGCGCGCAAGTGGGCCACTCGCGCATGCGAGCGCGCGGGAATTGCATTGCGCTGGAAGCGGATTGTGCGGGAGGAGCGGGAGGACGATGGGCTGAGCCGTCTGCTGGAGGAGTACGACTACTTGCTCTGGCAGTAGCCGTCTGCTAAGATTCATCGTCTGGATCGAAGTGTATGCAGCGTGTCGTATCTGCGCACCTGCGCCTACGCCAGCAGTGCCTCGAGTGCCTCCCCCGCTCCAAGCTCCCGGAACCCGCCGTGCACCTCCTCCCACCGCGCACCCATCCGGCCACGCACCTCCCGCAGCGTCGGTACGCTCTCCATCGCACCGGGCTTCTCGACGCACATCGCGGCGGCTTGGCTCGCGACACTGAGGCAGAGCTCGACAGCGCGCGAGAAGGATGGGTCTGTCGGGGGAAGGGAGGCGGGGAGGGTCGAGAGGAGAGAGGCGAAGTAGCCCTGCTCGCCACGCGCGAGGTCATTGAGCTCCGTGGAAGCGCGAGGAGGAGAGGAGCGCACCGTGAAGCAGTCCCCGGCCCCGGTCGTGTCCCGCGCCCCGCCTGCAACCTCGCCCGCCGCCGCCCTAACCGTCTTTCCGCCTCGCAAGCTCACAAGCACGCCCTCCGCCCCGCGCGTCATGATGATCCCGGCAAGTTCCTCCAGAGTCGTCCGCCTCAGCGCCTCGAGCAGCGCCTCCGCGCCACCCTCATGCGCACGTTCTGCCTCTTCCGGCGAAGCCAGTGCGGCGAGCAGGTCCTCTGCCTCGCCGGCATTGATGACGAGCCAGTCGAGTGCGCTCCATTTAAAGGCGACGAGCTCCTGCCGCGTGAGCATCGGTGACGGGTTGAAGAGCGTGACGAGGCCGGCGGCGTGCGCTTCGCGTAAGGTGCGGGAGGTCTCGGCGAGCGGGATCTCGTTCTGTAGGAGGAGGTGCGTGTAGGTCGAGATGGCGGCCGACGGGAGAGATGGCAGGGGCGATGCTGAGGAGGAGAAGTTTGCGCCGGGCAGGAGGACGATGCTGTTGTCGGCAGTCGAGGTGGAAAGCTGGATGATGGCACGGCCGGTTGGGACCTGGGAAGCACGTCAGGATGCGCTCTAAGGGCGAGGAACGGAAAGCACACCTGGTCGTCCGTCCTCAGATGCGAGAGCCCCACACCGTACCCCTGAAGTGTATCCCTCAGCCAGCCACCGTCGTTCCCAATCAGGCCCGCAAAGTCCACCGCGGCGCCTGCCTGCGAGTAACACACAAGAGGGTCAGCAGAAGCTCCTGTACCGGTCCCGCCAGCTCCGCTGAACCAGTACGAAAGTGGGATCCGCACCTTTGCCGCTGCGACCGCCTGATTCGCACCTTTACCGCCTTAACACTCAGGAGGGTTAGTGGACTGCTCATGCTTGACATAAAGGAAAGGACGTACCTGCCCGCCGCGAGTAGTCAGTTGACGCGATGGTCTCGCCCGACCGGACGATGCTGGAGGAACAAGGGCGTCAGGTTCGTCGGTTGCCGATGTAGCAGGCTACGGCGTACTGGTCGAGGACAAAGAACTCTGCGTGCGGGACATGTCAGCCGGCACGCGAGGTGGAGCCTGCGGGAGGAGGCACCGTCGATGTTGATGCTGCCGCGGACGAGCAAGCGGCCTCGCTGAGCAGGAGCCATGGCTGACTAAGTATAGCCAAGCGAACGCAAAGGCGATTCCAGCAGGCAGCGGGGACAGAGCGGCGGACGAAGACGAGCGGGCGACCCGGCCGAACGCGATGCGTTCACCACTCCGGACGATAGCGCCTACTGGGTATGCAGCCAGCTAGGTTGAGCGGGAGACAGGCATTCAGCACACTCCGGAATGCGCGCGCGCCCCTCATCTTGCAGTCGCGCCGCTTGGCACCTCCTGCCAATCTCCTGCTCCTCGTCCCAGCTGATGAGGGTTATCAGCGACGGCACAGCTGAACGGCAGTGGCATAGTCTCACAAAGGTCAGGCGAAGGCGTACAACGGGCCCATGCGCGCACGCCGCTCTACCGCTGGCGGATGCCTCGCTCCTCTCCTCGACTTCGCCTCGGGCCGCCCTCTTCCGCCTCGCCGCCCGGTGTCGTCGAGCCACGTTGCGCTCTTGTTTGGCTCGCAGGGTTCTTCAATGACCACCTGCCTCACTAGCTCTAGCGCAGTGGGCGTCGCTCAAAGGACGACGCTCCCCTTTCTTGTCTCGTGCCGCGCTCCCTTTGTCCGGCTCAACCTGCTCGTCTCGCTTCCGGCTCCCCCTTGTTCGTTTCGCATTGTTCGCCGGTACTGATGAGACATACCCTCGCTTCCGCTCAACTCTCCTCGACCCTTTTCAGCGCATTTGCCGGCATTCCTCTCTCTCTTCCTCCTCATCCTCCCAAGACCACCTCCTGACGCCATGCAGCTCACCGCCACTCTCTTCGCCCTCCTCAGCGCCGTCCTCCTTGTTCAGGCCGCACCGGCGCCGTCCCCTGCCCCTTCACCGGCGCCCACCTTCGACCGCCTGGCCATCGTTGCCTCGAACCGCGCGCGCCAATCCTCCTTCTACGCCGCGTCGTCTGCGTCCGCCGCCTCGGCCGCCTCGGTCGCCTCTGCGTCGTCCGCTGCCGCCGCCAGCCGCGCGAGCGTTGCGAGCGCCCGTGCCGCCGTCATCGCGAGCAACCGCGCGCGACTGACGGCTGAGCGGACCGGGTTCGTCACCATCACGACGACGGCCGCGCCGAGCGCGGCGACCACCCCTGTCCCCTCGTCGAGGACCCTCAACTCGGCCGAGGCGATGCAGCTCGAGAACGGTTTCGGGGTCCTTCTCAGCATCGGGTCGCAGATCGCGTCGGCGTGCTCGGCGCAGACGGCCACACCATACTCGGACTGCGTCCGCAGCCCGCCAAGGACGCTGCTCAACCCTGCGGCGACCGCGGGGGCGTGAGACGTTCGTTGCAAGGTGCGCTCGTGATTTCTTCGTCCCTTTTCCTTCTCGCTGACTAATTCATCATTCTCATTCCCGTTACAGTTGCGCGCTATTGCGTGCGTATATACCTAGATGCGGACAGTAGAAGTCGCGACGGGCGGGAGCAGGGAGGGAGGCGCAATGGAGGACTCGGAGACTGTACCGCCGGAGGCAATGTAGCCGGTTCTTGCGTCTGCAGTACCGACTCTCATGTCGCGGACCTCACTCTCTAGCTCGGTGACACAGGCGACCTGGGCTCAGAGCGATCCTGCAGCGCATACAAGCGATGCGCCTCGGCGACCTTCCTAACTCCGCTTCCTGCCTCACTACTACTGAGCCCGCTGAGCGCGGCAAGTACGGAAGAGCTTGACAGGCGTGTACACACAGTCTGGACAAATATCTCGAGCGGCTGTCCCTCCTGCCGCTGATATCCTGCTCCTTTCGCCCATCCTGCTCAAGTGGCGGAGTGCTTCTCGACGAGCTCCTGCGCCCGTGATTAGAGTCAGCCCCGGTACATCAGTATCATGAGCTCGCCCCTGAAGGGACTCTCGCCCGTCTGCCGCCCAGGACGGGGTGGAAAAGAGTCGCACGACGCGACGCACCCGCAGCTTCTGCGGCGACGCGCCCGTCAGCTCCCCGACCTTGTTCCCGCCGCGGAAGACGATGAATGTCGGCATCGCGCGGACGCCGCACTCTGCGGCAATTTGCTGCGTGCCCGAGCGGGGCGGGTAGCGCGTGAGCTTGTACTGGTAAGATGAGGAGCAGGGAGAAGGGGGAGGGACTCGGAGGCTACCTCTTGCGCGTCGACGTCGACGGAGTAGAAGTCGAGAGTGGATGGCGCGGACGCGGCGAGTTGCTCGAAAACGGGAGAGATGACCCGGCTGCTCACGGACAAGGAGGGCGGGCAGGCCACCACATTCTGGGTGAGCGGAGACTGACTGGTAGGAGGGAGGGAGGAAAGAAGGGGGCCGCACCACGGTCCACACCTGCGCGGAGCCTGTCAGCACGTCCAACACTCGAACAATCAGGGAGCGCACGCACCACGTCGCCCAGAAGTCGACCACCGAGGTGCGCTCCGATTCGAGGATCCGCTGGAACTCGGCGAACGAGGTGATGGGCTTGACGGCGGGCATAGCGGCGGCTCTGGCAGTTGTACGGTGGCTCAGGTGACGCGCTGCGGGCGGCTGGGCGCAGTGCGACGGTGCTGGCGATGGCGAGGTGCGGCCTCCCGAGCACTGGAGGTGGGGAAGGTGGGGGAGCGCGAGCGGTAGCGGAAGAAGGGCCGAGGGTGCTGCTTGCAAAGGCCGAGCGCGTTCACGGTAGACAAGATCTCTGCACCGAACGGGAGTAGCGTAGAGCGCGACAAGGGACAGAGGACGATCGTCGCAGTTCGCAATGGGCGGCCATTGAAGCAGACGCGCGACCGGCTAGCGGGCAAATCGCGCGCTGGGATCCATGTATGTGTAGCGTACCACAAAAGGGCGGTCATCTCCTAGCCCGAGCGCTCGCTCGCTTTCGGTCGCAAAGAGCTGGAGCTCCTTACGCGGCTGCGCAATCACGGATGCAGGATGCGAAGGGTGCGCTAGCGTTACAGTGATGCGGGAGGTGATACAGACATCTCGTCTAGAACAGTGCGTGCGAGAGGGCGAGGGAGAGGGAGGGGTCCGCCAGCTACTGCTGCTGGCAGCCAGGGCCGGCGTCCGCGTCCTCGTCGTACGGCCGGCCAGAGCCGTGGTACTGCGGGCATGCAGCAGCGTCAGCTTGGAGTCTCCACGAAGCTGGGATAAGGCAGGAAAGGGAGGGAGACGAAGGCAGAAAACGCACCCACTGCTCCTCTTCCTCCGGCTTGTCCCTCTTCTCCTCAAGCTCAACCTCGTCGACCTCCTTCCCCTCCTCGACACTGACCTGCGCAAGGTCCGGCCTCCTTGGGGGCAACAGTCCCCTGAGCGTGTCGACCCCGCCCTTTTCCGCGAGTCCCATCGCCCACTGCTCGTCCGGCATCGCGACCTCGACGCGCAGGAGCAGGTCGCCGCGCGCGCCCGCGCGCCACATCCCCTCGCCGGAGACGACGACCTCGTCGCCCATCTTGAGGACGCGCCAGCCGCGCTCGCCGGGCGCGGGCTGCGAGACGCGGAGCCCGCGCCCGTCGAGGTGCACAAGGATGAGGCGCGAGAAGCCGAGGAGCGACTCGGAGAGCGTGAGAGAGAGAGTTGTGCTGAGATCGGCGGGGCGCGAAGGGTTCGTCGGCGGGAGGAGCGTGAAGGTCGCATGCGGGAGCGGCCGGACGATGATGTGCAGGTCACCCGGAGCGGAAAAGTCGGGCTACGGACATGGTGTCAGCGCAGGGCAGAAGTGATCAGAGAAGGAAGCGCACCGACTCGTCACCCTCGCCGCTGATGACGATCTTCTCGCCAAAGTGCATGCCCCGCTCCAGGTGGAACTCGACCCGCTTCTTGTCCTTGACTGTTCGCGCGCCTTTACACTTTTTGCAGCTGCAAGAAGCGTAGTCAGATTCAGTGGATGCAGGCAAAGCGAGGCATAGGCGCTCCTCGCGACGGAAGGGACGAGCACGAGGAAAGAAAGGCGTGACGCACGCATCCTGATCCCGGACCTTGAGCCCACGCCCCTCGCACAGCGTACACCGCACGGGTACGCGCTGGATGTACGGTCCCATCTGCTTCATCGCGAACGTCTGCCCCTGCCCGCTGCACTTGACGCAGGGCTTTGCCTGCCTGCCCGGCTTGGCGCCACTGCCACTGCACCCGCCGCATGTCCGCGTCCGCTCGACGGAGAGCGTCTTGGCGCAGCCGGTGTAGAGCTCTTCGAGCGTCACGGGGAGCTCGACCTCGGAGGGGGCAGTTTGCGTCTTGCGCTTCTGGCGCGGGCGCCCGCCGGCGCCAGGAGGGGGCCCGCCGAAGCCTGGCGGGACGCCGCCAAACATCTCGGCAAAGAAGTCGTGGAACATCTCTTCCTCGCCCATGCCGCCTGGCCCGCCGCTGCCGCTGCCGCTGCCGCCGCGGGCGCCCTTCTCGCCGAACTCGTCGTAGTCGGCGCGCTGGTCCGGGTCACTGAGGACCTCCCACGCGTGCTGGATTTCCTGGAAGCGGGTCGGGTCGCCGTCGCCCGAGGAGGACTTGTCCGGGTGGTGCTTGAGAGCGAGCTTGCGGTACGCTGCGAGCGAAGAGGGGGAGAGGGTCAGCTTGACCGGGACGGTGGCCGCGGAGGCAAGGTGTGTATGCAGCTGACCTTTTTTGATCTCTGCGTCGGATGCCTGGGGCGGTACGCCTGTGTTGGTCAAGGAGCGGAACGGTGAGCGAATGTTAGGCGGAGGGAAGCTTCAGGGAGAGCGAGGCGAGGCGGACCGAGTGCGTCGTAGAGCTTGGTGTCTGCGACCATGGCTCGAGCAGCAGGCAGGCAGCACAGCCGCACAGCAACCACAAGCAGCGGAGACGGAGACGAGGCTCGAGGCGGATCCCGCGGAGGCCGCAAGAGGCGAAGAGGCGGAGGCGAGGTTGTGCCCGTCGCTCTCGTCGCAGCTCGACTGACTGGAGCAGAGCTGCGCGTGACCAGGCCAGTGCGTGCGATGGAGCTCGCGAGTGCGCTCTTCTCGTCCGCCGCATCGTCGCTCGCCGCCGCGCACAAGGGCTCGCTCGCATCGTCGTACGCCCTCGACCCCGCCCACCCGCCCGTCCTGGTCGGAGTGTGGAGGGTCCAGCGCGCCAAGCACGCGAATGGCAAGCACGTCTCGCTCTGGTCCGCCGACAAGGGGTCCCTCTTGCAGGGAGCACCAGCCGGCTCGGCTCCGTCGAGGCGAGGTGGGGGGACCAGGGACCGCGAACGCGACGCCGAGCGCCTCAGGACCGCGGTAGACGTCCTCAAGAAGGAGGCAAGTCCTGTGTCGCTCTTCCTTGCACACCGCGTGCCAATCACTGACGAGCTGCTCGCGGGCCCAGGCTTCCTCCCTCTCGCGCTTGCGGCATCCCTGCATCCTCGAAATGGCAGAACCGATGGAGGAGACCAGGTGCGTGCTCTCCTCTTCCCCTCAAGCGCGAACAGCGCTGGAAGTGGACGCCCACTTGCAGATCGACCATCACCTTCGCAACGGAACCCGTTACCGCCTCGCTCCGGCATGCGATCAACGCCTCGGACGCAGCGCATGACTCGTCTCGTCGAGGGTCGTACCGCTCAAAAGAGGAGCAGGAGCTCGAGCTCGACGAGGTCGAGGTGCAGAAGGGCCTCTCGCAGCTCGGCAAAGGTCTCCAGTTCCTCCACGAGTCGGCAAAGCTCGTCCATGGCAACCTCACGCCCGACGCCGTCATCATCAACGCCAAGGGCGACTGGAAACTCAGCGGCTTCGGCCTCTCGCAGTACCTCTTCGACCCGCAGGGCGCGCCCGCACGGTGGGAGTTCCCACACTACGACCCGGGCCTTCCCTCAAGCTGCCAGCGCGACTACGACTACATCGCACCCGAGTACGCGCTCGACGAGTCTCCCCCGGCACCCTCGAACGACATGTACTCGCTCGGATGCATCCTCCACTCGATCCACACGCACACCGGCCCGCCGTTCTCGCACCGACACTCGCTGCAGAACCTGCGCACGAACCTTGAAGAGGGCCTCTCGGGTAACCTCGTCGCGTCGCAGTGGCGCAAGCTCCCGCAGGACGTGCAGGAGGTCCTCGCGAGCCTCCTCACGAGGTACCCGAATCGACGCTTGACCGCCAAGCAGTTCCTCGAGAGCCGCTACTTCGAAGGCCTGCTCGTCGGCACACTCAGGTTTCTCGAGCGCGATTCGTTCGCCGCCAAGTCGAGCGAGGCACAGGCTAGCTTTCTCAAGGGCCTCGTCTCGGTACGTTCGCCCTTTCCCCGCTTTCCAGCTTGAGATGACTCCTTCGGTCCGCAGGTCCTTCCCAGTTTTTCCGACAAGGTTGTCCGGCGCAAGATCCTCCCCTCGCTCCTCGAAGAAACGCGGAAAGCGAACCTCATCCCGTTCCTCCTCCCCAACATCCTCTACATCGCGGGCAAGATGTCGCCCGACGACTTCCGCGCCGAGGTCCTCCCGTCCCTCAAGCCCCTGTTTGCGATCAAGGACCCGCCGCAGGCCGTCGTCGCACTCATCGAGAATATGGGCACGATCCACGAAAAGTGCTCGCCCACCGTGTTCCGCGAGGGTGCGTTTGGCTGCGCTGTGCGGTCGTCTCGTGAGAAGTGCTGACCCAGCTTGAGTGTACGCACAGAGGTCATGCCGCTTATCTACTTTGCGCTCGAGAGCGACAATCCCGTCGTGCTCGAGAAGGCGCTGCGGGCCATCCCGGGCTTGTGCGAGTCGCTCGACTACACGGTGGGCCTCGGTTTCCTCTCTCGATTATCAGATAGGGTACTGAAGGAGTGTGGGAGGGCGCAGACTGTCAAGCAGACGCTGTTCCCGAAAATCACGACCGTCTTTTCGCGCACGACTGTTCTGTCCGTCAAGGTCAAGTGTGTCAAGTCCATCCCCCTCCTCCTGTATTCGTACTGACAAGCGCACCGCACGCAGCACCCTCATCTGTTTCCACTCGATGATCAAGATCCTCGACAAGTTTACCCTCACAGAAAAACTCGTCCCGCTCCTCGCCAAGATCAAGACCAAGGAGCCGAGTGTGATGATCGCGACGCTCGCCGTGCACGAGGAGATGGGCAAGAAGTGCGAGATTGAGGCCAGTGCGTCCGCCCTCTCTCACTCTCTTTCCTCATCCTCCCGCTGCTCGGCGAATGTGCTGACGCTCGTACGCGCGCACAGTTGCAACGCTCATCCTCCCGCAGCTGTGGGCCATGTCCATCGGTCCGCTCCTCAACGTCGACCACTTTACGCGCTTCATGACCGTCATCAAGCAACTCTCGACGCGCGTCGAGTCCGAGCACACGCGGCACCTCGCCGAGCTCAAGCGGCTCGAGGAGAGCAGCGGCTCGGCGGCAGGCGCGATGAACGGCCCGGCCAACACCGGGACAGGCGCGATCCGTGCAGCCGAGGTGACGGACTTTGAGAGCCTCGTGAGGGGTAGCGTCAACGGGACGAGGGTAGATGGGCTCGCGGCGAGGGGGAGCCAGATCGACATCTTTGCGGACGAGTCGCCCGTGCGCTCCACTTCCGCTTCCTGGGTGTCCATCCGCTGATCCAAATTGCGCGAGCGCGCAGGCCGTCACGCCCATGGACACGGGCATGTCCTCCCCGCCGCTCCCCGCGCTCCCGACCTCTTCTCCGCCCTTTGCTGCCCCAGCATCCTTCGCCTCCCACTCCGCCTCCCTCGCTGCGGCACATCCCCTCCGCCCCTCCGCGCCGCGCGTCGCGTCCGCCCCCTTCCATGCTGCGCGGAACTCGCTCGGTGCGCGCCCGCTCGGCGCAGGAGGGGCGAGCGCGTTCCCCTCCCCGCCGGTCTCACCCGCGCCGCCGCCGCCACCGCAGCAGCGCACGGGCACGGGCACCGCCGCGTTGAAGAGCTTCGCGCCGTTGCAGCCCGGGCCGAGCCGTACCGTCACCTCCTCCCTCCTTCCGACCTCGTCCTCCGGCGCGGCCCCCGCGCACCAGCCGGACTACAACCTGTCCCTATCAACTACCACGCTGTCCGGTTCGGCGGGTCTGCCACCGCTGCAACCGACGTCCTCCTCGCTTTTCACCTCGCCTCCGCCGCCCGCGCCTGCTTCCCACGCGCCAAGCTGGAACCGCGTCCCGTCCCTCTCGCCCGCACCCGCGCCTTCTCCCTCTCCCGCCAGTCCACCAGCAACAGCCTTTCCGCCGGGGTACAACCCCGCCGCATCGCTCACGCCGACGGTCGTCCAGCGGCCGAACCAGCGCGCGGGCAACGGGGGAGGGTCGATGGGGTTCGGGGATTGGGCAGATCTGGACCCGCTCAAGTAGGGCGCGGACATGCAGTAGGAGTCGTCGGCGCGGCTTGCGGGATAGGGAGCGAGACGAGGGAGAGCACGGAAGAACAGCGGCACTGCAAGGGCACTTCTACAGCCAGCGATCAAGTTTACACCTTGTATGGGAGCGACGGCGGACCGTCCCACAGCGAAGCGAGGACGCGACGGTCGCCCGTCCACGGCTCGCGCGCGTGCTGAGTCTGCGAAAGGAGGAGCGGATCAGTCCCGCGCAGCGAGAAGAGCGAAGAGACGCGCGCGGCGCACGTAGTGGTTGTCCAGCACAAGCACGTCCCCGACCTTCCAATCGATCAGTACGCGGATCTCGCGGATCAGGTCCGCGCACAGCTGCAGGTACCGGTGCGGGATCGCGCTCCCGTCGCCGTACGTCGGGAGGTGGTGGTACGCGCCGTCTGTGCCGAGGTAGGGCGGCTCGAGCGCCGCCCACTTCTGCGCGAGGAGGTACATCGACGTGATGTTGCTGCAGGGCGGGGCCTCCCGTCAGCGAGATCGCGAAGACGCAAGGGAGGGAGAACGCGCCCAAAGTACACCGGCACGCCCGTGAGCGGGTGCCGCTTCACTGCCTCGACGTGGTGCACAACCTCGAGAGACCCGTCGGCGTGCCACACCCACTCGCGCGCGTGCCGCTTGATCTGCGCCTCGATCTTTGCGCGTGCGGTCGGCTCGTCGTCAGTGGACAGGACGCCCGCCTCGGGGTAGGCGCGGGCGATTGAGTTGCCGAGGTTCGAGCCAGGGTTGACCTCCTTCGTGTACTGGTATACGTAGCGGACACCCTGTGCGCGTATGTAAAGGTAAGCGGCGCCTGTCGATGTTGGCGAGACGAGGGAAGGATGCACCTTCGTCGCAAGCTCCTCGACAAATTCGGGCGCCCCGACCTGCAACCGTGCGAATAGCTCGGCGCCGTTGTTGATCGGTGTCTGGCCGCCACTCGTCGCCTCGCTGAGCCCGAAGAAGACGATGTAGTTGGGGTAGTTCGAGCTCCAGCCGAACTCGGAGTGCGGGAAGACCGGGTGATCGGCGGGACCCTCGTTGGCTGTGCTCACTGCCTTGGCGCGCACGTTGCGGACGACGGGATTGCCAAGCTGCGGGGCGAACGCAAGTCAGCAAACGCTCGCGAGGAGAAGCATGGCACCTAATGCACCTCTTCATGTACCGGGCCCAGCCGCAGCGCATGCACGATCCGGCTGAAGTCCTCTGCATTCCTAGCGTGCGTACCGCGGAAGAGGATTGCGCCGCCGTGCTGGTGCAGCAGCGGCTTCAGACCATCCTCCGAAGCGAGCTTATCGACGGCAGAGACGAAGTCGTCCAGTGTCTTGACTGAAGAATCGACTTGCGCCGCGAGAGGGAATTCGTGTCCCTCGGCGGGCGTGCCAGCCCAGGGCGCGCCGGTAAGGCTGCGCTGGCCGGAAATAGAGAAGGGGGCAAAGAGCGGCGGAGCGACCATGCTGATCTGAGCGGGACGAGCTGAGGTGGTCTGAGAGGATGCACAAACAGCAGTACGAACGAGCCTGCCGGTCACCAAGCCCTGTCAACCCCGGCTTCCGCCAAATGCTCATCAGAAGGCGTGATGCTGCGGGTCCTCCAAGCCGGAGAAAGGCGTTCCCATGGCGGGGCGAAGGCCAGGCACGAGCAGAAATGGACCGTTTGAATAATGCCAGCGAGCAGCAGGAAGCAGCAGGCGAGCGTGGTGAAGCTGGAGGAGGTGACCCGTGGTTGCCAGCGTTGCAAGCTTGCAAGACCCCCCGCTCTCCAACCGTGGAAGCTATCTCGCCTGGAAGGCGATCTGTGCTTTGCACAATGATCCAGCCCGATCGGCCAGCCGTCCGCTTCGTGCTCGCGCTTCTCCAGCTCGTGCTCCTCCTTCTCACATTGCGCCTTCGTACTCCTTGGCTCCAAGCTCCGGCTGTTCCTCCACTCTGCTTGCATCGCTCTGCGGACGACTCCTTTGCGCCCGTCCTTCCCCACCCGCTGTGCTGTCAGCAACCCGCTCACCATGTCAGCCGCACTGGATCGCACCCCGTCCTCGCTAGACGAGAAGTACCCGAGCGAGGCTGCCAGCCCCGAGCCTGCTTTCACTGGCAAGCGCAGCTGGTACCGCTCGCCGCTCTTCCAGGTCAACATTGTCGGGGCCTGCGCCTTTCTCTCGCCAGGTGCGTTTCCGTCACCCTCTTTCCCTTCGTTCTTTGCTGATGGCTTACTCGTCTTGCTGACTGTTCACTCGTCTCGCAGGTCTCTGGAACTCGATGAACTCGCTTGGTGCAGGAGGAGGTCAGGAACCATGGCTGGCGAATGCTGCCAATTCGATCGTACGCTGGCCTTCCTGCTCCCCTCCGTAGCTCCCCCTGATAGTCCTTCCGCATGCAGGTCTTCGGCCTCATGGTGCTCACCTGCCTCCTCGGCTGTACGTCTCTCCTGCCATCCCCTTGTCGCATTCTTCCCCACTCCGACTGACCTACCACGACCCGCAGCTTCGATCACCAGTGTTGCGACCTACCGCTGGGCTCTCTGCCTCGGTGCGATGGGATACGCTCCATATGCCGGCGGACTCGTTTACAACCTCAACACGGGCGCAACGTGGCTTGTCTACCTCGGCTCCGTAACGTGCGGGTTGAGTGCAGGTGCGTGGCCCCTCCTTCTCGCGGGCAGCGCATGCGGTACTGACTGAATTCGGGCAGGTCTCTTTTGGAGTGTCGAAGGCGCGATCGCGCTTGGCTGTTAGTTCACTTTCTTCGCCTCTCTCCCCCCGCTGAAGGAAGGGGCTGACCCACTTTCCCGCCTTCAGACCCCGACCCTTCTCAGCGCGGCATCTTCCTGGCGCTCTGGCTTGCTTGGCGCAGTACGTACCTTTACACTACGCGTGCAGCCTCAAGTGCTGACGGAACACCTCCCCCGCAGATGCTGGCCAAATCCTCGGCGGCGCGATCAACCTCGGCCTGAACGCCAAGGGCAACAAGGTCGGGTCGATCTCACAGGTGACCTACTACGTCTTCATCGCGCTGCAAGCCGTCGCTCCGCTTGTCGCCATCTTCCTCGTCAGTACGTATGGTCTTTCTCCTCGCGTATCCACTCCGCTGACGCGTCCCGCGCAGACCCGTCGCAGGTCCAGCGCAAGGATGGCAAGCCCGTCAAGATGGAGAAGCACATCGGCTTCGTCGCCGAAATGCGCGAGATGTGGCATTTGATGAAGCGCAGGGAGGTGCTCTGGCTGTGCGTTCTCCACTTCTTCCTTTCCATCCTGCTCAGGCTGATCCCTGTACACAGCCTTCCGATCTCGCTCTACGCGCAGTGGACCTCGCCATACATCAACAGCTACTTCTCGCTGTACTTTACCGTTCGCGCGAGGTGACCTCTTCCCTAGCCTCTGGCTTGTTGCAGGGCTGACCCTCTTGTTCACGCGCAGGGCTCTTGGTTCGCTTATCATTGCCATTACCGGTGTCCTCGCCAACTTTGCCCTCGGTGCATTCCTCGACTGCGAGCGGATCAGCAAGAAGACTCGTGCTCGCGCCTCTTACCTGATGATCATGATCACGCTCGGCGGTGTGTGGGTGTGGGCGACAATCCTGCAGGTGCGTGCCGTGTTCATCCCCGGCCTCGGACAAGCTGACCGCCTAGGCAGGTTCGCTTCCTGGAGCATCGCCCGAAGCTCGACTGGACCGACGGCCACAAGTTCTCCGAGGCGTTCGGGGTGTATGTGTTGTTCTACATCACCTACTTCGTACGTCACAATTTTCGACTTCCCGCGTGATGCGAAGACTGACCTAAACCCCGCCCGTCACTCCGCCTTCTCTTTCACACCATTGAACACCCTCCCTTCCCCTGCTCTCGGCCTCACTCCACATACACCCCTGCTCGCACGCGTGCTTCACAACTCGCAGACGCTGCAGAACAACCTCTACTGGCTCATCGCGCAGACCGCCCGGGCGCCGCACGAGCTCATCCGACTATCGTCATTCCTGCGTGGTGCGGAGTCGGCAGGATCCGCAGTCGGCTATGGGATCACTGCGTCGAAGAACCTGCCACTCACGGTTCCGCTCGGCATCAACTTTGGCCTGTGGGGCGTCGCAACGACGACGGCGTGGATGACGGTCAAGGAGATCGATGTCAGCATCAACAACGATGCTGCGCAACACTAGGGCAATCTTGTCAACGGTGTTCATGCCTGCTAAAAACATGAGTCGGTGCTGGTGGTGGGGGGACGAGGAGGACAGGTTAGATTAGGGCTGTAGACGAGTTTTCGTATTTGTGATAGCCTCGGTTGTGTGCTTCACTTCCCTTGATCTCACCTGTATGCCATACCTGCAAAGGGCTGTACAGCACGGAGCAAGGGCTTCATCACCTCTCCTCCTCCTCCGCCGGTCGGTTTCGCAACAACTCCTCCCCCCCTTCACTGCAACTCGCTCACCGTGCCGCTGCTTGCTCTTACCGACTCATACGCACCATGGGTGACTCTGCTGGGACGCCCGCTGCACCCGCGGGGCCCGACTCGCGCTTCTCCAAGCGCAAGCTGACGGACGCGCTGTCGTCGCTCGATTCCGTGTTCCGCGACCCGCTGGGTGGAGCGCTCGCCAAGAAACGCAAGACGAGGTGCGTACCCTTTTCCTGCGGGTCCAACTTTCTTGTGCAAACTGACGTCCCCCCCCCCCTCCCGCAGCTCCCCCCACCGAAAGACCTCAACGCCCGCTCTTGAGGCAATCCTCGCCCGGACAACGCACAGGTCGGTTGCGAGTACTGTGACGCCGCCGCCGTCATATGAGCCGACCTCCCTCTCCGCCCTCCTTGCCCGCCTCGCAACCTACCGCCTCACGACCTTCTCCCCCTCCAAGCCGTCCTCACTCTCCTCCCTCAGCTGCGCCCTGCACGGCTGGACGCACACGCCCTCGACGCGCGAGCGCATCCAATGCGTCACCTGCGCACAGGGCGTCGTCCTCCTCACCCCATCGAACGGCGAGGGGTGGAGCAGCCAAGCCGGTCAGCGGCTCAGGGAGGAGTACGAGCGGCTCGTCCTCGCGCCCGAGGGGAAGGGGCACAAGGAGAATTGCCCATGGCGGATGCGGCCGTGTGTGCGGGGGCTGTACAGGCTTGCGGGCGGCGGGCTCGGCGTGCAGAGTGGCGGACGCAGGCGGCTGCTCGAAGACTTGGGCCGGCAGGCGCGCGCGCTGGACGAGCGCGGCTTAGGCGATATCAAGCTCGAGCTGCCGCTGCAGGCGCTCGCGCTTGTCGGTAACGAGGCGGACCGGGAGCGGCTCGTTAAGGCGGTGCAGACCGTTGCCTTCCCACCGCCTGACATCGCAGCAGGAGAGACAACAGCTGCTCCCGCGCCTCCCTCCGCCTCTTCCATCCTCCTCGCCGTCTTCGGCTGGACCCTCCCTACCGCCTCACATCCTGTCCTCTCCCGCTCGAACTCAAACTCGTCCATCTCCTCTCTACGTTCCGCCATGCTCTCCTCCTCGTCCTCCTCTTCGTCACCCATACTCTCCTGTACCTTCTGCACTCGCCAAGTCCTCGCGAACTCCTACCTCCCGTCTTCAGATACCCAGTCGACCAAAGCGTTTGACCCCTTTAAGCAGCACCAGCCCTTCTGCCCTTTCGTCGATTCCTACGCGGGACACACTTCCCCTGGCGTGCCGGCTGCGCCCAAGGCGCAGGGTGCGGCCCTGCTCAAGCCCGGATGGCAGGTCCGGCTCGAGGCCGTGCTGCAACGTCCGGCAGGCGGTGCGGGTGTCGCCAATGCGGCAGGGTCGGAGAGCGCGAACGGCGGCACGGAGAAGGGCGACAGGACGTCAGAGTTGACGGGTGCGGGCAAGGTGCGTGTGCCGCCTCCCTCTACTTCTACCTTCTCTCCATCTCCTTCGCCTACTGTTCCCTCCTCTGTGTCCCCTTCGTTCTCCCCGTCCCCCGTGCCATCACGGTATAGCCTGACAGCTGCATGCTGACTCGTATGACCGCTGTCAGACGAAGGAGCTGCTCTCGTACGTGCGCAGCCTGCTCGGGCCAAAGGGTGCGTCGCGAGCGCCGGATTCGGCCGTAGCAGGACCCGGTGCGTCGGTACTAGCAGGAGCATCGGGTGCGCGCACGTTGTAGAAGCCACTTGCGGCGAGATCGGTTAACGAAGCACACTATTCCGAACTTACCAGCCTTCTCGTAAGACCGACAGTCACCTTCTGCGAGCTGTGGCAGTACAAGTAGTACAGCAAAGTACAGCTACACCCTCACGCCGATTCGCTGCAGATGCCTAGCCGGTCGATAAAGTCGTCCGCAGCCGGTTCCATCGCGTCAGTGCGGAGATCTGCGCGGTGAGGAGTTAGCACCTCTTCAGCGAGAGCAAAACAGCGAGAAGTGGGATTCACAATGGATCTCGTCGCCAAGGCGGACATCGATCATGACCGGTTTGGTGTACCGGTGGATATCGACCAACTCCCACCCGTTCTCGCGCGCCATCGGCGCAAGCCGCTCGTTCCAGTAGTGCAGCCGCGGCAGCGTGCGGCAGTCGCTCCTATGGAGCTGAGGGTGGAACGTCGGGAGGTTGAGGAAGATAAACTTGGTCGGTCGCGGCGGGTCGACCAGCGCGGAGGAGAGGGGGCTTGACGCGTTCGAGCGGCGGCATTCCTGCGCGAGGCGCGGCCATGTCGAGAACATGCGCTCGAACTGCGGAAAGAAATCCTCGGCGGTGGCACAGTTCAGCGCCGTTTGCCACGTGCCCTGCGACGGATGAAGCGGGATGAGCGAGTGAAGCGAGCGCCGACGGTAGCGGGGAGGACATACGGTGCTGACGGCGATCGTGTCGTACTCGCCAAACTGCTCGCAGTTGTATTCGGCCTTGACGTACGGGTCACTGCGAAGGAGACAGTCAGCTTCGAGTGCGGCGAGGGGGTGAGGCTGAGTGACAAACAAGATGAAGTCCTGCAAGCGGGCGAGTCTCGTTAGATGTAGGCCCGAGAAAAGATGGGAAGCGCGCACCAGCTGCAGATTGTTGTACCGCGCGTTCTTGCTTGTGAGCTTGAGGCTCTCCGTGAGGACATCCTTGCTGCCCGACAAGCGGTTCGACGCCAAGTCCCACATGACCCGAGCATGGCTGTCGCCGAGGATCATGACGTTGTGCGGCTTCAACGTGCACGACGCCGGGTCGCTGAAGCGCCGCCCAGCGTGGCGCCACTCGCAGCCGAACGGGACCCAGCCCGAGTAGCCGGCGATAAGGCGCGTCTTCTGCCAGGCAATCGGCTCGCGGTACTTCGGGTAGAGAAGGTCGTACATCCCTACAGGGAAGTAGCCGCCTTCGAGCGTGCCGGCGCGAGCGGCTTCGGCGCACGACGGGAGCGAGGCGCGCGCCTGGGTGTCGAGCGCGGCAATAGAAGACGGCGGGAGCACGTTCGAGGCGCTGCCGTCGAGGTGGGCGGGATAATGAGGCGCACAAGTCGAGGAGCAGAGGTCGAGCTCGACTGGTGCGGGGACGAGCGGGTGTAGGACGAGCGGGACGTCGTTCGGCCAGGAACCCCGCTCGACGACGCGCTCCGTGAAGCCACCGAAGTTCTGTGGCCGTCTGTCAACCCTTTTTGCGGAGGAATGCGGGAAGGAGGCAGAGCACACCTCGTAGAGCAATGTCACGTTCATCCATACCCGCCCAGCATTGTTCAGCCTGAAGCGGTACAGATACTCGCATCCGCCAAGGTACTCGCTTGGCACGTCCTCCATCACGCGCTCCGCGCCATCAACCTGGACCATGAAGCTATCCGGTCCGACGCGGGTCTTGATCCACTCGACCAGGGTCGAGTCGTTCGATGGCGCGGCGATCGCCTCAGACTCGGCGCAGCGCGCCTTATCGAGCCGAGAGATTCTGAGGTCGAAGGCGTTGCAGGTGGAGGTGTCGTAGGTAAGGGAGAGCGAGAAGTCGGGGTGCGCGGCCGGGAGCGCAACCGGCTCGCTGCGGTGTCGAGGCGCGATGAGGGCCGTAAACCGAGGAGAAAGTGGGTTGGGGCAGATGTATGATGGCTACGAGGCCGGCATAGGGCGGAGGGCGCCGTAGTCAGTTCCGCCTCCGTGCATCGGAGGGCTAGGGAGACGCACTGTTCGTGCATACCCCATCCATGTTGCGCCCACCAGTACTGCGCCAAGCAAAAATCCTACTGCCATCCATCGCCGCCGGTCCTGCGTAACATCAAATGTCGGCACGGCCGCCTGAAGCGTCGGCAATGAACAGCGGCACACCTGTTTCGTAGCCGGGCCATCGCTCACGCTCAAGGCGCTCGAGAGGCTCCATCGCCGTGACCAGCTCGGGTGATCGGGGCTGAGATCACCATCTTGCGGCAGGGGCGCATAGTCCTGCGCCGACTTGCTGGCGGTGCGATGAAGGCGGGTCAGCCAGCCGCCCGCGCCTACGAGAAAGCCGGATGCACCTCATGGCAGCTTGGCGTGGATTTCAAGGCTTCAGTCCCGTCGTTGTGCGCACCGTCAAGCGCTGAGAACGAGCGAGCGTAGCGGGCGGCCTGACAGGGAGGATCCGGAGGGTCGCTCTCAGGACGCGTCCGGAGGCGGCGCGAAGCACGCGAGAAAAGCGAGCCGGGCCCCTCGTCGCAACCGTTGAGAGCTTCTGTCCAGCGAAGCCGATCGCATGCGGAGCCTTCGACGCGTCCAAAGAGGCAGCTGAGAGCGCGAACCGGCCGGCTCACGGGCGGAGTGGGCGTGGGCAAGGGCAAGAGATCTGCGCGCTGTAGCATGGGAGCCGCTGCAGAGTCAGCAGACGCACGTATGCGCGCTTGTGCACGGTCGTAGCTAGCAGTGGACTGAAGAGCGTGACGAGGGGGAGCGAAGAAGAGGAGGGCGCGAGAGAGGTTCGGGGGAACGCTGGAGCAGCTAAGCCAGTCTATGATGTCCTCCCAGGGCGAGGTAAGCACCTCTAAAGCGCTTCTGAGCGGGACGACCGGTCCAAGTCTCCTCAGGCTCGTTGCGGTCTCCCTCTCGCGCTTCACTCGCTTGACGCTTGACAAGCTTCAAAGCGTCCAGAATGGGCGCCAACGATTTCATGCCGCGATGCGCTGAGGGAGGGGCTTGCAACGATGCTGCCTGTGTAGAGCTTCCCTCCTTCCACAGCCTCGCGGAAGACCGCGACACCGGCGTGTGAAGGCGAAAGACGATCCGCATAGTAGTGCAACACGCAGTAGCGGAATCGACAGCATACAGAGATAGGGCGATATAGACACGACGGGAGGAACGAGAGAGAGTGCTCAGGGGAAGAGCCGCGAGCCGGAGCGCTTGATCGTCTCCATGCCGGCCTTGGAGAACTGCAGTACCAAGTCATAGTTAGCTGACATCGTTCTCATGTATACGAGGGAAGCGAAGGAAGGGGGCGTAGGCGTGGAAGGTGCGGATCGTGGACGGAGGGGACGGCCAGCGTACCTGCAGGTCGTCCAGCTCAACGAATTCCGGCGAGATAGCGTCCAAGTCGGGCGACTCGGCCATTAGTGGCACAAATCCTGCGACAGACGCCGACGTTGGGAGATGCGCAGCGGACGAACGCCGTCGGCCTGCGAGAAGGTCCGCCTGCGAAGTGAGGTGCTGGAGGATGAAGCGCTCGAACTGTGCAACGCGCTGCAACGTGCGTTCCGCTCTGTAAGCTCGGGTGGAAGATAATAGAGGAGGGAAAGACGCACCTTGCGCTCCTGCTCAAGCGTTGCCTCCAGCCCCTCCTGGTAAACCTTATGCCTCTCGAGCGTCCTTTCGAACTTCCTTTCCTGCCGCCTCAGCTCGCCCTCGATGTCCGCATTCCGCGCAATGACGAGAAGCTCCTGGTTCTCCTTCGTCAGCTCGGCAAGGCGCGCGTCTGTCGAGCTCTCCGCTGCGGCAACGCGCTCGGCCTCGAGCTCCGCGACGCGAGAGGCGAGGTGGTCGCGCTCCTCGCGAGTGGCGGACAGCTCGTCCTCAAGGTCCAGGACACGCTCCTGCAGAGAGGAGTCCGAAGACGGCGAGGACGAGCGCGTCATCTTGGCGGGCGAGACGGGACGCGGCGGGAGGGCCTGCGCGCGGACGGCTCGTCATTGGGTGCAGCGAGCGTACGAACAGCGCATACGCACACTCAGCCGCCTCTTCTCGATGTTCTGGCTTGTGAGGAACAGCGAGCGGAACTCCTCCACCTGGCGTTCGAGGTCCTGCACTCGCTCGGCCTGCTTCTTCTGCTGCCGGGACACTTCCAGTGAGAGAGCAGTACGCAGAGGGGACGAGGGAGACGAACCCGATTATGGTCTGCTGCGAGATCCGCCTGCGACGGCGTTCCCGGCGGGGCGGCAAGCGTTGCCTTGAGCTGCGCCTCGAGCATGGCAATCTGCATACCTCACGCATCAATACCTGGGACAAAAGGGACGGGTAAGAAGCGCACATGCGAGCGGTACTTGGTGATAAGCGCCTTGTCGTCGACAACCTCGTGCTGCACCGCCTTGAGGACGACCTTCTTGACGCGCTGTGCGAACTGCTCTCTATGCGCATCAGCACCCACTCACGCTCGCAAAAGCGGGGCAACGCACCTTCAGCGTCGACTTGGTCTCCTCTATCGCCGCCGGGGACGGGTTCATCGTCGCGATGACGGCGACGCGTGCATCGCCGGAGAGCGACGGCTGGAGGATCTGCGTGAGTTTCGAGTCGCGGTAGGGGACATGCGGCCTGCGCGTTATCCCACAGTTAGCTTGAGGCTTGTCGAGACGAGGACGACAACGCACTTCTGCTTCGCTCCGCTGGTGAGAGAGGCGATGACCTTCTCGAGCGTGAGCAGGCTGCACGGGTCATTGTCAGTGCCGGACTCGCGCAGAAGAAGGGTAAGCGGAGACGCACCTTTTGTTGATGAACGCTCCTTCGCTCCTCCTCTCGACCTGGCTCGTCGCCTGCTCGCTGCCCGCAAGGTCGATCAGGCTGAGCCGGCTCATACGCACGACGCCGTCGCTCCCAGGCGCCAGGCGCGGCGTGTTCGGCGTCTGGAATTTACCCGGCCGGCGAGGGGTTGACGGAGGAGAGGTGAGAAGCGAGGAACCGGAGGTGGAGAAGGAGGGATCGTCGCGCGATTCTATGGTCTGCGGGGCCGGGCCATCAGCCTCGTTTGACTACGTGTCTGCAAAAATATGACATAGGAAGCACGAGAGAAGGCGAGAGCGCAACGCACCATCTGGAATACGCTGTGGGACCTCGAGCTCCTCTCGTTAAAGTCCGTCTGCCCGACGTGCCTATTCTCTGCGCCGCGGGTTAGTAGCGCAGCGACCTGCGCCTCGGTCGTGACGACCTCCTCGCGGAGCGGATGGACGAAGAAGCGCTTCTGCTCGTCCTGCCTAACCTTGACGGGCCCAGCGGAGGGGTCGAGCAGATCTTTGAGCGTCTCATTGTAGATTTCGAGGTATGAGGCGCGCAGGAGGAACTCCTTCTCCGGGTGCTGTGCGCGCGGGGATTGAGTCGCGTGCGAGGAGCGGGAAGTTGAGGACGTACGTCGCGGATATAACTGAAGATGTCCGACACAGCTTGCGGGGTGATGCCGGGGTTGGCGCTGTTGCCCGACTGCATTGGAGCGAGTGAGTCTTTGATACCGCATGACCAGGGGGACAGCGAGGCGCACGAGAGTGAAGGTCTGTCGACGGGCGCAGTATAGTCAGCGCAGCGCCAGCAGTTGTCGTTCAGGGCAATAGGTCACCTTCCCCGAGGCAGTCTGCCCGTACGCGAAGATGACGGCGTCGAAGCCCTCCATGGCGGCCCTGCTCGCGGAAGACTGTGAGCAACGCGTTAGCGAGAATGAGGAAGAAAGCGCACAGCACCAAGTCACGCCCTGCCTCCTCGTAGACCTCTTCGTTTCGTGAACCCGTAACTACCGAGTCGAACACATACTCCGGCCCGCCGGCGTACTGCTGCAGCCGCCCGCTCGCCTGGTCCACGTCCCATGCGAGTTCGTCCAACGCCTGCGGTGCTGCAGCTGCGAGCTTGGCCGCAGGAGGGCGGACACTGCATTACCTCGTCAATATTGTGAAGTGAAGCGAGGAACAGAACAAGAGGACGTACCGCACACAGACGAGGACGTTGTCCCTCCCAGCGCTCCTCCTCGCCCTCGGCTCGCCCAGCCCCAGACCCTGCATCCCCGCCGCCGCACCCTCCACGCTCCATTCCTGCGCCTGCACTAGACTCGCGCTCGTGACCTTCGGGAACGCGCCGAAGCCGCTGCCCCCTCCTGCTGCGCCGCCGAGCAGCGGCGACGGCGACGCCATGGGGCGCGCCTTCACCGGGCTAAACCCCGCCGCTGGGACATCTGCGCGCTCGGCGCCGGGAAGGGCCTTTCGCCGCGGTGCAGCCGAGGGAGTGAGCTTTGCGCGGATGCGGGGCGCGGCTGTCGGCGGGGAGAGGAGCGCTGGCGAGGCGGGGCTGAAGAGGTCCGGATTGGGCGAGGCGGGGCGCGGGAGCTTGGTAAGAGCTGCGGGGGAGGCTGGACGACCTGTGCTGCCCGGAGGCGCGAGGTGGTTGTGCGCGGTGCTGGCCCCGAGGGGAAGGAGGTATCCGCCGCCGCTGGCCTGGCTCCGCGGGATGCGATCGGGCGCGGCGGACGGTATCGGTGAATGCGGAGGTGAGCTCGAGGACTTGTGCTTGCGTACGGGCACGAACGGCGTCCGCTCCATCGGGGCGATGGGCGATGTTGAACGAGAGCGGAGGAAGAACAGAACAGCGAGCACCGCGTCGCAGAGGACTGAGGCGGGCTACGTGTACTAGAGAAGACCTATCGACGGGGTCCAACCGGTCTAGCGAAACTCCCGAGGACGAGGAAGCGGGGGAGGCGAGCGGTTCGACGACGAGCACACCGCCTCATCCGCCGATTTCAGCAGCGTTCAATCGCCCTTCCTATGAGCGAAAGCGGCTGCACTCTCGTCTTTCTAGCACGACCGAACGCCACCAAGCCACGTGAGCTCACGTAGAGACACGCGCTCGCTTCTCCCGCTCACTGCGCATTCCTCGTGAGAATGGCAACCGTTCCTGCAACTACGTCTCCGCCTGCACCTGCAAGCTACGCCTTCGCGACACTCGCTTCCCAGAATGCCCTGTTCGCGCCCTGGATCCAAATGGCGCGATCACTCTCCGGCAACAGGCTCGGCTGCGCGCGCTCGAGCGCCTGCGTGCTCATGATCTCCGTTAGTCGCCTCGTCCAGCTGACCCGACCGGCGGGAAGAGAACAACGCACTGCACCACCGCCCGAAACCGCGGCGCCCGCGGCCGCCGCCGCCTTGGCGAGGACGACGAGCCTGCTGCGCATCTCGTCCGCCGCAAGTCGGAGCGTCTGGTTCGCCTCGAAGCGCTTCTGCGTCCTGACGCGCTGCGCCAGCCGCTGGACGCCGGCGAGCGCGCCGGCGAGCTGCGCCGCGAGGTCCGCGTCAATCCCGCCCGCGGGGGACGCGAGCGCGCCCTGCGCCGCGTCGAGCACGGCGAGGTATGAGAGGTAGACACCGCCAGCGTCGGCCCAGCCAGCGACGAGCCCCGCAGAGGGCTCGTCCGCCTCGTGGAAGGGCGCGAGGAGCCGCCGCACGAGCGCCGTGTCGGAGCGGAGGAGCGCCTCGGGCGCGAGTTCGCTCCACGCTAGGAAGTGCGCCTCGGACGCGCGCTGCGCCTCGAGGAGAAGCGTGTAAGCCTCGAAGCGCGCGGAGGGGCGCGAGAGTGCCTCGTCCGCGCGCACGGACGAGAGCCACTGCTGCGGGATGTGCAGGGTCGAGGTGAGGAAGGCGGCTTGCGGCGAGTCGGGCACCGCGAGGGCATCGACATGCCGCGCGAGGAGGCGTTTGATGTCGACGATGCGGCTGCGCACAAAGCATGGTCAGTTCTGCCACCTCAATCAGGAGAAAGCGAGAGTAGACGCACCGCTCCTCGAGCTCAACATGGAGCAGCACGAACGCCGCCCACTCCCACAGTCCCAGCGCCTCCAGCTGCGCGGCATACGCTTCGGTGACGCGGTCCGCCGTCTCGCTGTTCGCCTCGCGGCCCTCCCCCGCCTCACTCGGATCCAGCACCTCCCTGTCCTCCCAATCGCGCCGCCTCAGC
Source organism: Rhodotorula sp. PL61-2 (assembly GCA_028828645.1). Classification (NCBI taxonomy): domain Eukaryota; kingdom Fungi; phylum Basidiomycota; class Microbotryomycetes; order Sporidiobolales; family Sporidiobolaceae; genus Rhodotorula; species Rhodotorula sp. PL61-2. The sequence continues at coordinate 78,999 of JAPZQE010000011.1, forward strand.
ACGCGGCTCAGCAGCACATACAGGTGCCACGGCAAGCGGTAGTCCGCGGGCGAAGGGCCAAAGTTGCGCGGCGCGAGCGCCACCTCGAGCGCGTGCACGGGCTCGACCGCGAGCTTGAGCAGGTGGAACGCCGGGTCCCTCGGCGGGGTACGTTCCTCCGCGGGGAGCGGCGCCCACGCGCCCTCGCCCCGCGCGAGATGCTCGGGTACAGGGGGCGCGACGCGCGCGTCGGTGCCGCACGCGCGCTCGTAGCCCTCGACCGCAGCGCGGACGGCCGCGTCGCTGTCCGCGCCAATGGGGTCGGGCGCGTACCACAGCCCCGCGGCGAGCGCCTGAACCCAGGACAGGCCCTCGAGGACGTGCATCTCGGGGATGTCGTCCTCGCCCGCGGTGGCCTTGCGGCCAGGCGCGACACCGACGTTCCCGCTGAGGAGTTCGCACACGCGGCGGTACGCCGGGTCGAGCAGGGTGGGTGCGTCCGCGCCGTACTCGCGCCATTTAGACAGCTGCAGGAACAAGTCCGCTTGGAAGGCAGCGTCGGGAGGGGAGGTCGCGCTTCCCGCCTGGGCGAGGAGCGTCGCGAGGCGGAGGTTGCCTGCCTCTAGTGCGGCGTCGCATGCGCGCGAGATTTGGTGTCCGCTTAGGAGGGCAAAGACGCGCGCTGCGCCCGAGGGAGAGGATGGGAGGGATCGCAAAGCGGCATCGACGTGAGGGACGGCTGCCTGCTCCAGCCAGGCAGAGAGTTGCGCGCGTCGCCGGAGCGAGGTGATGTACGCTTCCTGCTGCGGCGTAAGGGGTGCGCCGTCCTCCAAGGTGGAGGGAAGTGCGAGGTCGGGGATCTCGTCGAAGAGGACGCTCGCGAGCTTGAAGAGCTGCGCCTCCGGACTCGTCTTGTCCGCGTCTTGGAGCGTGGTGAAGAGCCCGGCGTAATGCGAGAAGCGCAAATCAGGAGAGGGAGCGGCGATGGGCGCGAGGGAAGGCGTGCCGTCATGTTCGGAAGGCGGGAAGATGTCGGTGTGCGCCAGCTGGAGCTTGAGAAGGCGCAGGGCCGGCTCGGCATCATCGCTCTGCGCAATTTCAGGAACCTAAGTCGTCAGTAACCCGCAGAGCTGCCACTTTTTGAAGAGGGAGAATGTGGAAAGACGCACCGCCAGCAACCGCAGCGTCTCGACCTTCAAGCTCGAACTTCCTCCTTCATCCGCCCTTGCCTCGGGGTACACTCCTCGCAAGCTCACCACCTGTCCTCCCGGCCCCCATCCCACGCGGAAGCTCCTCCCTGTCGCAAGCCCATTGTCGACGAGGTTGCCCTCCCGGCCGTTGGTCGCGGACTGCACGAGCGGTGTGCGCGCAAAGGCACGATGCGGGCGGAAGGGAGCGGGGTCGATGGCAGGGAGGGGTGCGGGCGCGGGGGTGGATGTGGTGGGTACGGGAGGCTGCGCAAAAGGGAAGGTCAGGTGTGGGAGAGGAGCGCGAACACGGGAAGCAGGACGAACCGCTACGCGGCTCGCGAATCCCGCCTCGACCGCCCTGCGCTTCTTCTCGCGCTCGTCCGCGCGGCGCTCCTCGTCCTCGTTGCGCATGCGAATCGCCTCGTCGTCGTCGAGGTCTCCCTGGCGGAAGAGGCTGGCCTGCATGACTGCAACGCGCTTGGGCTCTACACCTGCGCGGAGCTTGCCTTTTGTGGACCATGCGGGCTGGGGCGTTGCCGAGTGGGCATGCGGGAGGGCACGGCGCGGGCGAGGAGGGGAGGGGGTGCCGGACGCGAGGGAGAGGTCGGCGTCATCGTCTGACTCAAGCTGGCGCGAGTAGGAGCGGCTGCGTTGCCTCGCTGTGGCTGAGCGGGACCTGCTCTTGCTCTGTCTCCAAGAGTGCGCCGTGTCATCGTTCGAGAGCGAGGAATGGTCGTCTTCGCTGGCGTCGCTGTCATCCTGGCCGGAGGGCGAGTGCATGTCGTCGTCGTGGAGAGACTCGCGGGGCGGGGCATCTTCGTCCGACTCTGCATCGCTGGATGCGTCGGCGCGGGAAGGGGAGCGCGGCGGGGAGGACGAGGGGGAGGCGCCATCCTCGCGGGACGAGTGCGACGAAGCGGTAGACTCGTCGTCCGAGTCGACGAGGCCAAAGCGCGCCATCCTGTGCGGTGCGCTGCTCCAATTAGTGGGAGGACGCCGAACAGTTGGGTGAGAGCTCCGCCCCTTACAATTGCTCTCGCTGCGGACTGTAATCGCGAATAGCAGGAGCAACTGTATTCCCCGCGCTCGCCCTTCTCCTCCCGCTCGCCCCTCGTCTCGCCAGGATGGCTGACCCAGGTATGCCCTCCTCTTGCACCTGCCTACAGCCTCCGCCGACCCGCTCACTGCCCGACTCGCGCGCAGCCCGCACGGCCGACGACTTCCTCGACGGCGTCCTCCCGGGCGGCGACAAGCCCCGCGACGACGGTGAGCGCCTTCTCTTGCGCGTCAGCTGCTGCTCCCGACACTACGAGGTTGCGCGAAAACCGGGGTGTCCGCACGGGTTGTGCTGGTCGAGCGAAGGCGGCAACGTGACGAGCGCAGCAGAAGGCGCGCCTCTCGTCGTGCAGCGGCGGAGGACGGGACGCCATGCGATGGAGGCTGTTGTATGCGCCGTACGTTCTCGCGCAGGCATGCTGTTTCAGACGGGCGAATGCTCGGGCAGCGCCGTCCTCCCCTCGTCTCATCTCAGCAGCCTTCCTTCTGATCCCTGTTCATGACCCTCGGACTAACGCCTGCCTTCCGCAGACCGCCACCACTCTTCGCGCCACTCTGACCGGCGCCGCTCGCGCTCTCCTGAACGGGAGCACCGCTCCAGCTCGCGGCGGTACGACGACGAGGGCCGCTCCTCCTCGCGTCGCGACCGCGACAGGGAATACGAGCGCGACCGCGACCGTGAGCGTGACCGCGACAGGGACAGGGATCGGGACTACGACTACCGCAGGCGCGACAGGAGCCGCGAGAGGCGCTACGACGACAGGCGCGGCGGCGGAAGGGGGTACGACGACTACGAACGCGGCCCTCCGCGGTACGACGACAGGCGCGGTGGCGGCGGGTACGGCGGTGGCGGGTACGGAGGCGGCGGGTACGACCGCCGCGGCCCGCCGCCTGGGCGTGGGTACGGCGGCGGTGGCGGCGGCGGCGGGCGCAGGGGCGCGCCGCGCGGGCGGGATGCGCCCGTGTTCGAGGGCTTCGACGACCGTGGCCGGAGGAGTCCGACGCCTGAGGACACGATCCCTATCTCGAAGCGCAAGAGGCAGTTCACCGCATGGGACGTCAAGGCCCCCGGCATGGAGACCTACACCACCACGCAGGCAAAGATGACTGGTGCGTTCGCTGTGTCTTACCTGTGCGAGGAATGGAACTGATGACAGCACGCCTCCAGGCATGTTCAACCTCCCCGGGCAGACCAAGCCGTACCTCCCCGCTGGCGCGGACCTGACGGACAACCCGCCCCTCTTCTACCGCCCGCCCGTGTTCGGCACCGTCGGGCCTGGCGCGCCGATCGGCTCGCAGGCACGGCAGTCACGCCGGTTGTACGTCGGGAACGTCGGCGTCGAGGCGACCGAAGAGAGCCTGCAGCAGTTCTTCAACACCGAGATGGCGCGCAATGGGCTTCTCTCGGACGGGCACCTCAGCGAGGACCTTCAGGGCCTCGGGCTCAAGGGCGACCAGCCTGTCATCTCCGTCCACCTGTCCTACGAGAAGAACTATGCGTTCGTCGAGGTGCGCCGCCTCTCTCGCTCTTCTCGCTCTGCGGGTTTACTCACGACCTCTCGCATGCGCGCAGTTCCGCAATGCGACCGAGTGCACCAACGCGCTCGCGTTCGACGGCATCGTCTTTGCCAACAGCGCGCTCAAGATCCGGCGCCCGAAGGACTACCTTGGCGCCGACCCGAACGAGGTCGCGCCGCACGTCCCCGGCGTCGTGTCGACCAACGTCCCCGACACGGTCAACAAGATCTTTGTTGGCGGCCTGCCGACGTACCTCAATGACGACCAGGTCATGGAGCTCCTCAAGAGCTTTGGCGAGCTCCGCGCGTTCAACCTCGTCAAGGAGATGGGCACGGGGCAGAGCAAGGTGCGTCCCTCCTTAGTCTGCCGTTTGCGCGAATGGAGCATTGACACGCGTGCAACGCGCAGGGCTTCGCCTTCTGCGAGTACGTCGACCCGGCCGTGACCGAGGTCGCGTGCCAAGGCCTGAACGGCATGGAGCTTGGCGACCGCTACCTCGTCGTGCAGCGCGCCGCCCTCGGCGCCCACCCTGGCAAGGTCGGCACGCCGGGGAGCGGGATCGGGTTCCCCGACGGGACGATCCCGCCTGCGCCCGGGGGCCCGCCCGCGAGCATCGTTGCGAGCGCGACGGGCGAGGGGACGCCGACGCGCGTGCTGCAGATCCTCAACATGGTCAGCGTCGACGAGCTGACCAACGACGAGGACTACAAGGAGATCGTCGAGGACATCAAGGACGAGTGCGGCAACTACGGAAAGGTCGAGGACGTCAAGATTCCCCGCCCGGTCAAGACTGCTACGGGCAAGGTCGACATCCGCGCGAGCGAGGGCGTCAAGGACCTCGGGAAGGTCTTTGTCCTGTTTGAGAAGGAGGAGGAGACGACTGCCGCGCTCAAGGCCATTGCCGGCCGCAAGTTTGGCGGTGCGTCACGTTCTTCTGCCTTGTTCCCCTCTCGTAACATATGTACTGACGCTTGAGCGCGTCTGTAGGTCGCCTCTGCATCTGTGCCTACGCCCCGCTCGAGGCCGTCCTCGACTGAGCCGCCTGCACTCCTCGCGCATTTCGTCTCGTTATCTTCGCGCGCTTTTCCTCTCCTTTCTCGGTCACACAAAAGGCGAGTTGCGCCGCAATGTACTCTTATACCCACTTTCTCGATGAGCTCTCTCGCCGCCCGACTCTCCCAGAGCTGCTCCGTGAGCGAGTGTAAGCTCACGACGCCAGTATCGTTGCAAGCGCCTCCCTCAGCGACATGCCCCCTGCCCGCTGCGCCCCAAGATCTCCGTAAGCCGCCCGCACGCGCTCGTCCAGGTCGTCCGGAAGGGCCGCCACTCCCTCCTGCTCCAGCAGCCCGAACGCCTCCTTCGCGCTCATCCTCGCCGCCGCCGAGATCTGCAGCAGCCCCTCGAGCACGCGCAGCAGCGTCGGCGAGGACGGGGGAAGGTGTGGGAGGTGCGACGCGAGCGGGGTGGGCGCGAACGGCGCGAAGGTGAACCGTGAGAATGAGGAGAGCGAGGCGGCTTCCTGCTCGTCTTCGTCGTCAGTGCTAGGCTAGGCGCGGGGAATTAGAGGAAAGGGGGCAGACGTACCGGCCAGCTCTCGACCGTCGGCGTCCCGAGAACCCTGAACACGCTCGCCGCAAGGACAAAGTCGCTCGCCCCGCCGTCGAAGAGCGGCTGCCTCTGCAGAACCGGGGGTGGAGGCGGCGTCGCGTACTGTCTGTACGCGCGCTGGAAGGAGTCGTCCGACTCAGGGGTGGGCTCGCGCGGGTAGGCAAGCGGGCGGAAGAGGGAGGCGAGGGTCGCGCCAGTGGCCCAGAGGTCGAGCGCAGGCGGGGCGTAGGCACGCGAACCGAAGACTAACTCCGGGGCGCGGTAGGACCTGCGGGCTGAGGTGTGAGCCGGAACCGAAGGAGAAGGAGGGGAATGGCGGTGGCGCACCCAGTCCCGACCTCGAAGCGCATTTCGCCAGCTTGCTCGTCTCCTTCCTCAACTGCAATGTCAAAGTCAATGAGCACCGCGCGCCCATCCGCACTCAGCACAACGTTGTTCGGGTTGACATCGCGATGTGCTATGCCCCGTTCGTGCAGGTGCGCAACGGCGGCGAGCAGCTGATATGCGATTGAGCGGGCGACGAGCGGGAAGGCGGTGGCAGAGGCGGCGAAGGTAAAGGACGGTGAGGCGAGGATGTCGTTCAGCGTGTGCGGGTAGAAGGGCGTGAAGAGCGCAACTCGAGGCGAGGGGGAGGCGGGGGTCGGCTCGGAGAGGTAGGCGTTCAGTAGGGAAAGAATCTGCGAGGGAAATGTATCTCAGTGCTTCTCACACAATGCTAGACGATGGCGCGAGAAGAAGAGGCGCACATTTGGGTGGTCCAGCTTCGCGAGCAACTGCGCCTCCCGCTTCGGGTTGCGCGGTACCCTCGTTCGGTCGTTCTCAGTTGCCTTAATCGCGACGAATCCAAACACACCGCCACGCAACAAGCTAAAGGCCGGCCCGCCGCCGAGGTTGGCTACAAGGATGGGCCTGCCATCGCAAGGGCGGATTGAGGGAATTTTCACGCCGATGGCCTTCCCGCCGAGCGTACCCGCGACGAGAAGCGTCGAAGGATGATCCTGATTGTAGTCTGGGGGTGTTTCCATGACAACGGGAGGAGCGCTTGGCACGGTGAGGGCGAGGTCAGACCTGTGAGCGGTCGAGGGCGTTGTCAGGGTCATTGTGGGCGCAGGATGAAGCGTAATCGAGGAGAAGTACTGGTAGGGTTCTCGGAGAAAGCACAAACAGTGTTCCGCTCCCGCAGAGCCCGTTGCTCGCACGGCAAGCTCGACAAGGGGGAGTCGCTGATGAAGGTTCGGCAGCAGCCTGAACAGCCAGGAGACGGCTGGCAAGCAAACGAGAGCTCTTCAACCTAGCCTACAGCACTGACAGAGGCGGTAGAAGCGAGACTATGGCGAAGGGGCGGGTGGAATGGGAGGCAAGGGGGACGACTAGAGGCGGTGGTCATCGAACTCGTCGTCCGCTGGATCAAGTACTTATCTGCCAGACCACGGCTTCCTGCAGTATGCCTCTTTGAGGAGTCGCAGGCCCAGCGCGCTAATCTTCGTCTGCAGGCAGGAGGAGGAAGCCCTGGCGAAAGGGGGACCGCTCTCGGTCATCGCTCTGGAAGCTCTCTCTCACCGATAGACTGCAGCGAAGCAAAGAACGGTCATCGCGTGTGCATACGTTTTTCAAGCAGCTCATCGCACCGACTGACCCCACGGTCCGACGGAAAGCGCCCACTCCTCAAAAGTCCATGTCCGCCTCCGCTGGGTTCGTCGGGTCGTAGACAATCTCGTCGTACGTCGTCGAGGCTGCACAAAGCGTGCTCAGTAGAACGCCGGTGATCGCAATTGCGGAGCTGGCGTCGTAGTCGGACGAAAAGCGGTATGTGAGGGTCTTGCGAGGGATGCGACAGGCTCGCGCGGATGATGCGTCGAGGCTCTGCCCCGGACTGTCCGAAAGTAGGAAGTGTTGAAGCGAACGAGGGAACTCGGTCCCCGCGGTAAGGAGGTTGTTGTCCGCGGCGAATGAGGCCGAGTCGTGCCATGCGAAACGGTTGAGTGACGGAAAACAAGCAAACAGCTCCGCAACACCGCCGAAGACAGAGCTGGACATGAGCAGCAATGTGGTGACTGTCGGGAAGGAAACATGGAGGTTCGGAAGGGTCACGCTGTCCAACGCGATGAACGTCAGGTGCAGAGGCGCCGCGTCGATGAACGGGTCGAGGGGGTCCCGACTGGACGAGTCGTCGACGAAGATACGGCGCAGACCTGCATGGGACGGATGATGAGAACTATGACCGCAGGGGCAGACAAAGTCGTGGGAAGGGACTCACACGGTAGCTGGTACGCCCACTCGTACTGCAACTTAGCGAGCGTGGCCCACAGCACCTGCGCGTCCTTCATGACATCCATCAGATCCCCCGGTGTAACAAGCCTGCCTGTCCAGTTGACGACGTCGACCTCGAAGCGCTTGGCGGTGCGGCCTGACTGAGTGACGAGGGTGACGAAGCAGCGAAGGGTCGCGTGGTCCGTCTCTGGGTCGCCAAGGACGAGCCTAGGCACCATGGGCACCTTGTCGTACGCCCAAACCTTCCACGCACGCGAGACGAGCGACCAGGTCCTCATCAGTTCGCGGAGGTGAGCGAGGTTCTTGCGCGTGAGCGGAGGGATAGCGAGCTCGAGTATGTAGAGCTGCAGCTCGGCCGGAAGTGTAAGCGTCATTCTGCGCATCTTGAAGCTTGTCGAGCGGTGAGCGGGTGAAGCGTCGACGGAGACAAGGACGAATCGACGAGGGAGGTTGGACGTCGAAACAACCGGCCGTCCCGCTCAAGAGCGCTTTGAAGGTACTGTCAGCCCGGGGGGACCGTCTGTGCGGGCGCACTTGCCTAAAAGCTGCTCCCGCACCTCCCGCTGCTCGCCTAACCTCCCTCTTTCCTCGCGCGCTCCGCATCCTCAGAAGGCCTCCGAGTCCCCCAGATGGCCTTACAGCGCTGCTGGCAACGTGTTGATGCCCGGTGGTCGACTGCTTGTACCGCTTCGACCCAGCACGAACGCCTGCTCGTGAGTTGACCGGCTCCGAAGCTGCCTCTTTGGACGCGACGAGGGTTCCGAACACGATCGCAGAACGCTCCGAAGCTTCTGGTTGCTGTTCCTGCGCGTCTGTTTGCTTGGAGCCGTGCAGCTTGCACTGCCTTCCCAGCAGGGAGTCTCCCCCCTACAAGGCGGCGGTTACTCCTGGACGACGCACGCACCGCGCACAGTCTCCGCACCCTCGCTCGCCCTTCGCTCTTTGAGGTCACCCGCTACACGCGCCGCCACGATGAGGTGTGCAGTCCCGAACGCGCTTTCACGCAATCACGCGCGCGTAAACGCCTCCCTGACCAGCTCTCTCCGTTCCCATCGTCAGCAAGAACTCGCAGGACTACGTCCCACTCTCGCAGGACGGCGAAGACAAGCTGTACCGGCCAGCATGGCGGGACCGGTGGAGCTTTTCGAGCGCCAGTACGGAGGGTGAGAGCGAGCCCGCGACGGTGAACCGGGTGCGTCGGATTGAGGCACTCTCGTTGCGTTCGCTGACCTCACCTCGCTCAGGGAATCCGCCGACGATGGTGTGCTGCGGCCTTTGCGCTCGGCGCAGCGCTTGTCGGCGCAACCTGGCTGGCATCGGCAAGACTGGTATGTCCATATTCGCCACGCGCGAAAGATCGCGGCTGACAATCCCCTTCCTGTTCCTGCGGTCTCGCAGCCAGCATATACCTGCCCCAGCCCACTTTCTCCTCGCTCTACCGCCCTCATCGCGCCTCGATACCGCAGCGAGCCGATCGCGCTCCCCGCCGCACACCCCGACTTCTCACTCTCCCTCACCTACGACACCTCCGTCTGCAACGCCTTCGACCTCACCATCTCTCGGCTCGACAAGCCGCGCTGTGCTGAGCTCGAGACGCACGCCGCGCCTTCGAACGACTCGACCCTTGTCGAGTGGATCAAGACGCGCGTCGGACCGGATAGCTTCATGGTCCAGGTTGATGGCGCGGAGCGCGTAATGGAGGACGTGCCTAGCGAGTACCTCGGCGAATGCGAGTATCTGTACCGCTTCAGGCTGAACAATCCCGGGCGGGTATGGATGAACATCACGTTGCTTTACGAGGTGCTCCCTCTCCTTACACGCAAGCCTACGCACAGAGTGCTGACATACAACCCGCCGTAGAATTACGAGGGATTCATGGAGCGTGTCGTCGAGCCTGGCAGCTGGCCACAAGACCTTCCCCTCCGCATGCAACCGCTGGTCCCGACGCCGGTCGAGCTCGACCTGTGCTCTTCGCAGTGCTCGCCCTTCATCCCACCCACCCTCGACGGGTACACACCGCCCGTCTTCCCGGCCTTCTCCTCAGCTGCACTCGACCTGCACTCCCGCGCTGCTCTCCCCTCGTGCAGCGCTTCCGCGCGCGCAGGCACACTCGAAGGCGGCTACCTCCCCCTCGGGATGTTCGACCTCCTCTACCCAAAGCATCGCCAGCCATTTCCGTTCGACTGGACGCGCCTCGGTGCCGGCTACACCGGCTGGGTGCCGTTCGGCTGCGAATGGCGGCACGATGGGCAGCGCTCCCGCAACCCTGCGTCGTGCACGGCGCGTGAGCACAAGGCAATTCTCATCGGCGACAGTCATTCGCGCGTCATGTGGGACTTGACATCGAACCGGCTCTCGGGTAACCAGGACGTCCTCCTCGAGAGCGTCAAAAGCATGAGTAAAAACGCGACGTTCGGCAACATGCAGCTGGCACGTCTCTTCTTCATCTCTTCAGGAACTACGCTAACCGCTTGCATCTTGCAGGACTTTATCTTGTCCGCCCCCTCATCGCTTCTCCTTGTTGACCATGGCTGACCTTCCCGTTCGCAGCGATCCATATCTAGAGACAGAGTTCAGCTGCGAGCAGCTCGGTGAATATGACACGATCGCCATCAGCACGGTGCGTCGACTGCCTCGTCCCTTGCTCTCTCTCTGTCGCTCACATCGCTTGACGTTCGCAGGGTACCTGGCAAACGGCGCTTAACTGCGCAACAGCCGAAAACTTCTTCCCGCAGTTCGAACGCATGTTCTCCGCTTGGCCGCGCCTCGCGCGCGAGTGCCGCCACTCCGCCCCGCCCGCCGTCTCCGCGCTCGGAGACGACCCCACCCCGCAGCAGCAGCGCGACACCCAGTTCATCTTCCTCAACCTGCCCATGATGCACCCGCAATTGCACCGGCACGATTGCCGAACGCCGCCGCGGCTGCGGTATTGGAACGACCGGCTTGCAGTGCTCGCCCGCCAGCATGGCTGGGAGACGGTTGATATCTACCGGTTGACGAAGCCGGTCGCAATTGACGAGGCGCTAGGCGACGGTGTGCACTGTGAAGCTCTTCGCTCTCCTAGACAGAGTACGTCGTTCATGCTCGCGAGCGCGCAGACATCCGCACCGATGCGACGGAGCCCGCGGCAGACGACTTTATCGACCGGCTGGGGATCTGCGGCGAATCTGCCTGACCGTGCTTGCGAATGATTGTTGGATGTAGGGGGCTGTAGCAGTGCTGTCGGTAGCGCTGTTATCGTGTTAAGCTGCCAACCTACCGAGCGAAAAGAGCGAGGCTGGACTGCTAGGCTGCGGGGGTTTCGCAGAGTATGGCGCTCTGTTCAATGCGTCCAGCAAGCAGAAATGAACGTCGGCTACATTTCTCGAGCACCCAAAGCTTGAACAACGCTGCGAGCGAGGCCCCCAAGGAGGATCCTCGCAGGTCGTCCTTGGTTACCTCGCTCGACTCGCTTATATGGCTGCGAATGCTCGTCCGCCCGCAACAGATACCACACAAGAAAGCTACGAATGCGTGCATTGCTCCGCCCAGGTCCCATCACTCTGTGCGTTTCCTCATCAGCTCCTCCTCCTCGACGCCCCTGACACGTCCGTCTCGGGTAGTCGTCAAGTTTGCCGACCCGTCCAACACCTCCCTAGTACAGTGCTCGACGTGTGGGCAGCTCGCGGACATCCACCTGTCGTTTCCGTTCGAAGTTCTCCTCCTCGACCTCGTACTGCTCAAACCGCCTGTGTACCGCCATTTACTGCGCAACCGGGGCGGCGGAACGCTACAAGAGCGACGCACGCATCAATTTCATGAGATGCTTCGGCTCGGCCTGCTCGTGCTTGCGGTCGATACTCGCGAGTTGTTCCCTTCTCCCTCTTCCCAAGTTCCTCGCTTACGCTCGATGGACCATAGTTGTGCGCTGCATCGGCTCACCGACTGCAACAGAAAGCGAGTTCCTGCTGCTGTATCTGCGGACCGGCGCATATTGTCTGATCGGTGCGCTTTCCCCGCTTCTCGCTTCTCCGCCCTCCACCAGCCTTGACCGCTTCGCACCGCAGAAACGCTCTCCCTCTTGCTATGCATCGCCGTCGCCAGCGTGCTCGTCGCGCTCCCTCCATCGCGTTGTTCCGAGTACGCCTCCTGCTTTTTCGCCTACGCCCTGCTTAACCTCCATCAACCTCGCAGCCTGCGCCTCGTCCCCCTCACCTATCTCTACTCCTCTCTCTCCACCATCCTCTTCCTCACCATCACCTCGGTCATTTGGCGCGCCGAGTACCTTCCCTCCCCGATGTCCTTGTCCTCCCCTGCGCTCCCGCCGTTCTTCGCGACCCTCACAGCCCGGCTCGACGCGCTCTACCGCTCGAATATCCCCGCGAGCAGCAGCAGCGAGGACAGCGCCCTCTTGCGCTACGCGGCGTCGTTCTCGCGTGCGAACCTGCGCAGCCCGCTCGCAGAGGTGGGCAGCGGCTCTGCGCGCGGGTGGGCCGGCGAGGCGGTGCTGCGCAAGTGGGTGGGCGGACAGAGCGCGACGGTCGCTTTCTCCGGTGCGCCTCCTAGCTGACTCCTTAACGTGATACGGCGTCGCTGACGAGCGATGGGACCAGTCTTGCTGAGGACGAGCAAGATCAGGACGGTCGGCGTCCTCCTCCTCGCGTGGCTCCTGCACCTCGTCGTGCTGCACGCAGTCGACCCGTTTCTGTCGTAATTTCCGCTACACCCTCCTTCTGGCGCACGGTCGACAACAGAAGGATAACGAACAAAGCACGGCCCTAGCCGCCCGCACAACAAGCCTCCGTGTACACCACCTTTCACCTCTCCTCCCCTTGCCCCTCCCCCTCCCCATCCGCACCGCGCCACTCCCTCCCGCTCCACGTCCCGCGCCCCCACCTCTCGCGCACCTCCTCGTCGGTCACCGCTCTGCTGCCCTCGAAGGACGGGCGGGGCGGGAGCGAGTGCGAGGGGTAAGCGTACGCGTACTCGCTGCTGTCCCCCGAGGCAGGCGGGTGCGAGCGGGGCGGAGGGAGGGGCGAGGCGGACTCGTACGCCCTCCTCGGCCGCGCCTGCGCCGGAGAAACCTGAGCCTGAGTCTGAGCCGGAGCCAGGGGCGGCTGCTCCGGCGGGGATGGGTACGAGGCGGCCGGAGGGGCGCTCGGAAGCGGGGCGTCCGTCCACCCGCGCTGGGGGGGCGCGGGCCGGCCGCCGTTGTGGTTAGAGTTGGGGTTGGGGTTGGGCTTGGGGTTGGGCGAGGTTGAAGGGAGGAAGGTCGAGTCCGGCGGGGAAGAGTACCGCTTCGCGAGGAGGGAGACGCGCGAGTTGCTCCGCGTGTGGGAATGCGCGTGAGCGCTGTGAGACGGGGCCGGCTGCGGAGGGTTGTGGTGAGGCTGCTCTTGCGGGGATGTCAGCCTCGTAGGGGGGTCGAATGAGAGGGAATCAACGCACCTGCTCCCGCTCCGCCGCCTGCGGCCCCGAAGCGTACTTTGCGCTCATCCGGGCGACAAAGCTGTCCTGCCTCTGTGGGCTCGGCGCCGTCGCCGCGGTCGCGCCTCCCCTGCCGCTCAGCTCCCTCCGCTGGCCAAACTCGTTCACCTCCTCCCCCTCCCGGCGAGCCGCGCCACTGCCTGCCGGCGGCGCGCTCCCGTACCTCGGCGTCGGGCGGCGCAGGACCGCGGCGCTGTCCGCGCGCTCCTGCCTCGCCGGGGGTGGCGCCGGGTCGCGGAACTCCTGCGGGAGCGGCGGCGCGGAGGCGTCCCGGTGGGTGTCGCTGCGGAGGGTGTCTCGCCCGCGCTCGGCGGCGACGGGTTCGTCGCGAGTGTCGTACGACGCGCGCGGGGACGAGGGGTACGTCGGCGGGGGCGGAGGCTGCGGCGCGGCGGGTGAGGAGAAGGACCCTGAGGGCGGACGGGGGGTCGTCGCACTCTCGCGGGCGCGCTCGCGCTCGCGCGGTGGGGAAGACGCAAAAGTCACGCCACCGCCGGCCCCGCCGCCGGTGCTCGAGGAGAACGATGCCTGTGGCGAGGGGATTGAGCGGGCGGATGCGGAGCCCATCGAAGGGTGCGACGAGTGCGTCGAGGTGGTGGTCGTCGTCGTCGCGGTCTGCACCGTCGAAGTGCTCGGTGCGCGCGGACCACGCAAGGTGCCCGACCCCGCGCGGGCATGCTCGACCGCGCGCAGCGGGGGGGAAGCATCGTTCGTCGCCTGCGCCTGCTGCTGCGGCGCGTCCTCGGCGGAGGGAGCGAATAGCCCACGCGCGGTCTCCATCCCCGCCTCGCACCACGCGCCGGCGCTGACGACGCGGCCAAGCACTGTGCCTCCGCCGCGCTTGACGCCCTCGACGCGGTTGGTCCACTCGGCGTGGGCCATGCCGCAGGCGACGCGGCAGACCTCGCGCGCGATGCCCTCTCTGCGCTCTGCAATGGCGGCGGCATAACCCGCCTTGGTGGCGGTGATCTGTGCCGAGAGGGCGGAGAGCGCAGACATGTACGACGAGTGCTGCGACGTGAGGGTGTCGAGGTGGGCGTGCATGTTTCGCGAGGAGGCCGAGGCGGCGGCGGATTGGTAGGACGAGGTCGCTTTCGCAACTTTGGCGTCGAGGGAGGCGATGGTGTCTTCGTAGGCTTTCTCCTCCTTCTGCAGGCACGCTCAGGTACGATTCAGCGAGGAAGAGGGGAAGAGAAGGAGAGGTGGCCGGACAGCGGTGCGCTTGAAGAACCTGCTGACGGCGTCGTTGAGCGCCTCGTACTCCTTCTGGACGCCCTTGGCATGCTTGCCCTCTGCCTCGCCCAGGACATCCCACATCCCGCTTGCCGCGCCGAGCGCGTCGACGACTACATCGCTCTTGCCGCCCGTCCCGCCGGCGCCCTTCTCCGTGAACCCGCCCGCGAGCTCGCGGACGGCCTTGGCAACGCGCTTCTCGGCCTTGGAATGGGCGAGCTTGGATTCTCGGAGGTCGTCGAGGGCGACGAGGAGGGCGCTGAGCGCTGCGAGCGACTTGTGCAGGGTTGCGCGCTCGATGCCGCCCTGCTGCTGCTGCGGGAAGGGGTACGCCTGATGGTACGGCTGGCCCGGAGAGCGAGGCGAGGCTGGCGGGAGCGGGACAGGCGAGAGGGCCGGGCTCGTGCGCGGAGAGGAGGGCTTGGTGAGGAGGCCAGGAGAGCGCGCGCCTGGCGGGGGAGGGAGGAGCAGCGCCGGGTCGGTGGAGGACCCGCCCGTCAAGGTGCCCGACAGGCGCTTTAGCATCGTCGCACACACGCACCGTGACCGGCGAGAGCAGAAACGCGCGCAATACGAGCGAGCATCGGTCACCGCACGACGCGGGGCGCACAGACCTCCATCCAGAGGAGGCCCAGCAGCGCAGCCAGACGTCGTAGATCAGCGCACGCCCTGCAGAGCTTGTCTGCCTGTCGTTACGAACATGCCTGCGCGGGAGCGGCGCAGGAGGACTTAAGGACGACTCGAGGAGGAGAGCCTTCCCAAGTCGCAAAGATACCGCGGGAGCAGCTGCCGCCCGCCCACGTGGCCGCCTGTCAGTCGCGCGCTGGACTCGATCGAGGGTGCGCTCATCCGCGCGACCTCGACCAGAGGGAGGAGGGCGACGAGCGGCCCCACCTCCGCCTCGATTTGATCCCGCTGCTGTCGCTCCCCCCGCCTGCACTCGAGAGCAAGCGCGCAGCCCACACACTCGACCATGGCGAGCATCAACCCCCCGGCCCCGCGCCAGACCGACTTCCGTCGTCGGACCGTGCTCCCCTCGACGCACCACAACCTCCGGGCGGGCACCGGCAACGCGGGCGACGGCCTCGAGCTGCCGAGCGACGAGTACCTCGACCGCATCGAGGAGGAGCTCAACCGCCGCGTCGACAATGACACGCAGAGCCTCGTCGACGGCTTCCGCGACCTCATCGCCCTCGCCAGGGTGCGTGCCCTCGCCTCACTCTCCCTGCGCCTCGTAGTCGCGGGAATCGCTAGGTGGGCAGTATCGCAAGCAGTCTGGCCGCACGCTGCTTCGCTCTACCTGCCCACTCCCGACGCGAGAGCCTGCGTGCATGCACTCTGCGCTCCTCCCGCAAAAGTTCCCCTCTCGCAGCTCTGCCTCTCCCCTTTCACTCTTCACTTGCCATGCTGACTCTTGCGCTGTGCCCGCTTCTGCTCGTCGCCATGCACGCCCCGACTCACACCACGTAGCTCGACCCGGCTCACCCTCCACACCCCTCGTCCTCCGCCCACCGCGCCCTCTCCTCCCAGCTCAAGACCGAGCAGATGCTCCGCTCGGCGCAGAGCCTTCTCGGCCTCGCGCACACGCTCAAGCTGCTGCACCTGTTCGGGGACGGCCAGGCAGGCGAACAGGCACGCGAGAGGCGCGAGGTGGAGCTCAAGGGCGAGATCGACGCGCTCAAGGCGCGCGTGAAGGAGCTTGCGGGGGAGGGTGCTGTGGCTGCGAAGCCCCAGTGAGCGCATAGACGCGTGTTCGGCGAGGGTTCACCGTGCCTCGAAAAAGGTGAGCCCTCCATCCTTTCTCCTCGCATCCGCCGCGCACGCTCCCGCACGCCTGCCCACACGCATCTGCACGCTGGGAGAAGACGAAAAAGGCCAACCATACCGGCCGATTTAACCCAGCTCGGTTTTCCCTCGGGTCTTACGAGACGTCCGAGGGTATGTACACAAACTCCTACTCTGATCCCCCTCTGTTGCGCGTGCGCGCATTGCGGTGGTGCGGCGGCGGCGGCGGCGCGGACAAGCAGCTTGTTCTCCGAAGCGAGCGCGGGACTGACCCCTCCTTCCCCTCGCCTAGGTCCCGCCCTATTCCCCTCGCAACTCCCGCCCACGCTTCGACGGCCGCTTTGCCACAAGAGCCGCAAGGCGCTTATACGAATCTGTACATACTTGAGCGCATGCTTCACAGTCTGTTGTTGCAAAACTACTGGTTCCCAAACCGTCTTGCGCGTGTGGCTCGCCATGCATGAGAACGACCAGTACGCCGAGCAGCGCTGGGCAAGCTCTATCCCGGTGGAAGCAGAGCGGGGAACTGCATGTTCTTGGCAGCTTGAGGAGATGCGCCCGGAATGAGAGGGCAGTCCCACGTGAAATCGCCCTGCCTGCTTTCTCCCTTCGCTGTCACGCTGCAAGCGCTCCCTCTCGCGCAGCGCACGTGTGCTTTTTCGCACGCAAGCATGCAGTTCGCCCAGTCCGACCGGGCTCGTTCGCCCGGTTCCGCTCGCTCGCAGCCCTGGCCGTTGCTTGCCCTCTCATCACCGCTTCAAGGGAAATTACGTATCGACCTTGCTTTTTCCTCGGTGTCCTCGCAGCAGGGCTTACCTTTCTCCCTGTTTCTGTACTCTGTGCTGCCGTCGTGCTACTACGCACCGCACAAGCTCGCGCCGCCGCCCCTCCTCGACTCGACCATCTCTCCGGACTCCGGCGCCACACACACCGCACTCACGAAGCCCCCACCACGCACGGGCGAGAAATGGCGCACAGTTTCCCGCTCCCGCCGCACTACATCGTCACCTCTGACGCGTCGATCTGGGACGAAGTCGCCGAGCGCACCTACGCGGGGTACAGCAGTGCGCGCCCTTCCTTCCCTCAGCTCCCTCTCCGACCTCGAGGCGGCGCGCTGACTCCCCCCTCGCGCGTGGGAAAGGCCTCGGTCCCGTGCAAGCGAGCACGACGGCGCTGACGCCTCTGGGGGAGAACGGGCCGGCGGAGCTCGGAGCGGGGTACGACTATGGGCTGCCGGAGGGCGCGAGGGCGTACAGGGATGAGGAGGGCGGAGCTGAAGAGGGGTGGGGCGGCGAGAGGGACTGGCTGGAGGAGCTGAGGCGGAGGGATGGAGTGGAGACCGAGCAGGAGGGGAAGCTGGAGGAGGAATAGTAGGGGGCAGGCGTGCAGAGTGCGGAAGTGTAGCATAGATCGCGAGCATGTATCCCCGCCTTTCGCCTCCGCCGGTCGTCAGCAGTCGTACGCTGCTCGCTGCATTGCGTTTCACAATAGAGAGGCGAGAGAGGGGGGGAAATGAAAGACACTGCGGAGTACAAGACGCGAGAACCCAGAAGTAAACGAGGACGAGAAACCATGCGCTGCTGTCGGGGAAGGAGGAGAAAGCTTTGTGCAGAACCATGAGGAAAGGAAACGAAGGTCGTAGACTGGTCACAAAGGCGAGATAGGCGGTGGTGTCAGAAGGGTTAGGAGCGGAAGGAGGCGGAGGAGGAGCCTGCTGTCGAGGCGGCGTTAGCGAGAGTGCAGGGCAAGCAAGAGGAAGCAACGCACCAGAGGACGCCTGCTCAAACTGGTCGTCGAGCCTCGCGAGCGCCTGTGCGCCCTTAGCCGTCCTAGGCGTCGGGCGCGGATACGCCCTCTTCGGCGCCGGCCCCGTCGGGACCTTCTTCGTCGTGCCGGCATTGTGAATCGTCGGGCCCATGAACCCGCTGAGGAGGCCCTTCTTGACAGCCTTGGCAGTCGTCTGCGCCGCCTGCGTCGCGACCGCCGCAGCCTTCTCGCTCGAGTTCTTCGTCCCGTTCGAGTCGCGCGACCCGCTCGTGCGGATCGACGCGGCGTCGCCTGCACTGCCCGAGCTGCCGCCGGCCCCGCCTCCACCGAGGCTCGGCGTAGGGGACGAGGCGAACCCGCCGCCGTTCATCGCGCCGTTCAGCGGGCCATACATCGTCTCCGGGATGCTCCCGAGCGTCTGCGCGCTCGCGACGCTTGCCTTGCGTCCGCTCTCGCCCGAGATGCTCCCGAGGCGGAGCGCAGCCGTCGACCGCGCGAGGTCCGCCTCCGCAGTGAGGCGCGCCGCCTCGGCCCGCTGGCGCCGGTCGCGCTCCTCGCCCTCGCGCCAAGCTTCGGCGATGCGCGCGGGCGTGGAAGACGAGATGCCAATCGAGGGCGAGGGCGACGAGGCGCGCCGCTGCGGGGGTGCGGGCAGTGGAGAAGTGGGCGGGACGGGCGAAGGCGACGAGTGCGTCGAGTAATGCGAGACGTTCGAAGCAGCACTAATGCTGCCATTGCGGGAGGGAAGCGACGCGCCGCGCGGCTGCTGGCCGCCGCCGAAGAACGGCGAGCCGGCGACGACTGGGAGGGAGAGGTTCGGAGAGGCGTAGGGAGCGGAAGACGAGGGCGGCGACGGGAGAGGCGGGAGAGCGGCGGCGTGTGGCGGAAGAGGCGGAACGGGCGACGAGGCCGGCTGGTAGGACGTGCCGTGGCCATTGAAGACGGACGAGGCGGGCGTGCCGGGCCCGGCGGAGGACGATCCGGTGGAAGAGCGGTTGTAAGGCAGGCTCGACTCATTATCGAAGCCCGAGTAGGCGGACAGATTCGACACCGACGACACTGCGGGCGGCCGAGCGTCTCGTGAGTCGAGCGTTGCGCGCGGGCGAGGAGGAGGCGGGGCGGGCGCACCCTGGCTGTGGTCGGAGAACCTTGCGGGCTCATTCGTGCTCGACGTTCTCCTCGGCTCCGCGCCCTGCGCTGCCGAGGACGATGAACTCCCGCGCCGCGCGTTGAGCATGACCTGCATCGCGCGGATCTGCAGCGCGACCGAGTCGCCGAGCGCGGCCGCCTCGTACACCTTCGCACCGGTGTCGGGGTTCACGCTCAGCGTCTCGTGGAGGGCGTGGACGACGAGCGCACGGAGCGAGGGCAGGACGGAGTCGTAGTTTTTGGTGAAGGCGAGGAGCGAGGTGAGGACGGGGAGGGTGCGCTGCTGCGCGGTCGAGAGCGAGAGGGTGTGAAAATACTGAAGCAGCGCTTTAACGTCGCTCGAGGGGAGGGGCAGCTCAAGCGAGCGCGCCGTGATGGGGAAGAGACGGGACGGCGCACGCGTCGGCGCCGACGAGAGCGGCTGCGCCGGCCGCTGCTTGGGCGGGACGGGCGAGCCGACGCGCAAGAGTCCACCGTCGATGGGCTCCTCGTCACTCGAATCACCATACGCGCCCGAGCCAGTCGTTGTGCGCTGCTCGCGCGCCTCGACCGCCGCATTCGCCTTGGCCTCGACAGCGCGGAGCTCGTCGGCGAACCACGGCCAGCGCGCCTCGAGCAGCTTGCGGCTGCACCCGAGCCGCTCCTTGTCGCTGCAGATGAGCTCGTAGTCGAACAGCTGCGGTTGCGACATCGTCATCAGGCCGAGCTGCTGCTGGACGGCCGGGATGGGCTGCGGCGGAGGGACGTAGACGCCGAAACCCTCGAGATCGACGAACGCGACCTGCGTGAAGTTCGTCTGTGGATGATCTTCTCGTCAGTACGGTCCGCAAGCGCAAGAAGGCGTGCGAAAACGCACCTGGCGCGCGTTGTAGTCCTCCATCATGTCCCTCACCTGATCGCCCACGACCACGAGCGTGTTCCTCCATCCAAGCGCAGGCCCCCAGCTCCCCCTCCCAAGCACGTTCTCGAGCGGCAGTGCACTCCACACCAGCGCGCCCTTGCCCGGCGCAAGCGGGTCATGCGCGCCGAGGTCGAGCGTCCAGACGACGAACTCGGCGCGGTTGACGCCGACGTGCGCGCCGGAGAGGACGAGGTGCCGCCCGCAGAGATAGGCGTGCGGGAAGCGCAGGGCCGGAGGGAGCGTTGGGTCGCCGTGCATCGCGTCCGAGAGGGAGAGGTAGGCGGGTGTGGTGAGTGCGTCGTGCACTGTCGGGAGAAGGTCGAGGTCGCGCCTCGGGCTGCATGCGCGGCGTCAGCGCAGCTCCAGAGAGAACATGGAAAGAAAGATCGCACCTAGCAAAGTTACTGTTCGAGTATACCCAGACGGGCTCCTCCCTATCCTCCGTCGGCTCGACCGCGTGCGCCGAGTGGACGAGCACCGCTCCGTCGCTCGCCATGCGCTCCTCACGAGGGAGGACACTCAGGCTCGCAGTCGCCGCGACAGAGCGGTACGTCCCCGCCTTGCGAGGGTACGGCGCTTCCGCGATCCACTCCATCGCATCGAGGTCGAGCACGGCGAGGTCGGGGAGATAGTTGTTCTCGAAGTCCTGTCCGCCGATGACAACGAGGCGACTCGAGTGTGTCGACTGCTCGTGTGCAAACCCCGGCGACGGGCGCGAAGCGACAGTCGTGACCACCGAGAGGTGCGCATACCGCGGCGAAGGGCGAGTCACGCCGGCACGGAGCGAAGGCGAGGGGAAGGACCAGGTGTGCGACCTGGTGTCAAAGATGACGAGCTCGTCGAGCGTCTCGAGCCGGCCCTGCTGCTGCTGCGCGTCAGGGCTGCCCGATACGGCCGCCGGTCCCGCCGGCGGGCCCGCGACGAAGCTCTGGCCGCCAAAGACGACGAGCTTGTCTCCCCATGCCTGCGCTGAATGGAAGTACCGTGGAGCGGGACCACGCGTCCCGGCGGACGAGGGCCAGAGCTTCAACCACGCGAGCGAGCGAAGGTCGAGCGCCCAGAGCGTGTTGATCATCTCGCGCGAATGGACGGGGCGGCCGCCGAAGACATAGATCGAGTCGCCGACGAGGGTGACAGAGGCGCCGACCTGCGGGCGGGTAGCAGGAGGTTAGCGGGAGCCGAGCGGAGGGGACCGTGAGGCGGTGCACGCGCGGCACGGCGGAGAGAGCGAGGAGACGCACGAGCGGAGGCGGGCAGTCGCCCTTGGTCCTTCGCACCGTCGACGTGAGGTCTGCCCAGTCTGCCATCTCGGATCCGGTGCAGGTGATCGTGCGCTAGTGATGGGCGGGAGGGGAAGGGAGGGGGAGGGGTCCGAGGGAGGGGACGGGGCGACACCGAAGAAAGCACGCGGGCTGTGCGGTTGAGGGGCGCTGCACCTCGGTCGCTCCAAGGCAGGTCCAGTGCACCGGGAGATGAGATGCCAACGGCGCCCGTCTGCGAGGAGAGATGCGATGAACGCGGCGGGAGCGCTGCCGGGAGACGAGAGCGGGCGCTCGGGGCGCTGCGATGACCAGCTATTGCGGATTGTCCGCGCCTGCCCTGATGCGCTGATGAGGGCGGCGCGAGCGGGAGGAGGAGGCGACGCGCGAGCGGGACCAGGCGAGCCGCGAGAAAGGGAACGGCGCGAAATGCGGGGGACGCGAGGGGCGCCTGGACCTCAGCACCCAACTCTCCGCGAGGGGAACGAGCGACCGCAGGCGCGTGCGTGCGACACCGCAGCAGCAGGAGAGGCAGCACCGCTAGCGAGGGAAAAGCTCGAGCGAGGAGGTCGGCGAGGATCTCCCGCGGCGGACCCCTGCCAGGTGAACGTGTGCAAATCCCCGCCAGAAGACCATGCAGGCGGGGGCGGGGACAAGCGGAGTGTCGCTCTTCCCGCTCCGCAAATGCAAGAGAGCGAAGAGCCAATCCTCAGCTACCACTCCGCACCAGGAGTGCGGGGCGGTCAGTTTCCTTTTTTGAGCCGGGCAATCGCCGCAGTCGCTCATCTGCCTCCGATCTACGCGCGCCGGAGTGCTGCCCGTCGCTAAGGCATCCCGGCAGCGGATTCGAGCGGACGAGCGCGCACAAGGCCGCCGCTCGAAAAGAGCATGATTACCCGCAACTAGCTCGAGGATTGCACTGAATTTGAGTGGACTGCAGAGCCCGTCCTTCGTTACTACGATACGTCAAGGCGACCAAGCGCAGATGTCTCCGTTAAGCGCGTCGCGCTAGCTGCGAGAGCTTAGGCGGACCCGACCGCCTTTGCCAGGTCAGCGAGCGCCTCCCTGCGCTTAAACTTGCCGTCCTCGACAACGCCGGCGTCTGCGGGTGCAAAGCGAGCGTGAGCGGACGTCCTGGTGAGCGGACTTCAGAAATAGAGGGCAAGAGAAATGTGAGCGCACCGGCGTCCGAGGACCACTGGCCCGTCCACGAGATGTACGTCGAGTTGGCCTCGCTGCCGGTCGTGACAGGGAAGAGCGTGATCGTCGAGATGACGGACGAGAACGACAGCGCCGGCTCGCTCGTGATGACCCTGCAGTAGCGCACGGCGGGTCAAGACCAATGCCCAAAAAATAGGCAGCGGGACGCACGAGTACGAGATCGAGTGACGGAGGGCTGCCGGCGACAAGCAGAGAGGTCAGCGTTGCTTTCTCCCCAGGAGGTTGCCGTGGAGGACGGTTACGCACAGGAGTGCTCCTCCTGCTTGATGTGCAGCGTAGTGCCGTCCTGTACAAGCGGGGGAACGGGTCAGCCTGCGTCACCCTTTCCACAATTCGCCTGCTGAACGCCAACGAGCGCACCTTGAACTTCCACTCGTACACATCCGCCTCCTCGCTGACGCCCTTGGGCGCGGGGCCGCTCGACTCGAGCGCGCTCCACCAGTCGGCGAACTGGGCGAGCTTGATCTTGTGCCAGACCTGCGCGAGCGGCGCCTTGATGACGGCGCCCTCGTAGGCGGTGTTCGAAGTGGGCACGGACATGCTGATTGCAGGGAGCGAAGGGGAGCGAGCCGGCGAGCGGACGTTCAGACAGGTCAGCGGGAGCCCAAAGTCAAGCTGAACCCGGGTGCAGGCTCACAGACTTTGGTGGTGGGGTGTGGGAGGAGGGCAAAGGCGCTGAAGCGATGAGCTCACGAGGACAGCGAGGTCCGCGCCAACTTCGCCCGGGAGCGCAAAGGTCTTGTGAGTGGTTTCTGAGCTCTTCGTATCCCCATCCTCTGTACAGCACAAGCCAGAAGAGCGGGATGGCAAGAAGACGTCCGCGGAGCTGTCTCACCGGGGGTGGTGGCTGCCCTTGGCTCGCTCGGGAGGACGGCCTTTCGGACACATAGAGTCAGGCACTCGCTTGATCAGAGCAAGCAACAGCAGGAAGCAACGCGAGAACATGTATATGGAGAGACACCCATCACCTCCTCATCCCCGAGTTGCGAAGGTCGGGCGCGCTGGTCGCCTAGGTTGACTTTACTTCGTACGCGTGCTTGCATCGCTGCCCGCTCCCGCTACTGACTCGCTGTGTCGGAAGTTGCTATGTTTCTGGAGCCGAGATGTGCGCGTGTTGACGCGTCCTGAGGGAGGGGAGGAGGACGCCGCTGAACTCGCTACTGCTGCTGCTGGGCTGCAAGGCTGTGCTGGGTGCGCGATGTGATGCGGCGCAGTGCGCAGGGGGCGGAAATGCGGGAGGGCCGGGGCTCGGGGGTGGAGCAGGCGCCAGCGCTGGCGCGACTTCGCGTCGCCTCGGGGGCACGGCGCTCCTCTCCCTCTTCCTCCTCCCACCCGCTCTCTTTCCGCGCTCCGCACCCCGTACTCTCCTCTTCGTCACCGTACGTTGCCCGGACACTCTCCTTCGCCCCCTCCCACGCTCGCGTCGCTCCTCTCCCTCGACGCGCCGACGTGCACCCCACCCGCTTCGCAGCACGCACTGACGCTCGCCTGCCCACTCTGCGCCCCTCCCGATCTGCTTTGACTGTTCATCGACACGCTCTCCACCACCCGCACCCGCCTGCTACGCCCGCCCGCTGTCTGCCGTACCTTTTCTCCCCCGATCCTCGGCAAACACGCCTCGCGCCAATCACCCTCGTCCTTCTTTGTCCTCGCGCGCTCGATACACGCGCCCTTCCTTCTCGACAACGCGCAGATGAAGTTCACTGCCACCTCGATCGCCGCCTCGGCCCTCACCCTCGCGAGCCTCGTCTCGGCCCAGTCGGCGACCATCAACACCCCGACCCAGCTCTTCACCTGCGAGCCGGCCGCTATCAGTGCGTCGACGCGTCCTTTCTCTCGAGGCGGCGAGAGCGACCGCCCTCGCGTCTGATGGCGACGTGCGGAGTTCCCGCCGCGTGCTTGCGAGTGCATGCTGACGCGCTCTCCTCACGCGTCTGAACAGCCTGGACTGGCGGCACGGCCCCGTACTACGTCCGGTGCGTCTCCTCCACTATGCCATCTATGCGAAGCGCGATACTGACGCGTCCTCCCACCGCAGCGTTTACCAGGGCGGCTCGACCACCGACGTGCGTTCGCGCGTGCTCGACGCGATCAGCGACTCGAGCGCGACGTGCTGACACGTTCCTCGCCTTATACAGCTCATCGAGACCCTCCAGTCGTCGGTCTCGACCAACTCGTACACCTGGAACGTCGACGTTGCCGCCGGCCAGTCGGTGCGTCTCACCGCTTTCCTCGCTCTTCCAGATGTGTGACTGACTTTGGATGCGGCACGTAGGTTACCCTCGGCCTCACCGACTCGACCGGTGCGACCGTCTACTCGGCTGAGGTGCGCCCGCTGCCTTCACCAACACGCGCACGCACGCTCCCAGTCCTGACTTGCGCTTCTTGCGTCGCAGGTCACCGTCACCGAGGGCTCGTCGACCTCGTGCGTCGGCCAGTCGTCGGGCTCGTCGTCGGGCTCGTCGTCGGCTGCTGGCGCCTCGTCGGCTGCGTATGTCGCCCTTTCTCCGCGTCTCCGCTCGCGCCGCGATTCACTCTCCCTGCCACACAGCTCGTCGGCTGCCCCCACCACCTCGGCGGCTTCGTCGCGCTCGTCCGCCGCGGCCGGCTCGTCGACTGGCTCGCAGACGGCCTCGTCGTCGGCCTCGGCGCCGTCGGCGTCCGCCTCGGGCGACTCGGGCGCGTCGACCCTCGCGCTCTCGGGCCTTGCCGGTGTCGCCGCCCTCGGCGCTGCCCTCCTCGCCTAAGCGCCTCCTTTGATTCTCCCTCCTTTCCTCTTCCGCTCGCTCGACAAGGACACTCCCCCTTCATGCCCCACACGACCCCACTCATACCTCGCACCCTCATCCCCCGCTCCGACCGAACACCCCGGTGAACCGCTTGATGCGGCGTACCTCCTTTACCCGAGACGCGCCTCGCTACACCTCTCCCCTCCCTCTGACGCCCGCTTGATCGCATGACGCCAATCCCCTCCGCCGCCTTTATCCAGACCCCGTTTGTAACCCTTCCCGCTTGCTTTTCCACGCTTTCGTCGCACGTTGGAAAAGTGGAGAAACGAGATCAGGGAGAGCGAGCGAGATGAGAAGGTCCTGCGGGCAACTCCGCCAGCCCCAGCTTGCGCTTCCTGCTCCCGCTCGCCGCTCTTTTCGAGACACGCATCGGCAGTCAAGGAGATGCGAAAAATCTCAGTCGCGCATTCCAGTCTATCTGCCCGTGCTCCTCCCCTCTAAGCCTGCGTCGCCGCCGCGGCCGCCGCCGTCCGCGAGCACCCGCTCGACCCGGGCGCGCACGTCGCCTGCAACTTTGCGAGGTCGGACGCCGCGCCGAACATCTCGTTGAGTGCGCGCGTCGCCATCCAGTCGTAGCAGTGGATCCCTACGCATGTCGACGTGCTCCGCGGCGCCAGCGTCGTCGTCGTCGTCGTCGTCGTCGTCGCGGTAGGCTGCGTGTGCGGCTCGGTGCACCCCCGCCCGCCGGTGCATGTCGCCAGGTACTCGACTGCGTCGCTCACCGCGTTCAGGAGCCCGGTGAGGTCCGCAGTGACCTGCGCTGCGAGGTAGCAGACGGGACCGGGGCCCGTGCAGGTCGAGGTGGACGTCGTGCGCGTCGACGTCGACGAGGCCACTGTAGCCGAAGGCGCAGTGGTGACGGTCACGAACCTGGTCCGCCCGGCGGTCAGGCGAGCGCGGTTGCTCGCGATGACGGCGGCGCGGGCACTCGCGACGCTCGCGCGGCTGGCGGCGGCAGCGGACGAGGCGGAGGCCACCGAGGCGACCGAGGCGGCGGATGCAGACGATGCGGCGTAGAAGGAGGACTGGCGCGCGCGGTTCGACGCGACGATGGCGAGGCGGTCGGAGAGGGTGTTGGGGGCCGGGGTGGGGATCGGTGCGGGTGCGGCGGAGGTTAGTGCCACGGTGGCGACGAGTGCGTAAAGGGCGGTGACGAGCTGCATCTTGGAGATGTGGTGCGGCGAGTGTGTGAAAAGAGGGAGAGAGGCGAAGCGAGCGCGGCGACGGCTTTTGAGGGTTCCCTACAGCTGCACTAGCGTGAGGGATGAGACGGCGTCCACAATAACGGGCGGAGGATGGACATTGTTCGAAGCGAGCGAGAAGGCGTAGGGATAATCGGAACGTTGAAACGGATCAGGGGGACAACAAGCTGGAAAGCGGCGGGAGTGCCGTAAGGTTGACGCACAAAGGCGCTGCTCCTCCCCGTCACACGAAGCTAGGCTACCTCGGGCAGGCGTGTCGTGCGATGGTAAGCGAGGCGAAGGGGAGAGCCCGGGTCAAGCGAGGAGGTGCCTCGTCGGCGTGTGCTGGGTTATGTGCGACTTGACGCCCGCACATGCATTGTGCGTTCTCTGTGGTGCACATCGCATGCGGGTAACATCCTCTCGGAACGGGAGAAGGCGAACTCGCATCGAACTGATGAAGCGGAGAAGAGCAACGAGGGAGACGAGCGAGAGCGGATGGACACAGCGGAAACGCAGCAGACGTGCATCAGTCCTGTATCGCCATCCCCAAGCCCAGCTTGACCCGCACGAAGGAGTCGACGCGGAGTGGTCGAGGCGAACCTTCGACGTGCCGGCTCGACGAAGGCTACAACGCACCGTCTCGCTGGAAGGACGCAGGATGAGCTTTGCACCACCGAGACCGAGTCTGTCAGGGCGCCGGAGCTCTACACTGTCGTACTCGTCGCCGTCGCTTGTCGCCTCGTCGTCGTCCTCGTCGACCCCGCTCCACCGCAAGGTGACCAGGCTCCTCTCGGCCAACTTCGAGGATGCCGGCACGCGCGCAGCCCTCGACACTCTTGGTGATTTGGAGCGCACCGAGCCCGGCGATGCGCAGGGCGACGACAAGGCCGCGAGGACGCAGGTGGGGCAGAGGGGGATCGGATCCGCCCTCAATCGCGGCGGGCTTAGGAAGGAAGTCGACAGCAAGATGGCAGAGGGCAGCAGGGAGTTCCTCGACGCCTTTTCCGAGGTCAACGACGTGCGCCAACCTGTCTCCTCGCCTCGCCTCCTCGCTCATCTCGCTGACCCGTCTCGCAACTGCCCACAGAAGCTGAGCATGCTTCAATCGCACCTCGACGCCATGCACGTGTGCTGTGATGAGGTCCAGACTGAGCTCGACAAAGCGAACCAGGGCACGCGCTACCTCCTCGAGCATGCAGAGGGCCTCCGGCAGCAGCGGTGCGTCGTGCTTCTCGCCCTCTCATTCGCTTGCGCTGACCCGCTCTTCCGCAGCGCTACCATCACCGTCCAGCAGTCGCTCGTGCACGTCTTCCTCGCGCGCTTCACGCTCACGGATGCCGAGCTCCGCGCGCTCACTTCGCGCGAGGTCCCCGTTGGCCCAGAGCTCTTCGCCGCGATGGACAAGACAGACCGGATACGCGCTGATTGCAGTGCGCTGCTGAGCGGCGAGGCGGGTGAGGGCACGCAGGCCGGGTACGTTCTCCTTTTCCATGCACCCATCCCTCTGCGAAGGCTGACTCGTCGATGCGATCGCAGGCTGGACATTATGGAGTACACGTCGCAGCACCTCGAGGCAGGCTACGCGAAGATCCACAAGTGGCTCACATTCGAGGCGCGCGGGTTCGCCAAGGACGTCCTTGAGGTCTCGGCAACGGTGCGCGAGGCGATCGCGCGACTCAAGGCGCGGCCCGAATTGCTCTCGTGCGCTCCTTCTCCCATATTTCGCGGCATCGACTGACGCACACCCGCGCGCAGCGAGGTGCTCACCGTCCTCGGCACCACCCGCTCAACCTCGATCTTGAACCTCTTCCTCGACGCACTCACGCGCGGCGGGCCGAACGGCCTCCCGCGTCCGATCGAGCTGCACGCCCACGACCCAATTCGGTACATCGGGGACATGCTCGCGTGGCTGCACCAGGCCATGGCGGGTGAGCGCGAGTTCCTCGAGAGCTTGTTTGGGACCAAAGAGGACGAGAAGGCGCTCAGGAGGGTCGGCGAGGTGCATGCGCTGAGTAGGCATCGGAGGATCAAGACGGGCGTCGAGGGTGCGGAGAAGACGAGGACGGACAGGGATCGCGTCAAGAAGCTGCTCGACAAGGATTTTGAGGGGTGCGGAAGGCCGCTCAAGGTGCGCCGCGGCCTCCTCTTCTCTCTCGCCGCGCTCGTCACGCACAGCCTGCTGACACCAGGCCGGTGCTGGAATCTGCAGATTCGCGTCCAGCAAACGATCAAGTCGCAAGAGTCGCCCATCATGGCCTACCGGATCGCGACGCTCATCCACTTCTACAAGGTCACGATGGAACGGACCGTCGGTGCCGATGCCCTCATGAGCACTGTCCTTGGCGAGATCATGGACCATGCGTACGAGGTCTTCTTCGAGACGCTCAAGGCGCAGGGGCGGAGCTTGCTCCGCTTCATCCAGGTGCATCAACCGCGTCTTCCACTACTGCTTCTCAAGCGGACGCAACCACTAACTTTAGTTATGATGGCGATGTACGCAGCCTCCCGCCGCCGCGCTTTCCGCCCCGACGCAGCTGCGCGAGGTGCTCTCGACCCTGCGCGAAATCATGACTGTCTACGCGACCTCCCTTCTCGAAACGGAAGCATCCGCCCCTTCCCCGCGCGCGCGCGAAGCCGAGTTCCTCGACGTCCTCGACGCCGCGCTTGACCCCGCGCTCGACATGTGTACACGCATGGCGGAGATGCGGCCCGCTGAGTGGGATCGCAGCGTGTTCTGGGTCAACTGCGATGAGGCGGTGCTGGGCGCGCTGCAGGGGTTCGAGTTTGTGCAGGGACGGCGGGAGCGCGTGGAGAAGGACGAGGGGGAGCACGTCGAGCTACTCACGGCGAAGCATGTACGTCCCTCTTCTTCCTTGCTCCTCTGTCGCTGCCTCTCACCTCGCTACACTTGCAGCACTCTCACTTGCTTGTCGAGAGTGGTCTCGAGCCGGTCATCACCGCATTGCGGACGAAAGAGCCTAGGGTGCGTTCTCCCCGTCCTGCTCTTGCACTCTCGCCTGACCAGCTTCCCGCGCCTGCAGACACCACTCTCTTCCCTCCCCGCCGCATCGGCGTCTGCCCTCCTTACCTTTCAGCAGACCTTCACTGCCTTCCTGTCGACCCTCGACCCGCTCACCTCGCCGCGCCTGTCGCTCCTCCCGCCGCACCTCGCAACCGCAGTCCACGCCGAGGCGCTCACGCGCCTCAGTAAGGCGTACGGGGAGGTCTGGGACGCGGTGATGCGCGTCGAGGAAGGGTACGAGGGGAAGGAGATGCTGCTCAGGCGGAGGAAGGAGGAGGTAGAGATGCTGTTGGTGCACCAGTAGACGCGTGGAGGTGTAGCGCTGGTGTGTTGCTGTCGCCTCGGACGTTCGAGAGAGGCTTAAATGCGAGATTGTGCTTCATTTCCCGGATTCCGCGCGACGCGTCGAGGACGCGCCGGACTTCTCCTCCGCATCCTCACCTCGCACTGCACAGGAACAGCAGTCCACGCTCGAGCCGCCTGGACCAATCCATATACGCGTCGTCCAGCCGCTTCCAACCCGTCCAGCACCTTTCCCACCTCCCGCCTTCGCTTCATCGCTCCGGCCCATCCTCTCGCGACGACATGACCGTGCAGCCGCGTGCGAACCCCGAGGAGGACCAGTATCTCAACCTAGTGCGCTCCGTTTTAGAGCGCGGCGAGCGCCGGGCCGACCGGACGGGCACGGGCACGCTCTCGCTCTTCGCGCCCCCTCAGCTGCGCTTCTCGCTCTCGAAGCCGTCGACCTCCTCCCCCTTCTCCGACGAGCCAACCCTCGTGCTCCCCCTTTTGACCACCAAGCGCGTCTTCTCTCGCGGCATCATCGAGGAGCTCATCTGGTTCGTCAATGGATGCACCGACTCCAAGGTGCTCGCCGCCAAGGGCGTCAAGATCTGGGACGGGAACGGCAGCCGCG
Organism: Rhodotorula sp. PL61-2; assembly: GCA_028828645.1. Lineage (NCBI taxonomy): Eukaryota > Fungi > Basidiomycota > Microbotryomycetes > Sporidiobolales > Sporidiobolaceae > Rhodotorula > Rhodotorula sp. PL61-2. The sequence continues at coordinate 109,313 of JAPZQE010000011.1, forward strand.
ACTTTCTCGATTCGAGGGGGCTGCAGCATCGCGAGGAGGGTGACTTGGGACCCGTGTATGGGTGCGTCGCGTGCTGCCCTCTCCGCGTCAACCCGCTTGGAGCTGGTGAACTGACTGCGTGAGTTGCGGGGCTCGTACAGCTTTCAGTGGCGGCATTTCGGCGCCGAGTACAAGACGTGCCGGGACGACTACACGGGTCAGGGCGTTGACCAGCTCGCGGAGGTGATCGACAAGATCAAGAACAACCCGACAGACAGGCGGATCATCCTCAGCGCGTGGAACCCGGCAGGTGCGCTCAGCGCCCCTCGCTCTCGGTAATATAGGGATCAACGCTGCCGCACGCAGACCTCGCCAAGATGGCGCTCCCGCCTTGCCACATGTTCTGCCAGTTCTACGTCAATCTTCCCCCTCCCGACTCTCCCCCCTCGAAGAAGCCCCGCCTCTCCTGCCTGATGTACCAGCGCTCCGCCGACCTCGGCCTCGGAGTCCCCTTCAACATCGCGTCCTATGCGCTCCTCACGCACATGATCGCGCTCGTGACAGACACGGTCCCGCACGAGTTCATCCTCCAGCTCGGCGACGCGCACGTCTACCTCGACCACGTCGAACCCCTGCGGACGCAGCTCGAACGCGCGCCGTTCGAGTTCCCGGAGTTCAGCTGGGGAAGGAGTAAGGAGGAGGTTGTCGGGATCGACGGGTTCGAGCTCGCCGATTTTGTCATCGACACGCGGTACAAGGAGAACAGCCATGGGCCGATCGCGATGAAGATGAGCGTGTAGGGCGGGAGCGCGGCCGGAGACCGTGCCGGTTTGTCGGTCAGGTGCGTTGTACTCTTTCGATTGCGGTTGCCTGGACCGGCAGAGATCGCTGACGGCTCGCCCTCTCGTCGTCCTTCTCGCAGACTGCAACAATGCATTGCTCCTTGCATCGCAGTATTTTCGGCATGTCCAGGAAGGGCTCATGTAGGAGAGAGGAGCAGAAGCAGGATGCACGTGAAAGCGGCACAGCCTCGGACAGCCCGGCGCTCGCACGCGTCCCGTCAAGGCAGCCTCTCCCGCATGCCCGTACAGGAAGGCTGCAAAGTCTGCGCGCGTCGGTCTTAAAGCAGTCGTGCGTGCAATGACCTTGTCTCTGACATCGCGCCCCACCTCCTCCTTTCCGCTCGCTTGTTTGCTCGTTTCGCATCTGCTGGATATCTTGGACGGGCCATGCGAACCCAGGTACACTACACTCCTTCTACCACTACCCTCTGCGAGTCCTACGCAGCCGTCCTCCTCTTCGGCATCTTCATCGGGATCTGGGCTTCGACCCCTCCTCCCGCCGCGACGGCGCCCTCGAGCGGCAGATCGACACCTGTCTCAAGTCGTGCAGACAGCAGTCGCGCGACCACGCCCGCCTCGCACTCCAGCTCGCTCTGCGCGTCACCATCAACCCTCTCGACGCCGCCCTCCTCCCTCGGGTCCCCCTTCTCCCCCTCCCCGCAGCGCAAACCTCGCCCACACGAGGAGGAGCAGTACCTCGACCTCTGCCGTCGCACCCTCAGGCAAGGGGAGCGCCGCCCTTCCGCGAAGGGCGTCGGTGCGCGTGCGCTCTTCGCCCCTCCGCCCCTTCGCTTCACACTCTCTCGCCCATCCAACCCGGCCGACCCCTTCGCCCCGCCAGAACTGGTCCTTCCCGTCCTCACAACCAAGCACGTGAGCTTCCGCTCCGCGCGCGAGGAGCTCATCTGGATGCTCTGCAGGCGGACGAACGCGCACGAGCTGCGGAGCGGGATATGGGATGCGAACTCGTCGAGGGCGTATCTCGATGCGCGTGGACTGAGCGAGTACGAGGAGGGCGACACAGGGCCGGGTTACGGGTTCCAGTGGCGGCGTGCGTGCGCGACGTATCGCGGGATGAGGGGGAACTATGAGGGCGAGGGCGTCGACCAGCTCGAGCGCGTCATCCACTCGATCAAGGAGAGGCCCGAGAAGCGCAAGCACATCATCTGCGCATGGAACGTTGCAGGTGCGCTCTCTCTCCTCCATACCTTCCGCTCGCTCAAGTCCCCGCCCGCAGACCTCGACAAGACGCCCCTCCCTCCTTGTCCCCTCCTCGTCCAGTTCTACGTCCACTCGCCGCCTGCCTTCCCGCTCGGTCCTGCCTCCATCCCCCGCCTCTCCTGCACGGTCTACCAGCGCTCCGCCGATCTCGCCCTCGCCCTCCCCTTCGACCTCGCGACGTACGCCCTCCTCACACATCTCGTCGCGCACCTCACGGGCACTATTGCGAAGGAGATGACGTTTGTGCTTGGCGACGCTCACGTCTACGAAGACCATGTCGAGCCGCTTCGAGCGCAGCTGGAGCGCGCGCCCGAGCCGGAGTTCCCGCGCGTTGCAATTGAGCGGACGAGGGCGGAGCTCGAGACAGCGGGCGGGGTTGACGATGTGCGAGAGGAGGACTTTGTGCTCGGCGGGTATGGGTACGGGCCAAAGGTGGCGTACAAGCTGCATCCGTAGCGGGAGACGGGCGGCACAGTTTGGGAAGGCCCCACGGTGCGCGAGCTTGATTATCTCAATGCAAAGCGCTTTGCAAGCAGCGCAGCGGGCCCGACCTCGGAGAGCGCAGACATAGATTAGCAGCACGCACCGCGAGAACGGACTATCTGCGCAGTCTCAACGCCGCGCTCAAGGTGAGGTGCAAACAGCACAACCTTGTTTCAGGACAAATGGGTAGTACGGCAAGCGGCGATTGGCCGCGCAGAATATGACATCGGGGGTCGAGAGTCCATGCGAGGGCAGCGGCAGGAGGACAGATAGGAACAGACGGGTGAGAGGGAGGGAGGGGAAGGCGCTCAGAGCTGCGGGCCAGCAGCGACGACCTCGGGCGCGCACTCGGCCGAGTAGCGCTCAAACGCCTTGTTGAACATGCCCTATTTGCAGCGCGAAGGATGAGCGGGAGAAGGGAGGGAGGTGAGAGAGAGACGCACAGCAAGCTTCTCGACCTGCGCCTTGTAGCCCGCCTTGTCGCTCCAGGCCAGTTCCGGGTCGAGGAGCTCGCTACATCGAAGTAATGAGGTCAGTTGGGCTCGCAGGGAGAAGTGAGGGAGAAGGAGGGGGACTTACGCAGGGATGCCCTCAATCGCAGTCGGGATGGAAAGGTTGAAGACGGGCTTCGTCTTGTACTCGGCCTTGGCGAGGCTGCCATCGTGGATGGCGTCGATAATCGCACGCGTGTACTTGAGCGGGCAGCGCTTGCCGACGCCGAATGCACCGCCGACCCAGCCGGTGTTGACCAGCTGGAAATCCCGTATAAGGACAAAGCAGGGACGGACGATGGGAAAGTACAAAGACGAGAATCAGGAGGGGCGGCGGAGGGGGGCAAAGGGGGATGCAGGTCAGCAGGGACGACGGAGGAGGAGCGGGGCGGCAGGGCAAAATGGGACGGACCCAGCACTTGGTGCCCTGCGCGGACATGCGCTGGGCGAGCATCGAGGCGTAGCGGGACGGGTGAAGAACAATGAAGGGGGCGCTGCGGGGAGCGGAGGTTAGGTCATATCACCTCCGTGTGGAGAACGACGATGAACGAACCCGAAGCAGGTCGAGAAGGTCGGCGTGGGCTCTGCAATGCCGTCCTCGGTGCCAGGCGTCTTGCTTGTGTACCCCGACAAGAACCTAAAGGGCCAGAGAAGGTCAACGAAGGTCGAAACGGGGACGGGGACGGAAATCCGCACCAGTACTGCGCCTGGTTCGAGTCGAGCAGCGACACGGGCGGCAGGACGCCTGTCGCGTCGCACGTGAGGTAGATGACGTTCTTGGGCTGGTTGGGCGACATGCACGGGATCATGGCGTTGTCGATGTACTGAAAGAACGAGGGAGATAAAGGTCAGCATGTTCCGCACTCTTGTCCCCGCGCTCAAGCTCCTGTCACTGGTACGGCTGCGGATGATAGCAGGAAAGAGGAGAATGGCGGGAAGAAAGGAGGGAGATTAGTGGGAGGAAAGACTCACCTCGATCGGGTACGCGCAACGGGTGTTCTCCGTGATGCCCGTGTCCTCGTAGTTCGGCTCGCGCGTCGCGTAGTCGTACGTGACGTTCTCGAGGATGGAGCCGAAGCGGATGGCGTTGTAGATTGCCGGCTCCTTCTCGGCGTCGAGACCAACGCACTTGGCGTAGCTGCGCGGAGGAGAGGGTCAGCGCCGCCGATAAAGTGGGAGTTTCCGCGCGATGTACCAGCCACCCTCAATGTTGAAGACGCCCGTATCCGACCAGACGTGCTCGTCGTCGCCGATGAGTGCGCGGGCCGGGTCCGCCGAGAGGGTCGTCTTGCCCGTGCCGGAAAGGCCGAAGAAGAGCGAGACGTCGCCGTCGGGGCCCTGGTTCGCCGACGAGTGAAGCGAGAGGTTGCCAAACTTGACGGGCTGGAGGTAGTGCATGACGGAGAAGATGCCCTTCTTCATCTCGCCGGCGTACTCGGTGCCGAGGATGACCATCTCGCGGCGCTTGAAGTTGACCTCGACCGACGTCTGCGACGTCATGCCCGCCGTAAAGCGGTTCGCCGGGAACTGGCCGGCGTTGTAGATGGTGAAATCGGGCGTGCCGAACTCCTCGAGCTCCTTCGCTGTCGGGCGGATGAGCATGTTGTGCATGAAGAGGGCGTGGTAGGCGCGCGACGCGATCACGCGGACCTTGATGCGGTACTTGGGGTCCCACTGCATTGCTCAAGAGAAGATCAGCTCCGGCCACAAACCGAAAAGGGGGAGGGGGAAAGGGACGGACGCCGGCGAAGCCGTCAAAGACGTAAACGTTGTCGCGGGTGTTGAGGTAGTCGATGGCGCGCTCGCGGTTGATCTCAAACGTGTGCTCATCCATCTGGATGTTGATCGCGCCCCACCAGACGTCGTCCTTGGACGTCTCCTCGTATACGATGCGCTTGTCCTTGGGCGAGCGGCCCGTCTTCTTGCCCGAGAAGTTGATGAGCGCACCCGAGGCGGCAATGACGGCGCCCTCGTACTTGATGGCGTCCTCGTAGAGCTGAGCGACGGGGGCGTTGCGCTTGAGGTGGATCTTCTGCATGTCGAAGCCGGCCTCGGAGAACATGGTGAGGTCCTTGCCGAGGAGGCCGTAAGTGGGCTGCGACGAGCTGCACGATGGATAGCGAGCAGTCAGCGTCGCGTCTCTCCGAGAACAGCGAGTTGGGCGGGACGAGGTGGCCGGCCCTCTCCCCACAGGCCACGGACCACCGTACGCGCCGCACGCATGGGGGAGCAGGTGAACAGGGCAACCCTCAAGGATCTCTCAGGCCCACTCGAAAGCGCCCATCTCACCTGGCGGAGCTCGATCAGCCCCGACAAGGCCAGGTGACCGGCAACCTGCGGACCGCGGGTGCCCTCTCCCAGCTCGCCCTCAGCTTGTGGGAGCCACAGGCCGGGCTAGCAATGCTCCTGAAAAGCTGTAGCACCGGTTGAATGCCTCGAACCGAAGAAAGAGGCGCGAGGGCGAGCCGGGCCAAGTCGCCTGACATCGGAACAGGGCCGGAAGCAGGAGAATGGGACGTACGGGTCGTAGTCCGGCTCCTCGCCGTGACGAAGGGGAGTGGCAGTGCGGTGGGGCATGGTCAAGGTGCTTGGAGGTGGCTAGGAGGGAGGAGGGAGGCTGGACAGAGGGCAGGGACGGGACGACGACGAGGTCTCGAGGGTCAGCTCTGGCGGGTAGACGCAAGGCAGGGTGTGCGAAGGTGAGCTCACAGTGCTGGAGAGCCCGACGAGGAGCTGGCAAGGCGCAGGGAAGTGAGGGAAGAGAGGGAGAGCAGCGAGGGAGCAGCCCGGAGCAAGTCGAACGCGCGCCAGGGCAAAGTCGGAGCCGTTCGGGGCGTCTCGACCCTTGTCTCGGGCGAATGCATGCACGCACTCTCTCGATGCCTGCTAGGCAACTTGCAGGACGAGGCAACACGCGCAGGAGCCGCAGAAGCAAGCACAGCCCCGCTGGGACCGGCATCCGCTGGATCTGCGGAGCAGACACGCCGTCCTTATCCTTGTCGATGTGCAGGCGGATCCTGCCGGTCCTCCGCTTGGGTCTAGGCCTCCGTAGAACCCGCTCTACCAGTCTCTCCTGATTGGCCAGCTCGTCCACGGACGGAACCGCGGCTTCGCCTCCTCTCCTCGTCACACGCAAGTCGCCCACGCCGAGCAGCCGGCTGCCCGCGGCTGCATCGCATTGCCAGACCTGCCTCATGCTCAGCCCGCGGTCACTGCGCATACGTCTGCGAAGCCGCGTCAAGCAGAGCCTGCCTACGCCCGTTTGCGGTCTACGGATCGCTCTTGCACAACGCAAAGGCTGTTCGGGGGCGGCGGAGCGCAGCTGGGCTTCTTCGCGTCAATTTTCAGCCCTACGATCGACTTGACAGGGCTTGCGATGCGTTTGCCTTCGCTTTGATGCCTCAAAGTCGAAGGTCTCCTGAATCTTCATCAGCCTGCGTCCATGTCGCTTCTCCCGCACCTTCACCCAACATGGGATCTCCCTGGACTCCGCCGAGTATCATGCAGCGCCTGACATCGATGCCCGCACGTGTTTTACTACCGCAAGCCACCCTTCTCTCCTCGTCTCCCTTCTCCACTCCTTCCAACACAGGCCTCTTGTTCCGCATGCCGGCTGCTCTTCTCGCTGTGTGCATCTGCTCTGACTGCCAAGGTGACGCCCGGATGTCCGCCTCTTGCCTGCACCGCCGCCCTCGACGCGTCCGCTCCTTCCAGCGCGTCGAGGGTCCGAGCAACCTCTCTCGCTCGGTTCGGTGGACGTGCGCTCGCTTGTTTTCCTACTCTCTCTCGATCGCCGTCATCGTCAAAGCTCGTCCGGCGCGCCTGCCTTCACGACCTTTCACCCTGTAGCTCTAACCGCTCGCTCCCGAGTGCACCCTTTGCCCTGCTCGCCCGCGCGTGCGCAACATCGCGTATCCTGTACAACGGCCTCCTTCGCCACGCCTCAGCCAGCTTGCCGCCGACGCGCCGCTCGCAGCCATGGCCGCCGCGTCGCTGATGCCGCTCCTTGCGCAGTCCTTCGTGGACCAAGCCTCGCAGACGACATTCGAGATGGTGCAGCCCGCACCCTCGGGAGGCAGGCACGTCCCTTCCACGCCGTCGCCGTCGCGCCCCATGCGCTCGCCCAAGAGGGTCACGCCGTCACCGCGCGCAAGGAGGATGGGCATAAGGGAGAGCCCGAGGGACAAGGATGGAACACCCGTGTCGGATATCTTCTCGTGGAGCGACCAAACACTCGCTGAGCGCTACCAGGCGCGTTCCTCTCCCTCTCTCCGCGGACGCGACAAGCGCAAGCTGACCCGCCCTGAATGAGCAGTTCGTCGAGGAGGTGCGGGTCCTCCTTGTCCCATACTCAGCGGACATACCGCGAGGTGCTGATCGACCTCCTCCCTCACGCAACAGGTCGGATACGGCAATTGGGGCTCGGTGTGGAAGGTCCGCCCGAAGCTGCAGGGCCCCGACGCGCCAACGCAGAGCGTCAAGCTCGTCCATCGCAGCCGGAATCCGACGTCGTCGGCGCGTGTAAGGGCGCTCTGGACCGAGTTCAAGTGCGCTGCCTTCTAAATTGGTGCTTAGGTGTCGAGGGCGACGATTTGATACTCTCTCGCACAGGTGTATCCGCGCGCTCCGCAACTCGCCACATCCGAACCTGATTGCCTTCCACGCCTTCGTCGTTTCGCCTTCCTACGGCCTCATCGTCATGGACTGCCATCCGCAGCTCATGCCCGTCGCGCTGCCCGAGTCGCGCGCCAAGGTCTACTTCCGCCAGCTCCTCTCGGCGGTCGAGCACCTACACACGCACGGCATCACGCACAACGACATCAAGCCGAGCAACATCCTTCTCAGTAGTAAGGACCTCGCGGTCGGCAAGCCGGTCCTCATCGACTTCGGATTCGCGCAGCAGTACAGCCTTAGTGCACCGGACCGCTTCCTCTCGTCGCTCAGCTGGGGAACGCCTGGTGGGCTCCAGCTCCGCTTCTTCAGCTGCTAGCACTTACTAACACTCAGCCATGCACAGAATACTTGAGCCCGGAGCGCGCGAAGGGCTTGGTCCATGATGAGCGCCTCTCGGACGTCTTCGCGCTTGGCGTCACGATGTACGAGATCGTGGTCGGCAGGACGCCGTTCGAAAAGTCGGAGGACGAGACGTTCCTCAATCGCGAGCAGCTCGAGGTGTACTGTACGTCGCTCGTTCGCCTTTCCCGTCGCTCGAGCCTGACCTGGATCACTTGCAGACCAGCGGACGACAACGGGCCAGTTCTACGGTGACTACATCATTTCGAGCGAATTCGACTCGCTCATCCGACAGATGGTCGACCCGTCGGTGCACCTGCGCATGCAGAGCTGTGCAACGGCGACACGGCACCGCTTCTTCGAGCAGTCACCGGCGCCCTCCACTCGCTCGACCGGCACGCCGCCGAGCTACAGCACCCCGTCCCGGTTTGGCACCGTTGATCCGGCCCTCATCCAGACGCCGACGTCCACGACCTCCAGTGCGCAGAAGAAGCCGAAGCACGCCTCGCCGCGCAAGACGCCGAAGAACGACCCCAAGGCGTTCGCGATCTTCCAGGACCCGGACGCGCCGAGCCCGGCACGCACGGCCGTCTCCGTCTCGCCGTTCTCACCGCGTCCGCTCGCTTTAGCCAACCGCGCAAGCAAGGCCCGCACGCCGGAGACGCCCCCGTCCAAGTCGGCCGTGGCGACGGTCGTACAGCCGTCGACAGACGCCAAAAGCGTCAAGTCGCCTCCGCCGCCGTCGCGCATTCCTGTGCGCAGGGCCGACGTCGCCTCGCCAACGCACCCGCCGGGTGCCGCATCGGCGCACAAGCGCTTCGTCTCGGGCCCGCTGGCGAGCCCGCTTCGCACCGCCACGAACGCTGGTGTCCGGCCGCGCGTCGTCTCGCAGCCGCTACTCTCGGGGTTCAAGAACGTCAAAGTCGTCGACCCGAACAGCGATGCCGAGAACGAGCCCCTCGGCGAGAAGGGCGACGTCCCGCCGACGCGCTCCGCTTCCCTCAAGAACATCAAGCGCAAGCCACCACCGACGTTCTCGGAGCTTGACTACGTGCCGGCGCTTCCGAAGAGCCCATGCGAACCCGAGAGGGAGGAGATCCTTGCAGGAAGCTCGGCGGAGCCGGTCGCGACTGGCCAGAGGCAGGGGAGCTTGGGGGAGGACGGGTGGTCGGGTGCGCCGTGCCGCCCTTCGTAATCTGTGAAAACACTGACTGACCACTCCGTGCAGCACCCATGATGCCTACGGACGAGGAAGCAACGTTCACCTCCCGCTCGTACACCATCGAGGTCGGCAAGGCCACGCAGACTGACAGCCGCGGTGCGCTTTGCCGTACCATTCGTAAATTAATGGCCCTGACGAGGACCACGCTCGCAGCGTCGCCCCTCATCACCTCCGAGCTGCCGCGCCTTCGCAAGTCCTCCAAGGCACTTGCTTCGAGTGCGCTAGGTCTCCCGTTTTCTCGCCAATGAGGTCGCTTACATTCACCTGCACGTAGCATTGCGCAAGCTTTCGGTCAAGCACGTCCGCAGCGCACCGTCCGCCATGTCCCTCTTGGGCCTCAGGCAGTCTCTCGCAGGCAGCCGTCGCCGTTCCTCGCTCGAAGACTCGACGTTCGACATGGTCGAGGCGGAGAGGGTCGATGAGCGCAGTACGTGCTTTGCCTCGAAACAGTGGGAGAAGCCAAGGCTGACGCGCTGTTCCTCATGTAGACGCCATTACGCTCCCGCTCGACTTGCGCACGAATACGAACGACGGTGCGCCGGCCGAGAGGTGCGATTCGCGCTTGCATAACAGATCGCTGAGCAGAGCTGACGACGTCCGTTCCGTGTGCTTAGGGCCCGCCTCGCCTCCTTCTCGCGCAAGATGAATGGCATCCTCGTTGCACGCAAAACTGTCGACCCGTTCATGATCAGCCCTTCGTCCCTGCCTGCATCAGTGCCTGTCCGGAGCCAGACGCCAACGAAGCAGTCCTCAATTCGCACACAGCCGTTGCAGCCGAGTATGTTGCGCTTTTCCGATTGTCGGCAGCGAAGCTCACCTTTCTCTTGCCTGCAGCTGTCCTCCAGCCTTTCAGCTTCAACAGCACCTCCTCTCTCTCATCTTCAGCGTCTGCATCGTCCGGATCGTCGCCATCCAGGGAGCTCAGGATATCTCCGCCGCAGCGCAAGTCGTCCCTGCGCGGTAAGTCGCCCGTCGAGAGCGTCTCGTCCCTCGGTGCGCGTCTCTTGCTTGCGCTTGGTTACGAACATCGATGCTGACGCCCTCACAGCTTTGCCGCTCTCATCGCCGAACCTTTCGCAGAGCGAGTTCAAGCCCGGCCACCGCAGGATCCCGACAGTGCGTTCTGCTTCCCTTTCTTCCCCCCTGCGCAGGCCTTACCACCGAATTGCACGCAGGCCCTCCGCAACGTTCCCTCCGTTGTCCTTCATGAGTCGGCCGACGATGCCGACTTCTCTGAGTCGGACTACTCACGCGCCGACACGCCGGCATTCGAGCGCGTGGCGAGCCCGCCACCGCCTCCAAGGATTGTCGAGCCGTCCCGACAACTCCCTACCTGTGCGCGAGCTTCCCTTCTTGGCTTCAAATTGGGTGCTAAACTCCTCGCGGCGCAGGGGTGCCGGAAGACCTCTCTTCTGACGAGGCGTCCGACGCCGATGTCGACGAGCCGACCGTCAAGCTCGCCGGCGGCTCGCCGTCGCGCATACAACGCAAGCCGAGCCGGACCGCGTCGATCCGCACGGCGACCAAGGTCTCGCTTACGCAGACTTTCCAGCCGTCCTCGACTCGCTCCGCTCAACTTGGGAACACCTCGCCCGCCCGCCCTGCCCTCCTCCACAAAGGCACATCTGAGGCCGTCTCCGCTGCCAGCCCGTCCCGCCCGCCTTCACCGTCGGACTCGGCGCTCCCGTTCACGAACCTGCACCTGCGGTCCGATTCGCAGTCAACGTTCAACACGCTGAGCAGCGCGACGTTGGGCAACGCCCGAGGCCCGACTAAGAGGCTGCACAAGCGCTCCCGCAGTGTGCTGTCGTTCTTCTCCCTGATGAGCGGCGCCGGCGGGAGCGGCGACGGCAAGGAGGGCCCGCGGCCGAGCTCGCGTGCGAGCAATCTCTCGAGCCTCGCGTGGAGCACGACGAGCCGCGCGCAGGTTGAAGCGGCGCAGGAGGACGCGCACAATGGCGGGAAGAAGAAGAAGGGCGGGCGCCTCAGGAAGGCGATGAGCCGGATGTTCCGCTAGACGATTCTTTCTGTTTGCCTTTCAACCTTCTCTATTACGACCACGCTCGTTTTTCACGACTCAAAACGACTCCACCACCCTTGTCAGTCCTTCTTCATCTGTTCCCGGTCGCGCGGCGCGCACCCCTCTTCTTCTCTCTTCCACCTTGTTCCTCCTTTGCATCAAGCCCACCCAGACACGCCTACGCACTCTCCTTGTCTTGAGTTCTCCGTCGGAAATGCACAGCACGCTCGTTCTCGTCCTCTTGCGCACCATTGCCTCTGAGTGACCTTCTCAAGCGCGCCCTTCTCGCCAGTGATGCCAGCGCAAGGTCTGCAGCGCGCGGATGAACGGTGTCCAGAGGAGGCAGTGCCTCGCTGCGCAGTCGGGGACATGCTGTGGAAGCAAAGCAGTCTCCGTTCCATCCAACCTCAAAACGGGTCCGCCCCTCTAGTCCGAAAGCACGCAGACGGCGTCGCGCAGCCGCCCGGGAGTGCAGAGCAAAAGGGAGGTGAGGAGGGATGGGACGGGTGCGCGGCTCGGCGGAGGGTGGGGTGCGGGGCAAAAAAGTAACACGGACGAACGCGAACAAGGGGGGTATGCATGAAAGGACGAAAGGAGGCAGGGCTCGGACTGGGCATGCGAAGGTTGGAGTACAGGAATGGGCGAATGCGCGCGGAGAGAGAGGGGTATGCGGGTATGTGCGCGGAGGGGGAGGAGGGAGGGGTCTCGGAAGAAGAGGGGGGTCTACGCATCCTCGGTCGCCGCGTTTTGCCGCGCCCAGTTGCGCGCAAAGATCGACGCTTTGAGGAACTCTGCGAGGCCCGAGGGCTGGTCAGCGCGGCAGAGAGGGCGCAGCGAGGGGGAGGGCATACTCTTGGCCGAGTACTTCTTGAAGACGAAGCGCTCCTCGAAGCCCGGCTGCGAGAGGTTTTCAAGCAGGAAGCCAGCGGGAACGAGCAGCTGCGCCTCAGTGTAGTTTGAGTAGAAGATGAATGCGTCGTTCTGCGCCCGGGCGCGGGCGGGTCAGTTGCGTTCGAGAAGACGGAGCGGACCCGGACGCACCCAATCGCCCCCGAGCATACGGCGCGAGAGGTACATTCCAACGGCAGCAATCATGGACGGCTTGGCGCGGAGGAAGCGGTGATCGAGGAGGGTGACCTCCATGAGGAACTTGGAGAGCGTGCGGGTCTGGATGTCGTAGTCGTCGGCCTTCGAGATGCGGCGGACCCACGAGTACGGTGTGCAGTAGCTCGAGATGTTGAATTCGAGGCTCTGGAGGATGATGCGCTCGCCTTTGAGGATCTCCTCGCGCGAGTAGCCGCCCTCGGTCATGAAGACGAACTCTTCGACCGACGGCGCCATGATCTCCTCGTACTTGGCCGCGACGAACATGGCCGTCACGCCGACGAGCTGGAACTTGATGAGCGAGACGACCCGGTTCGACAGGAAGCGGTCGATGATGTTGATGGCGATCCAGAGCGTCTCGGGCAACATGTGGTAACGCAGGTGCACCTGCAGCAGCCAGTCGATAAGCGTCGTCCGCATCGACCTGCACACGGGCGATCATGTGCATAAGTGGTCAGTAAGCATTACCGAGTTCCGCTCGGATGCGACGCCGCAACGCACCATTCGATCTCGGTCTGGTGGTCCATGTAGCGCGGATTCGGCATCGAAGCCTCCTGCAGAAGCAAACAGCAAGATGTGAAAAGGTGATCACAGTGAAGGAGCGTCCGACTGCCCCGGACAAGCACGACCAACACGCACCTCGAGCTCGCTCATGTACTTGAAGATCTCGTCGCTGTACTCGGCAACCATCGAGATGTCCCACCAGTCGACCTCCTCCTTGAACTCCCTCTTAAGGATCTCGAGCACGCGCTCGCTCTCTTCGGCCTCGTCCGGGTCGCACAGCGCGAGCAGCCAGTCGTCCGGGTCGAGCTCCATCGCGCCGCCCTCCTCCGCCTCCGCCTCCTGCTCGGCGGCAAGCACGCGCACCTTGTCCTCGTGCGCCGCGCCGCCGTGCGGGTGCGCGTGGCCCGCGCCGAACGCCGCCGCCGGCTCGACATCGTCAACCTCGAGCTGCTCCTCATGCGCCCGCTTGACGCCATGCGCTGCGCCGCCGTCGACAACCATCTCGTCGTCCCACGGCGCAGCGATGCCCAGCCCCTGCGGCGGGAGCACGCCATGCTCGCCTCTTGCGGACGGGACAGCGTGAGACGGGCCGGCATACGCGCCGTCCCACTCGCCCTGCTGGATCTTGGGCGCTGCAGGAGCGACCGCAGCAGGCTGGGCGGGCGCACGCGACGAGGCCGCGGGTACGCGCGCAGGGCGGTTCGCCCTCTGGGCCGGAACGGCTGCGGGTGCCGCGCTGCGCGCGCCCGTGCCTATCGTGAGGCGGCCGATGCCAGTGCCCGTCGAGGAGGGCGGCTGCGGCGCGGTTGAGACGGATACGCCCGACTGAGCGGACGCACTGCGCGAGCGAGTCGTGGGCTTGGATGGGAGCTCCTTCGATGTCCGGTCGACGTGGACCTGCGGGCACAGCAGTTTCGTCAGCAGCATTCGAGCGTTTCCCCGCGTTCGGCGGACAGGTGGGGCTTCGGCCAACGGCAGGGAGCGAGGAAAGCCCTAGCGAGACCCATGAGGAGGGAGGGAAAGAACGTACCCGGAGCGCCGCGCCCTGCGCGTTGCTCACATCACCGAAAGCCCTCCTCGCGCCCTGCGTCCCCTGCTGGACCTGCAGCGCGGCTTTACCAACCGGCGCGGCGGTCGCGGCGGCCTGCTTGCCCGCGAGGACGGCCTTACCCGGGGCGACACCTGCGGCGGCAGCGCGCGTAACGCTGACGGCGGCGGGGGCGTTCTCGTCCTGGCCCTGGCCCTGGCCGAGGCGGACGGGTGCGCGAGAGGCGCGGCGCGGGCGCGTGAGCTGGTTGTGGTGGGTGCATGCGGGGCGGATGAGTGAACAAGGGGGAGGGGAGGGAGGGCGTCAGTGGGGGCTTCGCGAGAGCATCGGCGCGGCTCGCCCGCTGTCTGCAGATAGCTAAATGCTGTCCTTGCGTGGAACAGGGCCGCCTGCGTGGCTTGCGAGCGGGAGGAGCGTGGTGTAGAAAGTCGACGGACCTTTGCCTGCGGAGCGGCGGACGACATGGCTCTAGCGGGGAGGACAGCGGGTCAGGCGGTCCTAGGCAGTGCTAATGCTCTGTGCACTCGTGCGTGTCGCTTCCCAAGGGCGGCGAGGCGGGGAGAGACGGATGCGGCGACGAGGAGGGGCGACGCCAAACAACGCGGGCGGGACGGCAATGCACCGGGTTGGAGGGGCCGAGACGGGCAGGGGCTGGTTGGCGAAGGTGTACTCGCGGCCCTCGAGCACTCGCAGCTCGACTTGGCGCAACGCGGGCGAGCGGAACGACGAGAGAGCCGCACCGCCAAACACCGTGACGGCGCAACCTTACATACACGCTTGACTGCATGGAGGGAGGTATGTGCGCTCTCAGTAGAGTCTGTACAGAGCACCGACCTTGTATTCGCCTTAAAAAGAGAGGGTTGACGAGTCTTCTCGTCCTCCTCGCCCCGCTGAAACACCTCGACTCGCTTCGTCGTCCTACATGTTACGTTTGCGCCGCCGGCTTGTTGATCGACCGGAAGTGAGAGTATGCCCTCACCAGCGTCCTACGTTGCGGTCTCTGTTCTACGGTTCCGCACCCTTGCATCACCTGCCGCTGCCCTGGCAAGCCACGAGTGTCTACCAGTATGACATCCCGGCTCTACCGCCTACTCTCGCCCCTGTTCTTCAGGCGGGACCTGCCGCGCGAGGACGTGAAAGTGCGCAAGCCCGGGCACGCTCTGCAGCGCGGGCGGGTTGGCAAACCTGCCCACCTCAAGGCGCGACGGGAAGGGAACCTCGTCAGTGCCAGCTAGACACCACCGCGATACGGCTGTCGGTCCACACCAGAAGCAGCGAGCGAAAGTAGCCGCAGGGAAGTGAGAGACGGAACGCACCAGGCCGTCTCCCATCCCTCCTCCGATTTCCAGCGTCCCTCCACGAACGCCCTGATCTCCCTCTCCGGCCCCTCGTCACCGTCCGCCTTCGGTTCGCTCGCTCCCGACCGCGCGCGCCATCGCCTGTCCGCCGCGCCTGTCAGCCCGCCCAGCCCGCGCGCGGACACATCGTCCCAGGTGCCCTTGGTAGGCGCGACGAGCGCAGCGTCTAGCGCGGATGGGTGCGTTGCGAGCGGGTTGCGGTGGGAGGGCCCGGATGGGGTGGAGGCGCCGCTTGGCGGGAAGGCAGAGGAGGAGGGACGGAGGTGAGGTGGGAGAGAGGAAGTGGACGACGTCGGGGGCGTGCACAGCAGAGGGTGGAAGAGCGGGAGGTCGACCCAGACGACGTAGTGCCTGCGAGTGCAAGGCATCAGCGTGACGCTTCATGGCATGGCAGGAGAAGGTAAGAGGAGGAGAGAGAGCGCACCTTACGTCCTTCGGATGCGCATAAGGCCAGTCATTCCTTCGCACATTCGTCACATCCCCTCTCTCCCAGTACTGCTTCCTTTCCTTCCCTCGCTCGCCCTGTTCATCCGGCGCAGGCGCCGCCCACCCCAGCTGCCGCCGCAAGTACGCCTCGCTGCTTCTGTAGGCCTTGCGGACAAGCGGGTTGAACTTGCCGACGTAGAGCGCCTCAAGCATGGGGTGCCGGTCCAGTCGAGCGAGGTCGCTGCGCGATTCAGGCGTTCAGCGAGGAGGGCCAGAGGGCAAGGGAGGACGTACACCGCCGCGATGATGTCGCACAGCTCGTCCCAGGTGTATAGCGGCGGGAGCGAGTCAGCAAGCTCAGTTGCGCGGAGGAGGATCGCCTGGATCTCGGCGTCGGCGTCTGGAGGAGGTGCGGGCATGTTGGATGAGGTGCAGAGGACCGACTGATGAAGATGGAGAGAAGCGGATGCGGCGCGAGCGGGAGCAGGGTCCAGCGGGCGGCACAAGTGAGTGCTCTCGAGGAGGTCTAGCTACTTAGCAATCACGCGCGGTGCGATGAGTCGCGTCGCGGGAGATTAGACGACGACGAGGTGTCCACCGCGGGTCCTCTCCGCCTCACCGCATCCATCGCGCCGGACGGGCTGCGCAGCGCCCGGCACCATTTCAGCTCGCTCGCCATACCCACCCGCCTCGTCCCAGCCACTGGCTCACCCGGGACACCCCCTCCTCCGCCTCTCGGCCTCATCGCCGCACCTTCCACTTCGCTCCCTCGCACACCCTGTTGACGTCGGCGACTTTGCCGGCCTATTTCCTCGACGGGCTGGCGCTGCAACGCAGATCTTGAGATCCGCAAGACACCGACCGCGGCGCGTGGAGAGGCAGGGTGGTCGCGCACGCGGATCCCTCTCGTCACTCATCTTCTCGAGAAACCGAGGGTGCTATGCTCCCCTCTGCGCACTTACTCAGCACGACGCTTGGGCGCGGCCGTTTCGTGAGTTGCCGGACGTCCACCGTTCCCGCCGGCGCGAGCTTTGCCGGTCCCGTCGGACTCGCTCGCCTCGCATGCGGATGCCCAACGGGCGTTCAAGACATGAGGCGGGGCTCGTAGGCAGCAGGACAGACAGGCGGGACGGATGGCTAAGAAAGGCGCCATTCCAGACCTTCCTTCGGGAGTGGATGTGGTGCGCAGCGCGATGTCTCTCTGGGTATCCGGCGGGCGAGGATGAGTGCCGGTCCTGTTGCAGGTGAGCTCTGGGAGATCAGCAAGAGCAAGGAGGAGAGAGGACGTCTGGGAGGAAGCAGGGTCGCGGAATGCGCACGCGCCCCCTCCGAAGCGAGATCGCGATCGGGACCAACGCGCGGGACGAGGGGACGGGCAACCGCAGCGCAACCCTCCTTTCCCGCTGTCCCCTCCTCGCTCCCTCCCTCCCGCCAGACCGTGCACCTGCGCGTCCAGGATGGCTCTCCACCACCCGCAGCCGCGCTCCCCCGCCGCCTTCACCTTCCCCTCGTCGTCGTCGTCGCGCTCATCTCCAGCACGCGACTCTGCGTACCAACCGCCTTCCCTCGCAGCCGCGTTTGACTACCCCGTTCGCGCCGACTCGTTCGCGCACACGGCCACGCACGCGCCCCAGCCTAGCACGTCCTCGACCGCTTCCAGCTCGGCGCGGTCACGCTCCGACTCGTCCGCACGCGGCGGCGACGGCGACGGCTGGTCGACGACGCGCTCGGCCGTCTCGAGCACGTACACGGCGTTCACGAGCGACTCGTACGACGCGTGCGACGACGACGCGTATTCGGATGCGGGGAGCGTCCTCGACGACCTGTACCACGACTTTGCCTCGGCCGCACACGACAGCCCGCCGCGCTTCCACAAGCACAGCGCAAGCCCCGACTCGACGATGCAGCTCCGCGAGCGGACGCGCTACCGCTCGTCTGCGAGCTTGATGCCGGCATCCACCGGGGCGGGAGGCGCGCCCCATCTCCTCGCAGGCGCGTTCGGCGGCCTCTCCCTTGCGCCGTCGTCGTCTCACTCGTCCGCGCAGGCCGCGCCGGACTCGCACCTCGCCCTCCTTGCCGCACTCGCCGCAACGTCCTCCACCCTCGACCGGTGCTTCTGCGGTGCCGAGCCCGAGGAGGACTCGATCTACTGCTCGCGCGCCTGCGCGCAGGCCGACGCGCTCAACGCGCTGTGCGGGAGCGGGACGAGCTCGAGTGCCGAGGACGCTGGCGCGAGCAGCTCGGACGCGGCGAGTCTCCGAAGCGGGTCGAGCGGTGGGAGCGGTGGGAGCGGTGCGGGGAGCGGGTCGGGCGCAGACTCGCACTACCGCCGCGTGGAGAGGGAGGAGGCGCGTCGCGCGAAGGAGCGCGAACGCGCGCTGAGGAGGGAGGAGAAGGAGCGCAAGGCACGCGCGGCAGAGCGTGAGCGCGACGGTGCGACCAGAGCGCCCGGAACCCTCTACCGCAGCGAGATGGACGTCGGCGGCGTGCGGAGGCCGTCTGCGGATCGCATCGCCCCCCCGCCGAGGACGTCCTCCCGCCGCACGCCCTCACTCTCCAGCTCGATCTCATCCGCCGCATCGTCCGCCGCGCCGTCGCCCATCTCGCCCGCCTTCCCGCCGCACGCCGGCTACCCCCTCTCGTCGTCCTCCGCTTCTTCGCCGTTCATCGTCGAACCACCTACGCCCTCGACTCACTCTTTCCCCGCCGACCTCGCCTCCGTATCGGAGGAGCCCTCCGCCGCCCTCGCGCGGCCATGCACGCCCAACCCCAAGCTCCACCCGTCACCGGGCA
The DNA here is from genome assembly GCA_028828645.1 of Rhodotorula sp. PL61-2. Taxonomy (NCBI): domain Eukaryota; kingdom Fungi; phylum Basidiomycota; class Microbotryomycetes; order Sporidiobolales; family Sporidiobolaceae; genus Rhodotorula; species Rhodotorula sp. PL61-2. The sequence continues at coordinate 127,817 of JAPZQE010000011.1, forward strand.
GCGCAGGGCTCGACGCCGCCGAGATCTACGCCTCGTACCTCCTCACGACGCCGCAAGCCGGCGACAAGCTCCGCACGCCGACGCAGGGCGCCGACGCCGACGGCGCGTGCAACTCGACCCCGCGGGCGGCGTTCCCGCACACGCCTGCGCAGGACGACGACGACGAGTCGCCCACCCAGCGCGGCGCGGGAGGGGGCGCGGCGGGCGTCGGGCTGCGGATGCTCGAGCTGTGCGGGTCGGACGACGAGCAGGAGCAGGCGGACGAGGTGGCGCCTCTGAGGGTGGGGCACAGGCGCGGCGCGCCCCTCGGAGGGGGGCACACGAAGGGCAAGCTGTCGTTTGATGATGTTGTTGGGATCATGAGCGGGTAGAGCAGGCGCAGGCATGTAGCTTACGATGAACCGCGACCGTCGTTGGATGTCTCTGTTGGACTAGACACAACCCCCTGTAGTAGCGTACCTCACATCGATGCATTCTGTAGCAGTTTGTCCATCTCTTCCTGCTGCGCAACACGCGAGAACCGAGAGAAGAGCGAGTGCAAGAATGACCTTCCCAACCTCGACGATGGCGAGCTACCGCCTTCTCGACGCGTTCTGCGCCTTGCCCATCCATGCACATGCTGCTATTCCCTCAGGCTACATTCGACATGAGCGGTCGTCCGTCAAACGCGTCGCGAGAGTCCCGAGCGCTTCGCTCGCGCTGTCTCCTTCACTCAGTCCACACCCTGTCAACATCACCCGTTCGTCGCCATTCCTGCCCCTTCCTCTTCCTCGCACCGAGTCGTTTGCCCCATCTTCGCCTCGGATGGGCAAATCGACAGCCGCGCAGAACCGACGAGCAAACAAACCCGCCGTCTCGTCGCGACGCGCGCACATTCCGATGGATGCCTTCCCGAGATCCCGAGGCAGCGCTCGTCCTGCCTCGCTCGCTGGAGCCCTGTAGCTCAAGCGCGCCGGCGGGCAGGAGGGGCGAGAAGAATGTAGGTGTGCGGGTGCGAGGTCCGTGTCGAGGTGACCAGGACAGCATGATCACGAGCCGGACGGGGGATCGTCCCTCGTGGACGGAGAGAGAGACGAGCCAAATGCAGTGCATATTGCGCAGAGGGAGGCTCTGCGAGCTCGAGCGTAATGCGCGAGCAGGAGGAAGCGGGCACTGCTACTGGAGACTGTGGTCGTGAGAAGGTGGACTGGCGATGGTTAAGCGCCGGCAACGACGTGTCAACGTCGTCGCAGGGACGGAGAAGCGCAGGAGAAGCCCGAGGAGGACGAGGGAAAGCGGGGATAAACGATGGAAGGGAGGGACGGAGAAGGGATCGGCGTCGACTCGCGGTTCCGAGGGGGACCGGCCGAGCGGGCGTCTGAGCGTGCGTGCTTGGCGGGGCGCGGGTTGAGAGCCTCGGAGCGCAAGAGGCAGGCTCTGAAAGCGAGCGGCGGCGAGTGCATGCGGCGCGACGGACTTGTTCTCGTCTGCCATCGTCCGCTTGCTCGTCCTGCGCAGGAGAGCAGCGCTGTGCACTCGCAGCGCATCGTCAGACGGTTCTCCGCCCGCAGCCGCCCCTGCCTCTCGGCTCCCGCGTGCGCCTGTCTCCCCGCACTGCCGCCCTCGATCGCTTCTTCCTCGAGACCCCGACGCGTCCCGTCCTCGCCATCCGCGCCCGCTGGTGCGTGTACCGTCACTGAGGAGCGCTTCCAAGCCCACATTGACGGAAAAGACGCGCGCAGATCCGCTCGAACGCGTCGGAGCAGCCGAGCGAGCCGAGGCGACCTCGTCCCACCCCGGAACCCTCGAAACCTTTGCGACCGCCGTCTGTCGCGGGACGACCGCCAGCTTTTCCTGCGTTGCCCGCCGAGCAGCACAGATGCAGCCTGCCTCCCCGCAGCTGCGAACTTCGCCGTCTCCGCGAGGGTCGCCCACCGCCAACCGCCTCGCCCTCGGCCGGCCAGTTCCGCTCCCGCTCGACCTCGCCTTCGAGCACGACGGGAGCGCCGCCATCCCCGCCAAGGGCAGTGCCTCGTTCGACTACGACTCGCCCCCGCCAACCGCTGCAGACGCGCTCACCAGCCCGTCCGCGAAGGCTCCCTCGCCGACCACCCCGGAACCTGTAGCGGGAGTGCACATCCGCAAAGGGGCGCTGCAGCTCAGTGGCGCGGAGCAGGAGCGAGGGAGTGAGTCAGGGCTGTCGACCATGCAGGACGCCGCGCAGATGGCGACAGGAGCGCCCGAGGCCTCCTCTCTTGCGTCTCCTTCCGCTGCGCACCGCCCCACCACCTCCTTCTCCACCGCCGATCCGCCCTTCTCGGCCTGCCGCTCTTCAGGCAAGCCTCCTGCCTCGGCGTCGACCACCTCGCTCGGCGCGCGCACTGTACTTGGGTACACCTCGTCCTCGCGCCGGACGGGCTCGCCCTTCCGCAGCGGCAGCGGCGCATCTGCCGCGCCTCTCGCTGCCGCAGGCACCGGCTCCGCGACGCCGTTGGGTGCGATGGCGACCGGATCACGCTTCCTGCTCACCGTCGTCCCGCCGGAGCATCTCCCGCATGACCCGCCACACCCGCGGACGAACCCGCAGTGCTCAGGTTACGGCCCGCCCGAGCATTTCCGGTGCGTTTCATTTCGATCCCAAAGGAGGGGCGTCACAGCTGATGAATCTGGGTCGCGCAGGCGCGGCACCCTCGTCCCCCTCTACCCGACTCTCTCTTCGCAACTAGCCGCGATCGCGCGCGAGTACGGCCTACCCTCGACGGGCGGTCTCGTCCTCTATCTCCTCTCGACGACAAACCCGGCGACGCAGCAGCCGTTCCCGCAGGCAGCCGGCTTTGCGGGCGAGGGCGGCCCGCGCATCAGCGACGCGGCGTGGAACCTGCTCTGGTCACAACTTCTCGCTGAGGATGAGGCCGAGCGCGAGATGCTCGCATTCGCACAGCAGCAGCACGAGCAGGAGCTCCTCAACTCGGAGGAAGACTCGGAGGACGAGGACTACCGCCCCCCGCCCGTTCCGCCCATCCCTTCAGAGCATGCCGAAGCGCGCCGCCAGCGTCAGGTCAGCGAGGATGCCGCGCTCTTCTCCGACGAGCAGGAGCGTGTGAGCCAGTCAAGCGATGCGGGCGCGAGCGGCGACGGGTCCGTCTACTCGACCGCAACAGGCGCAGCCGCTCCCACTGCCACCTCGAACCGCCAGGCCCCGCCACCGCTGAGCCATCGCGCGTCGGCCATTTCACGCGCAGGTCTCGGTCGCGGACCGCCGCCGTCCGCGCTGTCCTCCCCCGCTGCAACTGCAAAGCGATTCACCTCCCTCCCGTCCTCCGCGCTCGCGATCCACACGCGCCACTCCTCGCGCCACTCCCTTCGCTCCGTCTCGCAGCGCGCGTCGACTCTGCGCGCGTCGCAGTACGGGTACTCCGCGGTGCCGCACTCTGCGCGTGCCACCTCGTACGGCTCTTCTCACCCGGGCGGCGGGCCGCCCTCGCTCTTCGCGCCGAGCCTGACGGGCAGCCAGCTCTCCAGCCCCCTTCCCGGGTACGGCGCTGCCGTTGTTGTTGGCAAGGTCGAGTTCGACATCCATGCTTCGAGCCGCCAGGGCAAGTGGTACGAGGGATGGCTCGCGAGTGCCGCGCAGCCTGCGCCACAGACGCTCTCGGCCGCGGCCAGCGAGCCGAGCGGTGTTTCGACCCCTGCGGTGCCGCCGCCTGCGCTTAGCGCGGCGGAGCAGCAGCCGTGGCAGGAGCTGCACCTCCCCTCGCTTCTCGCCTCCGGTGCACCCGCAGCCATCAGGACGCTTCAGCAGCCGCCCTCCGCCTCAAACCAGCTCGGCATTGACGCCGACGCGACGCCGTTCGCGGCGCAGCGCGAGCTCGCGGACGTAACGAACTTCCGCTCCGGCGAGGGTGAGCCACTCCTTGCTTCGGCGGCAGCGTCGAGCTACTCTGTAGCGGCGATGGCGGGGCACAGCTCGGCGGAGAGCTCACCGCGAAAGGATAGCGTCGACGGGAGCTGCCCGGTCGAGGCGGAAAGGACGCCGCTCTCTGAGGCGGTTAAACTCAGCCCTGCAGCCGACGGCGAGGCGCACGATGCCGACTCGTCCATCGTTGACAAACTCGCTGCACAACCCGTCAGCGAGCTACACCCCGCAGCTACCGCCGTAGACGAAGCGCCGTTCGGCTCGCTTCCGCCGCTCTCGCGCGCGCCGAGCTCGCTCCCCTCGCGCCCGGCGTCGAACGCCTCGACAATCGCGCAGGAGGACAGCTCGGCGAGCGAGCGAGGAACGGACGACACGCCGCTCATGGATGGCGAAGTCGAGGTGGGCGCTGAGGCGGGGTACGCGCAGCTTACAGACGAGGAGGACGAGGGCGTCAAGCCGGTCGCATACGCTGGTAGCGAGACGGGCTCGGACGACTCGCGGTACGGCAAGCCGACAGAGGAGGACGTCCCGATGCAGGAGGAACAGGGCGAGCGTGCGCCGCTCGGCGCCGACCCGCTCGCCGACGTGTTCCGGTCCGACGCTGCGACCTGGGCCGATCTCGCCGCCGACGACTCGGAACCGCGGATCGAGGAGCGCGATATGTTCGAGACGACGGGGCTGGGCATCACCGGCGCGCGCAATGTCGCCGAGCTTGCGACGGGCGTGCCGGAGCGCCGCCCGGAGGACGAGACGCTCGACGAGCAAGGCCTCCCTCCGCCGCAGGACGACATCCGCGATGTCATGGCTATGCTCAGCTCAACGCCGACGACCGCAACTCACCCGATCAACCTCGCCTCGCCGATTCGGCTCGACTCGTCTGCCGCTACGGCGAGCGAGTCGGGCGTCTTCCCGCCGTCGGCGGCCCAAGAAGTCGAGCCCACGGAGGTCGACGACGCGGAGAAGCGCTCGTCGCCGTTCCTGCCCTCGCACTCGTCGCACACCTCGATCAGCACCGTCAACTTCACGGTCCGCCCGCCGTCGACGATCGCGTCCATGTCGCCAGAGTTTGTCGCGACGCGCAAGCAGCGCCAGGGGTGGACTAGCGTCCCGCCTGTCGTCGACCCGTCCCTTTCCACATCTTCATCGCTCTCGTCCATCGCGCCCCTCGCGAACGACAGCGCCCGCTCGTCAAGCTCCGCCGGACTAATGGAGAATCTCGACGATCTTGAGCGCGCGCTCGCCGAGCTGTCGCCCCGTGCAAGTGCGAGGTCCCGGATGGCCAGCTCGCCGGAGACCATTCTGGAGGAGGTGCCTGCGCCTGAACCCATTGATCCCGCCGAGGAACCCGCCCCAACGCTCCCGCCGAGAACCTCCTCACGTGAGCAGTCTGACGAAGGCGAGGTAGCGGCGTCCGTCGCACCGATCCCACCGCCGTCGCTCCTCGCGAGCAGGCCAGCGTACCGCTACCGCACGCTCGGGTCCATCTCTGGCGCGCCGAGCGAGTCGTTCGCGCATGCGCAGGAGACGATCGAGCCTGTGCTGACGCCGCCCGCTGCCGACCTCGCTTCGCTTTCTTCCGCCGCCGAGCCGGTGCGCATCCCGCGCTCGTCGTCGCTGCACAAGCCGGCGAGCCGCCCTTCACCGCAGCCGCACCTTGTCGCGCTCCCGCCGTCACCCATGCCCGGGAGCGTCGCGACGTTCGCGCCATCACCCGACACGCTTGAGGAGCCGCTGCCGCCCCTTCCCTCCGCAAGCCCGTCGTGGCCAGCTGCGCCGCCGCTCCCGCCGTCGCCGCCTCTCACCGCCATGGCGTTTGCGACGCAACCTCCCCCTCTCCTGCCGACGAAGGCGGACGACTTCCCTGCACCACCGCCACGGTCGCCTGGCCCGCTCAAGGGCTTCCGCGCGGGAAAGTGGGGGAGCAGAAGCAAGAGCATCGACGCGGGCAAGGCGAACGCGCTACCTGCGTCTTCCGCGACGGACGCGGCGACCGCGGCCGATGAGCCTGGCAGCAGCGGCGTCAAGAGCCCGCTTGGGGCGTTCTTTGGCAAGTTTGCGAAGAGTGACAAGAAGGGGTTCTTCCGCCGCGGCGAGTGTGCGTTCTCCCTCTCCCTCTCTCCTTTGTTCGGGGTTGACCTCCTTCACTGCATCCAGCCACCTCTCCCGAGCCGCCCGTTCCCGCTCCTCCCGCCGAGTCGGCGCCAGAGCTTCCCGCCTTCCCTCCACGCCAGGCGTCGCTCGACGTCGCGTCCGAGCAGTTCCTCGCTGGCTTCGGCGCGGGACGGCCGCGGCGCCCGTCGATGTCGGCCAGCGCGGGCCAGCCGAGCGAGGAGCACCTCCCGCCGTTCCCGCCTGCGCTGGCAGCAAGCCTGACGGGCTCGCCCGCGCAGGCAGCGCAGAGCGCACCCGCGTTGCCGGCGCTGAGTGAGCTTACCGAGGCACAGCAGCGCAACGAACTCTTCGGGGTCGCTGCGCCTCCGGTTGCTCCCGAGCCCGTGCTCGCGCCCGCCCCCGCGCCCAGCAGCGCCGCGCACGAGTCGCTCGACACCGGCGCGCTGGACGCGTTCCCTGCCCCACCGGTGCCGGCCCAGGCGTCGGCTCCGCCCGCGCCTGCCGCCGCGCTCCCGATGGTCGACGCAGCGAGCGTGCCGCTCCCGCGCCCGTCCGCGCCGGCGAGTGCGCTCTCCTCCCCGCGCGCGTCGTCGTCCTTCGGCGCGCTCTCGCCCTCGCCTACCTCTCTCACCTTCCCTCTCACACCCGCGCCCGCACCCGCGCCGGGCACGCCTCGCGCGCCTTCCTCGCCCCCTCCCGCGGCATCGCGGCAGGCGCCGCCCACGCCCCGGTACCCCGCCTCAGCGCCCGTGACGCCCGCGGCGTGGGCGCTGGCGACCCCGCGGACGGTGAGTGGCGGGAAGAGGGCGCAGCGGCTCAGCGCGGATATCGACTTGCTGCTGAGCCAGATGCGCGAGATCGAGTTCCTTGACGGAGACGGAGAGGGCGAGGGCGAGGGCATGGGCGAGCGCGAGGGCGAGGAGGGGGAGGGGGAGGAGCGGAGGGAGGTGCTCCGCGAGGATGTGGTCGCAGAGGAGGAGAAGGGACAGGGGGAAGAGGCGCAGCAGGAGGAGCGAGAGGAGGAGGAGCGCCAGTCCGCACCGGCGGTCCCGACGCTCGTCGAGCCGGAGGAGGACACCTCGCTCGCGTACGACGGCGGCGAGCTCGGCTCGCCCGTCTCTTCCCCGCCGCTCGCGCTCCCTAATCTGACGGGGGGTGCGGCGGACCATGGGCTGCTCGGCGCGCCGCACGAGGAAGGCGGCGACGCGCAGAGACCGCTGAGCGAGGATCTGCGCGCGCTGGGGAGCATCATGACGGGGATGGTTTCGTGCGTCCCCTCTCTCTCCCTCTGCCCCTCCGTGTCCCTCGCCCGTGCTGACGAGACGTAAGCACAGCTCCCCGCCCACGAGCCCGGAGCAGTCCACCCCGCCCCCGCTTGCGCCGTACCACAACGCCGCCGCCGCCGCGCTCGCCTGACCGGCCTGTTCCTCGCCTCCTCGTCTCGCCTCGCCTCGCCTCGCCGGAGGGCAAGGAGCTGTCCATACCCCGTTGATACCCGCGCCCGAGCGCTGCAGCGCCTTTCTATGTGTGACCTCATTCCCATCGTTCACCCCCCTTGGTATCTGTATGGCGCAATGTGCACGTGCTTCTCGGTTCGAAGAGGATGCGGAGTCAAGAGAAGGGGCTATTGCTACAACCTACGGACGAAACGAACGGAAAACGAAACGATGACGGGAGAACGACCTGGCCTGAATGAAGATGGCGGACGAAAGAAAGACGGCACGGATGGATCAAGTTAGGGAAGGATCGACGGGGTATGCTGCTTTTTGCGAGTGCGGGTGCGGGTACGGGTACGGGTGCGGGTGCGGGTGCGGGTGCGGGTGTATGGATGCGGTGCGGTGCGGTGCGTGGCGTGGCGTGTCGCGGCGGGCATGGGAGGCGGCTGGCTGGCCTGACGAGCCGGAAGGGAGCGCGCACGCGTGGGGGTATCTCGAGATAGGAAGAAAAGGGGGCGTCGCTGGCGTCCTAGGGGCGGGGCGGGGCGAGGCTGTGCGGACCCGGTCACAAGATCGTGCACCGTTTCCTTCTCCCAAACGCTCCACCGCCGCCGCCAGGTCCGTTCCCGCTCGAGCGGCGACTTCGCGGCGAGGCGGCGTCGGCTTTGATCATCTGCCGGACGACGTCTTCAAAGATCTCGGTGACCTGCGCGTTGGCTCGGTCGCGTTAGCGGGAAGAGTGAGCACGGAGGAGAGGGCGAGGGTGGAGAAGGGGGGAACGAACGTTGATTTCCTTTCGGGCAGACGTCTCGAAGTACGGCACCTGCTCGCACGCGCCGCGGTTCAAAGCGCGACTTCAGCGCGGGATTGGGGAGGAGGAGGAGGAGCTGGAGTGAGGGGGACGCACGCCGCCCCACGACCGCGAGAGGTTGACGGCGACCTCGCGCGGGACCTGTCGCTCGTGGACAAGGTCGAGCTTGTTGCCGACAAGGACGATCGGGACGCGCTGCTCCTTCTCTCACTCGCGCGTCAGCCCCGCTTTCTCGCTGTAAAGGGGAGGGACGGTGGGAGCGGCGCACCGAACCGGGGACCATGCCCGCCTCTTTGATGCGCTGGATCTGCTCGCGGATGTTGTGCAGCTCGCTTATCGACTCCATTGATGTGAGGCTGAAGACGAGGAGGAAGCCATCGCCCGAGCGCATGTACAGCGTCGAGAGGGACATGAACTGCGGGCGAGCGGATATGAAGCGCGGAGTGTCAGCGCGGGGATCTTTTGAAAATAGGGGGGCGTGTCCAGTGAAGAATGCATGAGCCGAGGAAGCGCGGAAAGGAAGGGACACGCCTGGGAAAAAGAGGGAGAGGAACGCACCTGCTCCGTCCCGGCCGTATCGAGCACCTCGAGCGCGACGGTGATTCCATCGACAGTCAAGTTGCGCCTGTAGCTGTCCTCGATTGTCGGGTCGTACCTGTTTCCGCTCCGTCAGCAGCGCGTCCTTAGGCAGGCAGGAAAAAAGAGAGAGGGAACGCACTTCTCGACGAACATGGCGTGCACGAAGCGGACCGTGAGGGCTGATTTCCCGACGCCTCCGCCGCCGAGGACGACGATCTTGAACTCGGGGCTGTGTGTCGGAGGGAAGAGGAGAGCGTCAGCGAAGGGTGAGGCGACGACGGAGACCCGGGCGCGCGGAGGAGGGACAAAAGAAGGGGCGGGGCAGGCGGTGCGGCGGTTCGAACGGGGACGCGGAGGTGCCCGAGCGCAGTATGCATGGCTAGGTATTGCCCGTAAGAGAGCACAAGCTAGCAGGTGGCTGCGATGGCGAGAGCGGGCCCTCCCCCCCACCTCGCGGTCGCGGTACGTTCGCGCTGAAGCGGCGCCTGCGCATCGCCCGCATCGTTCCATGTGCCCGTTGCTCCTGTGCAGGGCTGTCCAGAGTCTCTCCCAGCGGACCCGAGCCAGTGCCGTGCACAAAGGAGGCGGCGGGTGCGCGAGCCGCTGCGGCGGAGGATTGTCGCGTGAAGGGAGCGGGGGGCTCACAGGGGCATCGTGACCGCGGGCGGGAGGGGCGCAGGCGGTGGGACGCGATTGAGAAAGGGAGCAGAGCCCTCGATTGAGCTCGTTCGCCGTGCAAGACGCGACTTTGGCGGGGACGAAGCGGAGGACGAGGCGAACCGCACGGCCGGACGCCGGCGGCGGGGAGAGGCGACGGGCGCTCGCTCTCTTGCCCCAGCCGCTTACTTCCTGCCTTACCAGAGTGTCTATACCCAGATGGCGTCCCTCAAGTCGCTTATGGCCGCAAAGAGGCAGCAGGCGCGCATCTCCGCCCCCTTTGCCCGCTACTCTGGCCAGCGCGCAGACCAGCTCGCGTGCTCCCTCTGCGCCCTCCCCGTAAAGCACGAGTCCCTCTGGAGTGCACACGTACAGTCAAAGGCAAGCACCGCCCCTCCCTTCCCCCCCCCCCGCCTCGACTCGTAACCGCTCACCTTCCCTCATCGCCCCCCCCCCCGCGCGAGCAGACCCACCGCGTCAACGTACAGCGCCACGAGCACGAGCAAGAGCTCAAGAAGCGCAAACGCACAGACGAACCCTCGCCCGCGTCCGCCAAGCGGCCCCGCGCAGACGACGCCGCCGACGAGACCGGCGCCGCGAGCGACGCACCGCCCCAGCAGGACGAGGGCGGCGCGCTTCCTGCCGACTTCTTTGCCGATCCCACGCAGGCACCACAGCCGAGGGCGCCGTCGCCTGCTGCGCCCAATGCCGCTGCACCACCAGCACCGGTACCAGCAGCACCGACAGAAGACGACCCCGACATGGACGAGTTCCTCGCCTCTCTCGCGGCAGACAACCCTGCCTCGGACAGCGCGCCCGGACCCTCCACCGCGCGCGCGACCATCTCGGCCGCGCCCGTCAAGTTCGAGTTTGGCGCGCCCGTCGTCGCTGCCGAGGGAGAGGAGGACCCCGCCGCTGCCGCGGCAGATGAGGAGGGAGAGGAAGAGCACGAGGAGACGGAGGAGGAGCGCGCAGAGAGGGAGGCGAGGGAAGAGAGGGAGGAGATGATGGCCCGCCTGGAGAAGGAGGAGCGTGAGCAGAGGGAGGCGGACGACAAGGTCATGGTGCGTCCATGGGTCTCCACTCGCCTTCCGGCGTCTCTTTCGGCGCGTGTCCGGTCAGCGCTAATGGACAATCTGGCTTACCGCGCACAGGCGCTTAAGCGGAGACTCGAGGCGCTGCGAGCGGCCCGGGGCAAGAAGGAGGCGTAGCTGCGCGCGGAAGCGGATATCCATGTAGGGGACCGTGTATTGGCGAGCTTCTGCGCGCTGGACGGCGCTTGTCGCGTCAATTGTGAAGCGATGTAGAGCGATGTAGACAGAGCGCAAAGACATCGGAAAGGCGGAATCAACTGTTGGTCGCGAGGGGCCGTTGCCGGCGACGAGGCCAAGGACCGCCATCCTTCCTCCCACACGAGCTCGTCGAACCAGCACGCGTGCCATTCCGCTGTTACAACTCGGAACACAGTCCTCAGCACCCTTGAAACTGCCCACCGCCTCGACTCGCCTCGCTCGCCCCCCACCTCATCAACATCCCGCAACCTCGCCCCGCCATCCCTCACCCTCGCCCTTAGAGGCGTAAAGACTGGCGCAATGGACGTCCTCAAAGCTGTCCAAGCCTACGTCGACAAGCTCATCACATCCACCCCAGGGATCAAGGTCCTCCTCCTCGACGCCGACACGGTGCGCTCCCCCTCCCTCCTCCCTCTCCACGCCAACTAACCCTCAGAGAGTGCGCGCAGACACCCATCGTCAGCCTTGCGACGACGCAGAGCCACCTCCTCTCGCACGAGGTGTATCTCACCGACCGGATCGACAACCCCGCGCGGCACCCCTCCGCCTCCTCCTCCTCCTCCTCCGCCGCCGGGGGCGCATACCCTCCCGCACCTAGCACGAGCGCAGGGAGGACGGAGAGACTCCCACACCTGCGGTGCGTGTGCCTCCTGCGGCCGACGGAGGAGAGCGTCGAGGCGTGCGCGAGGGAGCTCAGGGAGGCGAGGTTCGGCGGGTACTGGCTTTGTGCGTTCTTTTCCGCTGGAGCGCTTTCTCTCTGTCCTCGACGAAAAGGCGAGGGGAGCTGACTGAGGACGAGGAGGGAAAAGACTTTACGAATGTGGTGAGCAAGGCGCAGATTGAGAAGCTTGCCGAGGCGGATGAGCATGAGCTCGTGAGGGAGGTTCAGGTGCGTGCTCCCCGCTGTTCAGGCGTCTCCTCGAACGAGGTGAGAGCAACACTGATTGGAGTGGAAGACCCCGCACGCAGGAGTACTTCGCCGACTACGCCCCGCTCACCTCGTCGCACTTCTCGCTCAACATCCTCCCGACACCTCTCCATCCCTCGCCGACGCAGCGCGTCATGCCGCTGTACGGTTCGTCTCCCTCGCTCTGGTCGTCGCACTCCCCCGCCCTCGCACGCCACCTCGAAGGCCTGACCGCGCTCCTCCTCTCGCTCAAGAAGCGGCCCATCGTGCGTTTCGAGCGCATGTCGCCGCTCGCGCGGACGCTCGGCGCCGAGCTCGTCAGCGCGATCAATAACCCGCAGACAGGGGACCTGTGGGAGTTTAGGAAGACGGCGACGGCGCCCTTGCTGCTCATCCTCGACAGGCGCAACGACCCCGTCACGCCCCTGTTGACGCAGTGGACGTACCAGGCCATGGTCCATGAGCTGCTCGGGATCACGAACGGGCGGGTGAGCCTCTCGGGCGCGCCGGACGTGCGAGACGAGATGAAGGTGCGCTTTCCTCTCCGTCGCATCTTTTCCTTTAAATCAATCGCTCCCCATCTACCGCACGACGCGCAGGAGATTGTCCTCTCGCCCGAGCAGGACCCGTTCTTTGCACAGAATCTGTACGACAACTTTGGCGACCTCGGCGCGCACCTCAGTGCGTATGTGCAGGACTACAGCACGCGGAGCGCGAGCAGCCAGGCGGGCAAGATCGAGACGGTGCAGGATATGAAGCGGTGCGTCGCGTCCCCCTTCCTGTCTGCGCGTCCGTCACTTGAATGGGTCTGGCTGACGCCTCGCGCAGCTTCATCGACGAATACCCCGAGTTCCGCAAGCTCGGCTCGAACGTCTCGAAGCACGTCGCGCTCGTCGGCGAGCTCTCGCGCCTCGTCGAAGCGCGCAGCTTGCTCCAGGTCTCGGAGCTCGAGCAGAGCCTCGCGAGCAACGAGAGCCACGCGGGGGACCTGCGGGTACGCGCGCGCGCCTTTCTTTCCTCTCCCCCTGCCCCAGCCCCTGCCCCTCCTCCAGCGCGTCCCCCGCCAACTGACGCCTCATCGCACCGGCCAGGCCGTCCGCGAAGCACTCGTCGCGTCTGAGATCCCCCGAGAGGCGAAGCTCCGCCTCGCGATCCTCTATGCGCTCAGGTACCAGAAGGCGGTCGGGCAGCAGATCGCCGGCGTCATCGAGGTGCTCCGCGCGCAGGGGGTCGAGGGCGCTGAGGTGCGTTTCCTCTTTCCTGTCTCTTGTCTCTGTTGCGATCAGGAGGGAGGGCTGACGGGGGGGAAGGGGCGCGCAAGCAGATGGTCAATACGATGCTGGCGTTTGCGGGAGCGGATCAGAGGCAGGACGACCTGTTTGGCAACGAGAACTTCTTCAGCAAGGGAAAGTCGGCGCTCAAGGGGCTCAAGGTGCGCTCTCCCTCGCCGGTCGTTCTCCCCCTCGTGTTATTACTACCCTTGCGCTCCTTCGCGTGAGAGATACTGACACGGGTGCCTCGCGCAGGGCGTCGAGAACGTCTACACGCAGCACACGCCGCATCTCGCCGAGACGCTCGACCTGCTGCTCAAAGGCCGGCTGAAGGAGCAGAGCTACCCGTTCGTCGAGGGGCAGGGCGTCGGGCCGCAGGGCATGAGCCGGTGCGTCTCCCATGTGCCTCTCTTCTCTCGCGCGCCACGGGCGACCACCACGAGGTTCTAGCCAAGCGAGCTGGCTGACGCCTGCCCGGCCGCACACAGCCCGCAGGATATCATACTCTTCATCATCGGCGGGACAACGTTCGAAGAGGCGCGGCACGTCGCGCAGCTCAACGAGCGGCTCGCGGCGGGGACGGCGCTCAGCGGCAGCGTCGGACCTGGCGCAGCGGGGCAGGTCCCCCGCGGGACGAGGGTGATACTGGGGGGGACGTGTGTGCACAACTCGCAGAGGTGCGTCGCGCTCCTCTCTCTCTGTGCTCGCGTCGGGGAGACCGGCTGCTGATGAGCGGGGTGCGCACGCGTGCAAACAGCTTCCTGGAGATGGTCCGCGACGCAGCCTTCTCTTTCGGGCCGACTTTCTCTGCGCCTCTCCCTGCGTCTTCCGCCCCCACCACGACCTCCGCCGCCTCCTCTTCTGCGCCCCCTCCCCACCCTCCTCAGCGAGCAGAGCGGGACGATTTTGCCCTCAACCTCGGCCCCGTCAGCCTGAACGTCGGCGGCCAGGCGGGCAACGCGCTCGAGCTGGGCGTCGACGCGGCGAGAGATGGGCTCAGGGACGTCTGGGGGAAGGTGAGGGAACGGGTGGAGGGAGTCAGGTTGCCGTAGTGCGGCTGGAGTGGGGTGGAAGGAGTTGCAAGCGGGACGGGGGCGAGAGAGAGGTAGCGCCCGAGAGGGGGGAAGCGGCTGCACTGGTTTGCTGTCACGGCCGTCTGAGCCGGCTTGTGACAATCTCCGCAGGGCTATCGCGAGTATTACGAATCCAGTCGAGCGAGTCGAGGCGACCACCTGTGCGGCCCCACCCTCCGCCGTCGTCCCTCTGCCCGCACCCCCCGCTCCCCCTCGTTCCGAGCAAGAGCGGGCGCATGAGCGACCACCCCGCCGACGCTGCAGCTCTGCAGGCGCAGCTCGAGTCCCTCCAAGCCGAGCACACGCGCGCCCAGCTCGAGTCGGAGCAAGCCCTCCACGACCTCGCCTCCAAGCTCGCCGCTGCCGAGGGCGAGCTCGCCAGCACCAAGGAGGCCGTCCAGCGCGCACACGAGGAGACGCAGCGCGAGAAGCAGCGCGCAGACGACGCCGAGCGCAGGGAGCGCGAGCTGGGCGAGGCGAGGAGGGGAGACGACCAGGGCCGCGACGAGGCGCAGCGGAGGGTCGAGCAGGTCGAGAGGGAGAAGAGGGACTTGCTCGAGGTCATCGCCAAGGAGCAGGCGGACAAGCGCAGCCTCGAGGGTACGTCGTTCCCTCTCCTCACGTTGGCTGACGGGGGAGGGGCGCACTGCTTGCTGGATGGCCTAGGAGCGGCCGTTCTCGCTTGCAATGGTCGTCTGTACCCTGGATGCACCGTACTGACGCGCACCACCTGCCGGCAGAGTCGCTCAACTCGCTCCGTGCGAGCTACTCGTCGCTGCAGGCCGCCCACTCGGAGCTCGAGGGCAAGCTCGCGGAAACGACAAGCGCGTCGCGCACCTCGCTCCTCCGCGTCCAAACCCTCCAGAGCACCGTCGCCTCGCTTGAGGCCGACAAGGCCTTCCTCACGCAGGAGCTCGACCGCGGCCGCAACGAATGGAGCGCCCACCGCCGCGAGAAGCACGCCGAGCTCGTCAAGCTCCGGAGCGAGCTCGACACCGTCTCGATCGACGCCCGCGCCGCGCAGAGCGCGCTCGACCAGCTCCGGACCGCGCATGAGCACCTCAAGGCTCGTCACGCTGACACGCTCACGGACCTCGCGGCCGCGCGTGAGGAGCGCGGCGCGAGCGAGGCGGCGTTCGCGACCGAGATGGCGAGCATGCGCCGCTTGGTCGACCTGATGGAAAAGCGCGAGGAGGAGCGCAAAAAGCGCGTCGACGACGTCGAGCGTGCGCTCGAGGACGAGCGCGCAACGCTCCAGGAGAAGGAGGCAGAGCTCAACGATCAGCTTCTCCAGGAGCGCGAACGCGCCGACGCCCTCGACGCGCGGGTTGCCGAGCTCCGCGAGGCGCTCGAGCGCGGCAATGCGAACGGCGGTGGCTTCGTGCGCGACGACTCGCCTGCGGGCAGCATTGCGAGCGGTGCGAGCGGTGCGGGCGGTTCGGCGTTCGCGCTGAGCCCGTCGGCGCAGCGTGCGGTGCGCGGCCAGAAGACCGGGCGGAGCTACGCTGAGATCTACGGCGAGTACATCCGCATGGAGGAGGAGCTTGCGCATGAGCGCGCCGAGACGAAGCGCCTTGGCGAGTGCCTCGCGCAAATCCTGGGCGACATCGAGGAGCGGGTACGTTCTTGCTCGTTCTTCCTTCCTCTTTGTCGTGCTCGTGCTGACCCTTCCTTCGCACGCAGGCCCCCCTCCTGCAGGAGCAGCGGCTCGAGTACGAGCGCCTCTCGGTCGAGGCGACACAGCTTGCTTCGCAGCTCGCGCAGGCGCTTACGGACCGCGACGGCAGTGAGCGGCGCGCGGAGTCGCTCCGGCTCGACGTGGACCGTCTCGGCGGCGAGAACACGATCCTTTCGCAACAGCTGTCCGACCTCGGGCGGCAGGTGCGCACGCTCTCGCGTGTTCTCGCCGCGCAGGAGAACCCTGCGCTCGGCGCTCCGGACGCGCCCGAGGACGACGAGGACGAGGCAGCAATCCGGCGCCGTGCCGACGAGCTCGGCGACACCGACTCGGTCGTGAGCGCGCACCTCGTCACGTTCCGCACGGTCAACGAGCTGCAGGTGCAAAACCAGAAGCTTCTGCGCATCACGCGCGAGATGGGCGCCCGTCTCGAGCAGGGCGAGCAGGACGCGCGCGCGAAGCGCGAGGGCGAGGAGAACGCTGCGGTGCAGGAGGCGCACGAGCTGATCCTCCGCCTCAAGGATGAGGTCGAGGCCCAGCGTGCCCGCACCGAGGCGTACGAGAAGGAGCGCGACATGTTCCGCCGGATGCTGAGCCAACGCGGTGCCGCTTCCAACGGCGTGGGCGAGGTCGTCCCCGGCGCGCCGGCGGGCGCCGGCACGGCGGTCGACGGCGATGCGGGCCGCATGCTCGCGGAGGTGCAGGCCAACTTTGACGCGTACCGCGCCGAGATGGCCGTCGACACGCAGCGCCTCCGCGAGGACCTTGCGCAGGCGCAGAAGGACGCGGCAGCGGCGAGGACGGAGCTCGCGAAGAGCAAGGCGCAGAGCGAGTTCCTTGCTGGTGCGTCTTGCGATTGCCCTTCTCCTTTCACGCTCTTCAGGGACATCAAACTGATATCTGTGGTTGACGCGTTCAGAGCGCTTCCGCCTCCTCACCGAGTCCTTTGAGCTGCAGAAGGCCGAGATGAGCCAGATGAGCAAGCGCGCGCTTGAGCTCCAGCAGACGATGGCCAAGCAGGACGCGGCCACTTACAAGGTGCGCTAGCCGTCCTTTCCGTCTATCCCGGCGTACGTCCAGCGCTCGATTGACTCCTTAACGACTGCTTGTCAGATGACGGAGGACCTGCTCGAGCTGCGCAGCATGACCGACCAGCTGCGACACGAGAATACCAATCTCAAGAGCGAGCGATCCGTCCTCAAGAGCGTCGAGCAGCGCCTCGGCGACGAGAACGTCGCGCTGAGCAAGGAGCGCGCGCACCTCGCCGACCTTATGCGTAACCTCCAGACGATGCAGAACGAGCTTGAGCGTAGCGGGAACGATGCGAGGAGGAGGCTCGAGGAGCAGGTCGCGAGGCTCGAGGCGCAGGCGTGCGGTTCCTTTCCTCCTCATCAGTCGAGTGAGGTGGCTGATGCATGCGCGTCCGCAGCGCTGAGCTCAAGGACAAGCTCAACCAGGAGTCCGACAACAGCCGCCAACTTGCGCTCCGCAAGGAGATCGAGAGCAAGACCTTCCAGGAACGCATCGACAAGCTTGTGTGTCCTTGTTCCTCGTCTCTTCTCTCTCCGCGCTGACGCTCGCTCTGCAGTCCTCCGACCACGCCTCCACACGCGAGAAGCTCGTCGCGGCGCAGACGTCCCAGGAGCACCTCGAGCAGCGCGTCCGCGACCTTGTCCTCCAGGTCGAGGCCAAGGACGAGAAGCTGGCAATCTTCGAGGGCCGCTCGACCGTTGGCGGTGAAGGCGGTGCGAACCGCACGGTCGAGGAGCAGCTGCAGGTCACGGTTGCCGACCTTCGGTGCGCCCTCCCTCTGTTACTACCGAAGAGTACGCTGACGAGTTGACGTGCAGCAACGACCTTCGCGCAACCAAGAGCGAACTCGAACGTGCCAAGGAGCACGTCAAGCAATACCAAGCCATCGCCGAGACGCAGGGCGAGAGCCTCCGCGAGGTCACAGCGACGTATGAAGAGTACAAGGCCGCGACCGAGTCGTCCATCGCCGAGAAGGACGTGCGTTGCTCTCGCTTCCCCTCTCGCTCGCGCCATAACTGACGAGACGGCCGCGCGCAGAGCGAGATCGCCAGCCTTCGGGAGCGCCTCCATTCGCTCACGCAGGATATTACGACCTCCAACACGCAGAACTCGGAGCTGCACAAGCAGATCGAGGCCGAGCGCGTCTCGTTCGAGAAGGAACGCAAGACCTTCGAGGATGGCATGGCTGCGTTGCGCACTGCCGATCAGGCCGCGCGCGAGGCGCAGCTCGCAGCGCAGGACGATCTCCGCCGCCAGGCACAGCTTGCGCGCGACGCCCACGACAAGTACGAGCGCGAACTCGTCGCGCACGCGGAGGATGTCAAGAAGCTCGCCGAGGTCAAGGAGGAGCTCAACAATGTCCGCGCGACGGTGCGCGAGCACGAGGCGGCGGCGCAGGTCGCCAAGGCCAACCTCGCGAGCTCGGAGGAGAGCTGGAAGAGGCAGAAGGGGACGCTCGAGCAGGAGCTTGCCGACGTGCGCAAGCGGTGCGTTGCGGTGGTCTCTCCTTCCTTGCGGCGTATGCTGAGCCTAGACCGCCTCACAGCTGCGACGAGCTCAAGGAGCAGAACTCGACGCTTGCGCAACACCTCGAGACCGCTTCGGCGCAGGCAACGCAGCTCCAGGCGCGCCACGCCGCTGTCTCGGACGGTGCGGCGTCGGCGGGCGAGGGCGGCGCCAACGCCGACACGATCGAGGCGATTACGGCATCTCACAACGCTTCGGTCGAGCAGCTCCGTGAGGTGATCCGCTACCTCCGCCGCGAGAAGGACATCATCGACCTGCAGCTCGAATTCGGCAAGCAGGAGGCGACTCGCCTCCGCCAGCAGCTCGACTTCACCTCGCGTAGCCTCGAAGAGGCGAGGCAAGCTCTCCAGGACGTGCGTTCCTCGTCGCCCTCTTTTCTCCTTTCGCCAGCTCGCGCTAACTCGTTTCCTCGACTCGGTAGGAGCGCTCGAAGGCGGGCGATTCGCTTACGAGCTCGGCGCAGCACGCCGAGCTGCTCGAGTCGATCCACACGGCCAAGCTTCTCCGCGAGAGCAACCAGACGCTCCGCGACGAGAACGAGGCGAACCTGCGCAAGGTGGCAACGCTCGACGCGCAGCTCCGCCAGGCGCAGGGCGAGATCGACCCGCTCAAGGAGCAGGTGCGCACGCTTCAGGCCGAGGTCGAGAGCAAGGGCCACCAGATCCGCCTTCTGGAGGAGGACAACGAGCGCTGGAAGGTCCGCAACCAGACCATCCTCGCCAAGTACGAGCGCATCGACCCCGAGGAGCTTCAGGTCCTCAAGGCCGAGGTCGACAAGGTGCAGGCTTCCCTCGCCGCCGTGCAGGCGGAGAGGGACGAGATTGCCAAGCAGCTTGAAGAGAAGACCACGCTCGTGCGTCCCCCGTGGCTTCCTGCCGCACTTGATGAAGCTGATCTCTCTCGCCGCAGGCCGATTCGATGCGATCCAACTGGCAGAACGGCCTCGAGCGCTTCAAGGCGCTCCAAACGCAGGCGCGCTCGACTCGCGACGAGCGCAACGCGCTCATCAAGACTGTCGAAGAGCTCAAGGCGCAGATCGAGGCCGGCGGCAACTCGGACGAGGTCGTCGCTGCAGCAACTGTGCGTGATCTTCTCGCTTTTGTCTCAGCCCGGACGCCCTGATACCCCCTTGCAGGCTCAGGCTCAGGCGCAATCGCAGGAGGCGCTCGCGCAGCTGCAGGCGCGCCTTGTCGCGACCGAGGGTGAGAAGGCCGCGCTTGAGGGACGCCTCGCCGAGCAGGAGACAGCGCAGGGCGCGGTCGTCAAGGCGCTCGAGGACAAGCTTGCGGCGCTCGAAGGCGAGAAGCTCACGCTCACTGCCGACCGCGACGTGCGTTCCCTCTTCGTTACCGGCATTCCGTTTTTCTCGGCGAAACTGACCACTGTCTCCTGCCCACAGCGCCTCGTTGCCCGCGAAGAGCCTATTTTCCGCGACAATGTGCGTTGGCTCGCTGTTCGTGCGAAAGACCGCGCGCTGACCCTCCTCCTTCCGCAGCGCCGCATGATTGGCGAGGCCAAGGCGCGCCAGGCCGAGCTCGCCGCCGCGCAGACCGAGCTGCAGACGCTTAAGGACAGCATCGCATCAGGCGACAACGCCGCCGCCATCGAGGCCGCCGTCCAGGCGCGCGTTGCCGAGGCGGCGCCTTCTGCACCTGCTCCTGCCGCACCGACGGAGGAGCAGGTCGCCGAGGCTGCGAAGGAGAAGATTGCCGCCGCCGAAGCGCAATTCGCGGCGCAGCGCGACGAGGCTGTCGCGAACGCCATCAAGGAGACGACAATGCAGCTCCAGCAGCAGATCGAGGCGATCCGCACCGAGCTCGCCGCCGCACAGGCTGCCGCCGAGTCGGCAGCAGCTGCTGCCGCATCCGCTGCGCCTGCAGAGGGTATGGCGGCTGCTCCGGCGCCAGCGGGAGCGAGCGAGGAGGAGGTCAAGAAGGCGGTCGAGGCGGCCGTCGCCGAGTCGAAGAAGCAGCTTGAAGCCGACTTCGAGAAGATCAAGAGCGAGGCGGCAGCTGAGGCGGTCAAGAAGGAGAAGGAGACGATCGAGCGGCTGACAACGGCGCTCCGCAAGGCGCAGCAGCAGGCGAACGCTGCCGCCGCGGCGCCGTCATCTGCCCCTCCGCCCGACATTGAGAAGCTCGTCGCGGAGAAGGTTGCTGCCCTCGAAATAGAGCGCACGGCGGCACAGCAACAGGCGATCGAGAAAGCCGTCGCCGAGGCGCTCGAGCGCCAGAAGAAGGAGCATGACCAGCTCCTCCAGTCGACCAAGGAGCAGATCGAGAAGCAGGCGGCGATGAAGAACTCGCTACTGCAGAAGACTGTCGCTGGTCTGCGCCAGAAGCTTGCCGACAACGGCATCGCGACCGGCGCGAAGGGGGGCGCCGCCGTTCCCGCCGCTCCCGCCGCCGCCAAGGCTGCCTCCCCGCCCGCACCTCCCGCTGCTGCCAAGCCGGCAGCGGCGCCGACACCTGCAGCGCCTGCAGCGCAGCAACAGGAACAGCCCGCAACGGCGGCGGCAAATGCGAACGCAAGCGCCGGTGCGGGCCAGGGTGGTCGCGGCGGTGCAGCGGGCGGGCGCGGTGGCAAGGGAGGCCAGAGGGGTCGCGGTGGAGGCCGTGGTGGCGCGGCGGGGGGGCGCGGCGGCAAGGCGGCCGGCTCTCCGCCCGCGCCGTCGCCGGCGCAGGCGGCCGGCTCCCCTGCCGCTGCGGCAGCTGGTGCCGCCCCCGCCCTCAGTCTGCGTGGTGCGGCGAACGCGGCGCAGCGGCCAGGCGGCGTACTCGGCTCACTGCTCGGCGCCGCGGGGCTCGCGGGTGGTCAGAACGCGGGTAAGCGCGCGAGGGAGAGCGACGGGAGCGCGGCGGCCGAGGGCGGCAGCGACCAGGCGAAGCGGCCCAAGGGGGCATGAGGGAGAACAGTATGCGCCTGTACAAATGAGAAACGCATGGAATATGCTGGTGCAAGCCACCTTCGCGATCTTACGTGCTCGGTTTCCGCCGCAGGGAGAAGCGACCGCGACGACCGTATTCCCACCATTGACTATAGTACCAGCGGAGCATCGGCTTCAGCAAGCAGTCGCCTGGCATCGCAGCACAAGAAGCAGGTGAAGGACGAGAGGCGTTAGGACGGCGGAGTCGACGACAAGTGCTCATCACGACAAGGCGAGGTACCAAAGGCGAAGGTGATTCTGCATCGGATGCAGTTGTCCTTACCGCCTTAGCAGCCCTACTGTAAGCCGTACGCTGAGGTCCTGCGACAACCGTGAACGGGCCGGAGGAAGCTTAGGAGGAAAAGTTCGGAGAGGAGGTCGAGGTTGGCCTCGTCCACACGCCCTCCTTGTCTCTCTTGATGACCGTGGATTACGAGCGATCATCAAGCATCGCTTGCACGACGCCGCAGTGCCCACACAGCTGCCGAGCGTCGTTCTCGCCTTCCCCCGCTTCATCAGTTCATCTGAATTCAGACGGTTGAAACGCGGCGGGCACGCGTCCAGCCGGCGTGCGGAGCGATCCCCGCTGTCAAAACACAGCGTAGTGTAAGTAGAGAGCTATGTTAACGGTCGAAGGCGTCAAGGAGGCCAATCCAGCCTGCCTTCGCGCGAATCCAGCCATCGCCGGAAAGGGGAGGTGTCTCTCCCTCGCCGCGTTGGCCTGCTCTCGCTCGGACTGGCTCCAATCGTGCCTTGGCCGTGCGAGGCAATGCTCCTGAATAAAGCCTGCCGGACTCAGGGCGGATCGCCTCGGTTCGAGGTCCCGCCTCGAGCAGCTTCATCCGCCCACTCAGCCCTCCTTTTCTCCTCTCCATCGCTCGCTTTCGCTGGTCGCAGGCAGAGATCGCTCGTCGTCCGTCTCCTCTCTCGCGCTTCTTCGACTTCACCAAGGTCTCGCCGTCCACAACCGGCTCTCTATCCTCGCCCCGCACCGTCCCGCCTCGCCCGCCACCTCTTCAGCATCCATCACTCGCTTAGCCAGCATGCGTACCACCGGTCTCGTCCTCCTCTCCCTGGCTTCGGCGTCGACTCTTGTCGCGGGCAAGCCGGCCGAGGCGCACAACCGCAACTCGCTCGAGTCGCTGCTTGACCGCTTCACGCACGGCAAGAACGGCACGGCGTCGTCGTCCGCCAAGGTCGTCGAGCCCACCGCGGTCTCGAAGAACGAGACTCGCTCGGAGCCGCCTGTCGGGAAGAAGAAGGACGCGCCGAAGGAGGACGATGCTCGTAAGTTGCTCTCACTCGCCCTCTCGCCGCCGAGCTTACCTGTTCGCACACGCAGCCACGGACAAGATGGTCAAGCGCAACCGCGCGAAGAAGGACGCGGAGAATGCGAAGCGCTGGGTCTGGAGCACCGCCATCATCCAGGATGACTCGTCGAACGCTCCGGCGGTTGGTGTCAACGTGAACCAGCTCAGCTCGCCCGCATACGCTGTCACGACGCCGGCTGCGACGCTTGTTGCCCCGTCGTTCTCGGCCTCGACGAACTCGACCACCTCGTCTTTGGCGAAGGCCTCGACGACTACTGCCGCTGCGGTTGTCCGCAAGCCGTACCACCAGGTCCACGGCCGCGACAACCACGCGCATGAGCACAAGCGCTGGGTTTGGGCCAACTCGGTCATCCAGGACGACACGCCTGCGTCCGCGGTTCCGCCTGTTGGCGAGAATGCTAACCTCCTGAGTGACCGTGTGTTTCCCCTGCTGTCTCTCTCGGTGGCACGTCCTGACGCGCTCGCTTCCGTAGCCGCCTATACCCGCACGACGCCCGCGGCGACGCTCGTCCGCCCGACGTTCCCGCCGCCCTCGAGCTCGAGCAGCCAGACCCCTCCGGCCTCGTCTTCCTCGCACTCCTCATCGTCGAGCTCTATTGCTCCGACTACTACCTCGGTCGCTCCTGCCGTGTCGGCTGATGGTACTGCGGCGATGCCGGTTATCGGCGTTGCTGCGACGTCGTCCCCCTCGCCGGCGCCCACCTCGCCTGCGCACCACTGGTGGAACCTGAAGGACTTCTTCCACGATGTCGAGGCCGGCTTCGACAAGCTCTTCCACATTCACCACAACAGCACTACCTCGGCGGCGTCGGCAACGGCCGCCCCGACGGTCTCGACGTCCGATATCGAGAAGCGCTGGGTCTGGGCGACGGGCATCATTCAGGACGACACGCCGAACGCGCCTGCCATCGGCGTGAACGTCAACCTCCTCAGTTCGAACGCTGCACCGGTCAACACTCCGGCTGCAACGCTCGTCGCGCCGTCCTTCCCGCCCCTCGCGCCCGCCGGCAACGCTTTCTCGTCGCAGACCCCGCGCGCGATCGCCGCTGCCGTCGCCTCGTCGAGCAGCTCGTCGACGTCCAGCTCAGCGGCGCACACGACGACTTCCGCCGCCCTGAACCGCATGTCGTGGAAGTCGGTGCACGACGCGCTCCTCGCCGCGAGCGCGAGCAGCGCTGCTGCGGCCCGCGCCGCCGCGCAGACCCCCGCTGCGGCCGTCGCGTCGCCCGTCGTCCGGTACACGGCTGCGCAGCGCTTCGCTGCGGCGCACAATGGCGCCGCGCCAGCTCGCATGGCCAAGGCTAAGCGTGCAGAGGCGTGAGCTCGCGAAGGGTTCCTCTCATCCCCTCTTCTTTCCCGCACCTCTTCCCTCTCTCGTTGTCAGTAGCGCACTCCCGTTTCTCTACCTTATGTAGCCGGACTCTCCATACATGTCTCCCTTACCGCGCTAGCGCAATCGATACCCGACTCTCACTCTTCCGCCGTCAGTGCAGTTTTGCGAGAGATTCAGGTGGTGCGTTTCAGGTCGTAACCTCCAGCGCCATCCGCTCCGCCCTCCTAGCGAGTCGCGCGAACGGAAAGTCGAAAGCCGCCGCCTCCGTCAAGATCTGCGCCTCAGGCTCCCTCCGCCTGTTCTCCTCGTTCTCATCCTCCTCGAACACGATCGTCACGCCGCGCCTCTCCCACTTTGCGACCCATGCTGCGACCATCTCCCGCACAGAGGCCTTGGGGTCGTCCCGCCACTCGAGGTAGCTGTGCGGGAGCCACAGCTCGCGGAGCGCGGGCAGGCGCCGCGCGAGCTCGTCCGATGTCTGTTGGTCGACAAGGAGCCAGGGCACGCTCGACAGCGTGGGGGAGAAGTCGTTGAGGCGGAGGATGAGGATCGAGGGCGGGAGGTGCGGCAGCGCGACTCGCAGCGGGGATTGGTAGATGTCGAGGAGGAGGAGCGGTGCGGCGGAGAAGGAGGGCGGGAAGTCGCCAATGGAGGAGAGGCAGGTTATTCGCGCGGGGTCGATGTGCTGGGGAAAGTCCTCGCGCAGGCAAGCGAAGGCGAAGTGTCGCAACGAGGGGATGCACGCGGAGGAAAAGAGGGTCCGGTAGCTCTCGTCGTCGTCAAAGTCGGCGTAGATCTCGAGGCATTCGAGCGAGTCGAAGCGGTATGCGAGCGGTATGGGAGACTCGCAATCGCATACGGTACATCGCAGGATGTGCATTCCGCGCAGATCTGCGCGAGTAGGAGACCCTATGAGCGGGGTCTGCGGGCTGAACTGCGCGACAAAGGCTCACTCTTGGCTTGACCTAGCGTGCCGAGAAGGATGTGCTTCAGGCCTGCCAGCCAGAGATCTTCGGCGTTTGTGCAGAGAGTGAGGAGCTCGAGGAGGCCAAAGTCGCTCGCTTCGACCAGCTCGACGGCAGAGCGGTCCTCCTCGGCAGCGCGCAGCTGGTCCGCCTCCATGCTGCCGAACGTCGACCCGAGCCACGGGACGTCGCCGGTACGCAGGGTGCGCACGCGGGACGGCCGCGGGTCGTCCGGCTGGAGCGAGTCGAGGAAGAGCTGAGCCTCAGTCGGGGACGTGAAGAGTAGGTCGCGGTAGAGAAGGGGTTCGACGAGAGCGTGCCATGCCCTCGAAACGAGCGAGTACTGTCGTAGCGTGTCGTACCGGCTCGGGAGAGAGGTGAAAGTGGGGTCTGGCTCGAACGACTTGAGGATGATGGCGTGCTGGATCTCTAGCGGGAGCGTCGGCAACTTTGTCGCTGAACTGCATGCCACCCCAGACACTCGTCATCGCACCGCGAGGAACAGCGGGAGAGAGGGTACGCACCTCAACCCGGTCGAGGTCTTGTCCGCGTCGGGCGAGGACGCCTCGACTACGCTGGAGACCATCCTGCGCGTCTTCGTGTAAGCTCGAGTGAAGCAGAAGCACGTTCCGAGGCGAAGTGGGCGGGCGGTGACCGCGGCACGAGGGCGAGAGGGGTCGGCTCCGGGTCGCCCTCGTCCATTGCTCGTCCACCGCGCCCTCGTCGCTGTGCTGCATCTAGGCTAGCTTCCTATGCTGACATGTGCTTTACAAAGGTACAGGAGATGCCCCGCCCCCTCGGCTTGTCCGCGGACGGCGTGCTCAGGCCTCATCACCTCGAACTCCTGACCGTCTCCCTCTCACGTCTCTTATCTCCTGCTTCAGCCTCTTGCTACCGCTGAACCCTCGAGAAACGCTTCACAACGAGGTGTGCCTTGTCTCCCCGCCTGCACGTAAGGCCTCACTGACCTCTCCGTCTTAGGATGCCTCGTTCCTCGTCCTCCTGCCTTGACTCGGGCCCTACTCCGCCAGGCAGACCAGGCTCAGTTCTCCGTGACGTCCACATCCATTCCTATCAGCTGGACGACCCCCTTGGGGTACCCACCGCCAACGCCCGCGTCCAGTCCCTTCTCTCGACCCTCGACCGGGCCAAGGCATTGATCCGCCAGGTCGGGCGAGAGAGCACTCCATACTCCGCCCTGTCGCTCGCACTATTCGACAAAGTCCTGCGTGAGGTAGACGATGCCGTACGCCTTGTCGAGCGGGCAGGCCAGGCGGGTACGGGTGCGAGCCAGGCGGAGCCGTCCTCGCACATCCCGCCGTCTCCGGCCGCCATCCGCATTCCCGGCCTCGACGAGATGTTCATCAAGCACGAGCCGGACGACGAGCTCGCTAGCAGCGCGAGGCGCCCGTCTGCCCTGATCGACTTGCAGGACGTCCCGCCGCCCCGGCAGGAGACCCGCCGTGCCGCCCTCCCGAACTGGCGCGGTGCGGGTGATAGGCGCTGGGATGATGTCGATTTCCTGCAGAAGGACGAGAAAGACCGCGAGCAGATCAAGCGGCCGCCATCGTCTGCGAACACCCGCGGCGACCTATCTCCTTCCCCTTTCACCTGCGACCGCCTTACTTCTTCTCGCCCGTCGTCGGTCAAGCCTCCTTCTCCGAGATCAACTCCGCCTCCTACCGTGGACAGGCACGACTCGAAGCCGCGCACGAGCTCCCGCGCCGCCTCCCGCGTCTTCTCCCCGCCTCTACCGTCCGCCCCGCCCTTCGACGAAGACGAGCACGCTTTCACGACTCGTCACGGCGGCCTAAGGCGCAGCATGGCGCCGCCGCCCGAGTCGCCGCCGCCTGTGCGCGACGAGGGCTTTGCGCGCCCGAAGTCGCGCGACGAAGGTTTCTCGCGACCCAAGTCCCGCTTGAGCACAGCCAGTTCCTGGCACCCGCCCAGCAGTATGGCTCCTCCGCGTCTCCCCTCCTCACGCAACCGCCTTATAGCGGACTCATCCGAGGAGGACGACGGGTACCGCTCAAGCCGCAAGGGTCGCGCGGGCGAGGAGACCGACGGGCGTCGGCGCTCGCGCTCGATCGGCGGGCCAACGGCACGCTCGCACAGCGGCAGGTCGGACGACACGCGCAGGGCGCTCGAGCTCGCGTCGGCACCGCCGATGGACGAGCCGCTTCCGGTCGTCGAGCGCAGCCCGCCGGTTGTGAAGGGGGCGAAGGTCGCGAGAGCGGTCGTCGAGGCGACGGCCCAGCTCAACGCAAAGGACGCGCATGCGACGCTGTGCACGCTCGCGGTCGTTTCGAAGAAATACCACGAGGCTGCGCAGGAGGTCCTGTATCGGGCTATCACGGTCAACTCGAAGGGTCAGCTCGATGCGCTCAATCGCTCTCTCGATGCGAACCCCTCTATCGGTAAGCTCATCCGGTCGCTCACCGTTCGCCCGCTCGACGCAAAGCTCCCGTCGCCGTCGCCCGAGTCGCTTATCGCCCCGCTCAAGGCCCTCCTCGACCGCCTTCCGAGCCTTACTTCGCTCGACGAGGACTTCACCACGGGCGAGTGGGACGTTCGCGAGCTTGCGAGCAGGCGCGACTATCCGCTCACGGTCTCGTCACCGGCGAAGCTCGTCCGCTTCCGCAGCGCGAAGAACTGGTGGGAGATCGGCGCGCTCTTCTCCCTTCTGCAGGCGCAGTCTGCGCTCGTCGAGCTCGTCCTCGGTGGAGCCGCAATGGACCGCGACTGGGCGGGCGGGAAGCTGCTCGCTTCCCTGGGAAGCGGCCCGCCGCCCGCCCGCCACCTCGAGGAGCTCGAGATTGCGCAGGTCATGCATGAGGACACGCTCGCGGTTCTTCTCCGCGCGACGGGCGGCGAGCACGGCGGGCGCCTTCGCAGCGTCCGCGTTGGGTTCCAGAGCATCGGCACGACGGACGACGACACGCCGCGCGCATCGATCCCATCCGCGCTGGCGCTCGTCGGGTCGACGCTCACGCACCTGGCGCTCACCGCACCGACCAAGGCGAGCGACGACACGGCCGGCCTCCTCGATGAGGTCGTCGCCGTCCTCCCGCGCATCGAGGTCCTCGAGTGGAGCGAGGCGACAGACCTCGCGCCCCTCCCGCTCGCGACGAGCCAGCTGCTCTCGCTCCTCCCTCCTTCGTTGCGCATACTCCGCGCTCGTGCGCTCGTCTCCATCTCGACGAGCAATATCCTCTCGCTCCTGTACAAGCCTGAGGCACTTCCCGCTCTCCGCGTCGTCGACGTGCAGTGGGCACACGGCACGAGCGCGGACGAGGGCAAGGAGCCGTGGTTCAAGGAGCGGCACATCCCGCGCATTGAGGACGCCGCGGCAGATTTGGGCATCGAGTGCACGGTCAGCAAGGGAGACGATGCGCTCGTCTTCCGTAGCGCGTAGGTGGACACACATCGGGTGGTATGGCATGCACATTGATAAGGTCTCTCGTAGCGCGTGGATGAGGGTGATCTACAGTAAGCGAGAGGAAAGGCAGTATTAAGAGGGGGTACAGCTCGAAGAAAGTCGAAAGTAGCGCCTCCATCTAGCCCACCTCAGGCACCCGTCACGCCGCCCGCCTGCGCCGTCTTCATGCGCATCATCTTCGCCTTGAGCGAGTCGACCTTGCTTGCGGGCGGCATCGCGGCCTTCTCTGCAAGGGCCGGGACGCCCGCGTTCTCGTCAACGGCGCCAAGCGCGGCCCTGCGTGGTGCGGCCGGGACATGCTCGGGCTTGAGCGGGACGAGCGCATCCTTTGACGCGGGCTTAGAAGAGAGCGGTCGCGCCTGCCGCCGGACAGAAGACGGTGCGTCGGCATTCTCCTTGTCGAGCGGGACGGCAATAGCGCGCGGCGCGGGGACGGGCGCGGCATCAAACTCGGTCGGTGCGGGACGCTTCTTGCCGATGGAAGCGGGTGCAGGGGCCGAGGGGAGCGGCGCGGCGGCGACGATCGAGGCGGACTTCGCCGCGGCGAGATCGCGTTGGAGCGTAGCGATCTTGGCCTTCAGACG
Source organism: Rhodotorula sp. PL61-2 (assembly GCA_028828645.1). Taxonomy (NCBI): domain Eukaryota; kingdom Fungi; phylum Basidiomycota; class Microbotryomycetes; order Sporidiobolales; family Sporidiobolaceae; genus Rhodotorula; species Rhodotorula sp. PL61-2. The sequence continues at coordinate 156,665 of JAPZQE010000011.1, forward strand.
CTCGATCTGCGACGCGGAGCGCTTCTGAACCTTGAGAGCCTGCATTGCGAGCGATCAGTATGGCTCGAGCGAGAGGGACGGGGAGGGGCGCACCTCGATGAGCTTCTCGTCCGCCTCCTCCACGTCAACCATCTTGTGCTGGAGGAGCTTCTCGAGCTCGGTGACGCGTGCCTCGACCTCGCTATTCGACTGTGCCGAACCGAGCGACGCCTTGAGCGCGTCGATTTCGCCGATGAGCTGCTGGACCTGCTCCTCGGCGGCCGCCTTGCCGACCTCGCATGTCTGGAGAGCGTCGATTACCTCCTCGATGTTCTTGCGCGACTGCTCCGATGTCTGTTGCAAACGGGTCTCGAGGTCCTGGACGACTATGCACGGAAAAGGGAGATCAGCGGATGTGTACGAAGCGGAAGGAGAAGGGAGAAACGTACCCTCGTTAAGAGAGCCGACCTGGTGGCGCATACCGTTCAGCTCATCCGTCAGGGCGGCGGCCTCGGCCAGCGAGCTCGCGCTGAGCTCACGCAGGGTGTGGATCTCCCGCGCCGCGTGCTCTGCGGCAGCCTGCGCCTGCTCGAGGGAAGCCTGCGATGTCTCCGACGCCGTGCGCTCCTGCCGAACAAGCGCGCCGAGGCTCTCGAGCTCGGCACGTGTCTCGCGGAGCTGCTCCTCGAGCACCGCAACCTGCTCGTTCGCCTGGCCAACGGCCTGCAGCTTCGCTTCGAGCGAGGCGACCTCGTCCTGCGCATTGCGAGCAGTCTCCTCGAGCGCGGTCTGCGAGTTAACGGCGGCCTGAAGCTCCTCGCGTGCAGCGGCGATCTGCTCCTCGAGGAGCGAGACGCGCTGCTGCGCCTGCTCCTGTAGGGTGGTCTTCTCGTTTACGTCGACCTGCAGCTGCTCCATAGCGGCCTGGAGCTCCGCGACCTGCTGCTCGAGGGCGGCGCTGCTACCGCTCTTAGCCTCATCCTGCTCACGCAGGGTGGCGAGCGAGGCAGTCGTCACCTCGAGGACCTCCTTGGTCGCGGCGAGGTCGTCGGTGCTGGCGGCGAGGCGGGACTCGAGCGAGGCAATCTCGTCACGCGCGTCGGTAAGAGCCGACTCGGCGGCAGACTGGGCGTCCTGGAGCTGCGAAGGGGGAGCAAGGGTGAGTAAAGGCGATCCGCGAGGACAGGAAGGCAACGCACCGCGATGATCCGCTGATCCTGCTCCTCGCGCTCCTGCAAGTCTCCCTGCGCAGCCTCCTTCTCCTCCAGCGCCTTCGTAAGCTGCGCCTCAAGCATAGCGATACGGCTGTATGCCTCGGCCGAAGAAGTTTCGACCTCGGCGAGGCGGGTTTGCACCGCCTGCGCGGCGTCGCTGGCGGCAGTCACGTCGGCTTCCAGCGTGACCGCCTTCATGGTCGCGGCGTCGAGCTCCTCTTGCCGTGCTGCAGTGTTGGCCCTCGCGGCGATGAGCTCTCTGTCGAGGCTCGCAGCAGACGCCATCGCCTCCTCTGCCTGCCGGACGGCGGCGGCGAGCTGTGCCTGCAGCGACGGCAGTTGCTGCTCTAGCTGTGCGCGCGCGTCGAGCGCGGCGGCGAGGTCCTGTTGCAAGCGGTCGGTGTTGATGGCGAGCGACTCCGTCTCGGCAATCGCGGAAGCGTCGAGCAGGCCCTCGTCGTCCTCGATGGCGACGCGGACTGCAAGGTTGAGCTGCAGGAGGGCGATCTTGCTCTTGTACGCCGCGATGGTGCTAGACTGCGTCGAGATCCTGCGGCCGAGCGTGCGTCAGCCGGATACCGCCAAGCCGGCGTGGAAGGAACGCACTGGTTCTCGAGGCCGGCGACGTCCGAGCGAAACGTGTCGCACAACGAAGCAAAGTCGTCGAGCTTGTTGCCCTGCTCGACATCGCGCTGCTGCTGCGCTGCCGAGAGGAGCTGCTCGAGCTCACCAATGCGGTCGCCCGCAGCGGCCGCGATCGCCTTGTGCTGCTCGACCTCGCGAATGGCGACGTCGAGGTCCGCCTGGACCGAGGCAAGAGCGATACGCAGCTCCTCGTTGGCATTCGTCGCGGCGTCGAGCTCGGCACGAGCCTGCGGAGATGGCATGAGTAAGGGACAGGACGAAGGGAGAAGACGCAACGCACCGAGTCCGCCGACCTCGCTGCGGTCTCGAGCTCGCTTTCGAGCGCCCACACGCCTTCCCTTCCCGCCTGCTCCTCCTCGCGCACTCTCTGCGCCTCGGCGAGCCTCTTCGCGGCCTCTGCCACCCGCCCCTCCGCGTCCTTCAGCCTGCGCGCAACCTCGTCCAGGCGCTCCTCGACGCTTTCCTTCTCGCGGCGCGCCTCGCGCAGCGTCTGCTCCATCTTGGCGTTCGTCTCGCATTCTGCCTCGTACGCCGCCTGCTTGTCCATAAGGTCGAGGTTGAGCGTGCTCAGTTCGGCCGCCTTGGACTCTTCGGCGGCGCGGAGGCGATCCTGCAGCATCTCAACGCGGTACTTGGCCTCGGTGCGCGAGAAGTCGAGCCGCGAGCGAAGGTCGTCGCGCTCCTCACGCAGGCGGAGGATGAGGACCGTTGGGTCCGCCTCGGGCGAGAAGGCGAACGCACGGTTGAGCGGGGTTGCGGGCGAGGGCGTTGCGGGAGGGGGCGAGGCGGGCGTAGACGAAACATCACGCGACGAGGTGGAGACGGCGAGGTCCGCTTGAGCCTGGTCGAGCGAGTCCTGCGCATCCGAAAGGCGGTGCCGCGCATCGTCGAGCTCTGCGTGGAGCTGATCGACCGCCGCCTCCGCCGCCTCGGCGCGCTCGAGCAGCGCACGGACCTTCTCCTCGGCCGCCTTCTCGCTCTGCAGCGCCGCGGCCTGCGAGTCGCGCAGCTCCCATCCGAGCGAGTCGAGGCGCGCCTCTGTCTCGCCAAGGATGTGCCGCAGCGCGTCCGCCTCGACAACCTGTCGCTCGAGCTGGTCGACGACGGCCTCCTGTTCGCGCAGGCGTGCTTGCAGCTCGGCGATGTCCTGCAGCGCGGCGAGGGAGGCGTCCTCCGCGTCCGCTCGGACGTCGTCGAGCTCGGCAGCGACGGCGGAGAGCTCCTGCTCGACGTGCTCGAGGCGGGCAGCGCTGTGCTCGAGCTCGCTGATTTGCGCGTACAACGCCTCGCACTCGAGTTTGGCGGCGCCGCGCGCACTCCGCTCGGTCGCAAGCTGCTCCTCCGTCGTCGAGAGTTGCGCCTTGGCGTCCATGAGCGCCTCCTCGACGGCGGCGGTGTCGTCCTTCGCAGCGGCGGCAAGCGTGCGTTCACTCGCGACAGCCGCCTCGAGCGTCTCGACCTGGAGCGCAAGATCGGCGAGCTGCTCCTGCGCAGCTTCGCTCGTCTCGGCGCGGGTCTGCTCATCGTGCAGCTGCGCCTCAAATGCGACGACCTGCTCCTCGGCCGCCGCAACTTGCGCGCGCAGGGTCGCGACGCCAGCTTCGTCAAGCGAGGTCGCGAGCTGCGCGTTGCGCTGCTCGAGCTCGCGGCGAAGCTCGGCGACCTCGTTCTGGGCGTCCTCGAGCGCGTCCTCGAGCTCCTGCGTGCGCTGCTGCGAGGCGGCGAAGTCGTTCTGCATGGTCTCGAAACCGGCGAGGCGCCCCTGGCTGTCCCGGTTGGCCAACGCGAGCGCGTCCCGCTCAGCCCGGACGGCGGTGAGCCGCTCTTCGAGGTCGCGCTGCGCGGATGAGGTGCGCTCGCTGTTCGAGGCGGCCGTAGCGGCGAAGTCCTCGAGCTCGTCGATGCGAGCCGAGAGCTCGCTGATCTCGACCTTCTTGCTCGACAGCATACTTTCAAGCGAGTCGACCTGCGTGGCGAGGTTGTCGCGCGCGTTCGAGAGGACGGCGAGTTGCGACGCCTGTGCCGAGAGGTTGGCAATGAGGGCGTCCTTGTTGACGAGCTGCGCCTCGAGCGAAGCGATCTGAGCGGAGAGGGCGTCGAGCGAGGAGGTCGAGTCGGACGAGTCGGCCCGGTTGGCGGCGGCGGCGGACCTGCGAGCGTTTCGTGTCAGCCGAGACACTGCAACGAGGGAGAAGAAACGCACCTGGCCTCGGTCAGCTCCTGCCTGACCGCCTCCATCTCTCGCTCGAGATTCTCCTTCGTGACCGCGAGCTCCCGCTCAGCAGCGGCGCGCGCAGCAAGCTGCGCCTCGGCGTCCTGGTGGGCGCGCGAGGCGGTTGCGAGCGCTGCGACCAGCTCGTCACGCCTGCGTGCGGAACATCAGCGACATCAAGGAAAAGGGAGGCAGAGCGGACGCACTCGACCTCGACCGTCGCGATCTGCTCCTCCAGCACGCGCCGCCGTGCGCCTTCGCGCTCCCCCATCTCACGCTCCTTTTCAAGCACGGCCTCCTCGACGGCAGCGGCGGACGAGCTAGGCGCGCTCACGGCGGGAGAGTCGGCGAGGCGCGCCTCGAGCTCGCTCTTCTCTGCCTGAAGGGTAGCGATCTGGCTGGAGAGCGTCGCCATGTCGGCGTCAAGCTCGTCGAGCGCGGCGTCCTTCTCCTCAAGGATGCGCTCACACTCGGCGTGTTCGTCATCGAGTTGTTCGAGCTGCTGAGCGAGCGTGTCTCGCTCTGCCTTGACCTCCTCGAAGACGAGGAGTTGCTCCTCGTGCCAGGCGACCTCATCCTCGAGGTCCTGCACGTCCTCGCGCAGCTCGGCAACGTCCTCCCGCGCCTCAGCGAGCAGGCGCTTGAGCTCCTCCCTACTCCCGTCGTCCTGCTCTTGCGCCTCAATCCTGCGCTGCGCCGCCTCCTTCAGGCGCGCGATCTCCTCCTCGAGCGCGCGCTGCTCCTCCCTCGCGCCCTTCGCCAGCTCAGCCATCTCCCGCTGCAGCTCATCGCGCGTGCCCTCAAGCTCATCGCGCGCGTCCTCGAGGTCACTGCGCAGCTGCGCCGCCTCGTCCTTCGACGACCGCTCGAGTGCCATGAGCGCGTTTTCCGCGCGAAGGAGTTCGTCCCCCTTCGCCCGCAGCTTCGCCTGCGTCACCTCGAGCGACGCCTCAAGATCCGAAGCGCGCGTCTCCGCTCCGGAAAGCGACGCCTCCAGTGTCGAGATGTTCGACCTTGCCGAGGAGAGGTCCGCCTCGAGCTGCGCGAGCTTCTGCGCGGGGACGCCTGTGGGCGCTTCGGCAGAGACGGAGGCGCGGCGGGTCGCGCCGGGCTTGGGGATGGAGGAGTGGGAGGAGAGGCTTGAGGGTGGGCGAACAGGCGCGTTCGCGCCAAGGACGGAGGCAGGGCGGGTAGACTTGGGGACGGCAGAGGAGGATGGGCCGGGGATGCTCGACTGGAAGCCGAAGCGGCTCCGGGTCGTCGGGCCACTCTTCGCGTCCAGTGCGGTGATGGACTGCCGGGATGACTGCGGGGAACGCGTATGAGACTGAGGATACGACGGAGATAAGCGAGGACGTACCGGCCGAGCGATCTTAGCTGCGCCCGCCTTAATAGGCTCCGGCGAGACCGCCTTGTTCTCCTTCTCCTTCTTGAGGTCCATCTGCGTGCGCTGCAGCTCCATCGTCAAGGCATGCACCCGCTTCTCGAGCGCAGCCTTCTCCTCGGCGAGCTTAGAAGGCGCGGCGGCGTGGGCGGCATTGACTTCGAGCTCTGCCAGTCACATCAACGTCAGTAATCAACGCGGGGATCACGAAGAGAGGCAGTGTGGGACATACGGTAGTTGAGACGCTTCAGCTTGCCCTGCTGCGCCTTGCAAGTCTCCTCCGCATCACGCAGGGCCATCTCAGCGTTCGCCTTCTGGTCCTTCAGAATGTTGTAAGCCTGTGCTGGGCTAGACGTCAGCGTTTATCGCGCTGCAGGGCGCAACTAATGGGGAGACTCGCGTCGGTGCACTTGCGAAGCGCCTCCTCGGCCTTGACAGCTTTGGCCGCCTCCTGCTGGGCCTGTGGACAGGCGAGAGCGTTATCTCGACGAGCCAAGCGTGCCCAGAAGCAAAAGGCGCACGAGAGCGATCCCATCGCGGACATCCAACTCCAGCTCGCGGACTCGCTCCTTGAGCTTGAAGCCCTCGTTGCGCTCCGAGTCGAGCTCCGTCTCGAGTTTGAGCTTTGCACGCTTGAGAGCCGCGAGTTCCTTGTCGTGCAGCGTCTCTTCAGCGGGGAAGGCCATGTTGGCCTAGGGCGGGAGTTGGACGACGACGGGATCGGCGGGTCGTTCGCGGGTGTGGGTTGTTCGTGAAGCGTGGTATAAGGTCTTTAGTCTGCACGTGTCCCGCGGTCCTGTAAGTATAGCGACGCGCCGAGGCTGAGCGGAGAGGAGGCAAACAACCTCCGGACGCGTCTCGCTCGAGCGCGCGACCATTGCAGCTCACACCCTGGTAAGATGTGTGGGGTTACAAGCCGTCTGGACGTGACCATATCGCGAATTCAGACGCGACTGCCCGCGTCTAAGCCTGACAACCGCTTCATCGCCGCCCGCCTCTAAACGGTGACCACAACTCCCTTTGATGCCGTTCTCGCTCAGGACCGCGTCGTACCCTGCAGTGTCGCGTGCTGGGCCTACGTACTGTGTTTGCGTTTGCGATTCATCCTTCTTCCGCCTCCCTCCGCGGTCGTGGTCTGTGCGGGCGGCACCCGCCGCGCGATCCGCCCGCCAGCTTCCAGAGCGGCGCCTTTCGCAACCGGGTCTGGTTCGAACGAATCGGAGACTGTCGTCTGACCCCCCGGGAGTCCCTGCCAAGCGTTGATTGCGTGTGTCGTCCTGCGCCATGTTCGCCGAAACCGGAGTCTCCCCACCTCGGCTCGAGCGCATCGCGGACCGCTTCCTACGCGAGGTCGACCGCAGATGCCTTGGGAAGCCCCATGGCGCTCCGCCCTTTCTCTTCATTCTCCATCTCTCCTCTCTTCCCTCAGTCGTTGAGATCCACCCTTCAGCTCCACCCTTCAGCAAGATGCTCAAGCTCAAGGTCGAGGACCGCCCGACGCCCAAGGAGGTGTACAACTGGCGAGTATATACTGCGTCTGCAGTCGCCGCCTTTGCCGCCGTCGTGCGTCCCGCTCCCGCTTCCGCTCCCTGCTTCCGCTCAAAGCAGTCCGCGCCTCTCCGCCTTCCCTCGCACCGCTGAGAGCGTCGCCGCTGACCCCTATACTCACACAGTTTATCGGATATGATGGCGCTTTCATCGGCACAGCTATCGCCTTTGCATCCTTTAAGAAAGAGTTTGGACTCGACAAGCTCGCTCCTACCGCCTTTGCCAACATTTCGGCCAACATCGTCTCGGCGTACCAGGCGGGTGCGATTGGAGGATGCCTTGCGTGCGCCCCTTTCCCTCCTCTTCCCTAGCGCGGGCTAACACATGCCTTCTGCAGCGGCTACCCGATGGGCGTCTTCCTCGGCCGCCGCTGGGGCCTCATCACCGCCGCCGTCGTCTTCTCCATTGGCGCAGGCATCATGCTGGCCGCAACGTCGTCGACTGGTCTCGCCCCCATCTACGCAGGCCGTGTCCTCGCCGGCGCAGGCATCGGCGCCGCCTCGAACCTCGCGCCGCTCTACATCTCCGAGATCGCACCGCCGGCGGTTCGTGGTCAGATGCTCGCGCTCTGTGCGTCCTGACCTCCCCCTGCTTCCGTCTATCAAAATGCTGACCGTTGTAAGCTCACAGACGAGATCGGCTGGCAGCGTGCGCCTACCTCTCCGTACTGTTCTCCGCTGAACATTCCCGCTGATGTCCATCCTTACTTCCCGAACCGCTCATCGACGATTCGGCGGCGTGTGCAGTTGGCGCGCTCGTCGGGTAAGGCTCCCCGACCGTCCTAACTACCTCTCAAGATGGTCTGCTGACAATCATCTCCCCCCTCGCCGCTCCCTCTTCCCTTCGCCGTGTGTGCCTCGGGAACCCTTCACGGCTACGCGCTGCAGTTTCTGGATCAACAAGGGCGCGCAGGACAACATCGCCCCAGGACGCACGCAGTGGCTCCTCTCGTTCGCCGTTCAGCTCGTCCCGTCGGGCATCTTCCTCGCAGGCCTCTTCTTCCTCGTCGAAAGCCCGCGGTGGCTGATCCGCCGCGGCCGCCGTGAGGACGGACTCAAGAAGCTATGCTACCTCCGTAACCTCCCGCTCGACCACCCCTACCTTCAGGAAGAGCTGAACATGGTGCGCCGATCTCCTCCTTTTTTTGATCGAAGTTTGACACTGTCTGTATCGTTCAGATTGACTCGGCGATCGAGAATGACGCGCGTACCATCGGCCTCGGCTTCTGGGATCCGTTCAAGGTCTTCGCGCAGAAGGCGCTTCTCCGCCGCCTCCTGCTCACAACCTCGCTCTTCATGTTCCAGAACGGGTGCGTTGCGTTTTATCTTTCGCTGAAGGGGGTGAAGTAGATTGACGACCTCTTACCGGGCGTGCAGATTTGGCATCAGTGCGCCTTCCTTCCCTCCTTCTCCCGCTCGGTCCGCTCTGACACAAACAACACTGTGCAGACGCGATCAACTATTATTCGCCGACCGCAAGCTGCTTTCTATGGATTGCCCGCGTGCAAAGAGCTGACGACCGCTTGCGTTCGCTACTCGCAGATCCTGAAGAAGTGCGTCCTTCTCTGCCCCTCTCCCTCCAAACTTGGGCCTGACCTCTCTTGCCATCACAGCATGGGTATCAGCGGCCAAAACACTTCGCTCCTCACGACAGGCGTCTTCGGCTCCATCAAGTGTGGCCTCTCCATTGTCTGGGCTTTCTTCCTCGTCGAGACGATGGGACGCCGCAAGATGCTAATGCTCGGCGCCATCGGCGCGTCCATCTCAATAGCCGTCATTGCCGGCATCACCGGCGTAGTCGACCCCGCCGCCAACCCGACCGACTCGGTCCCGCCGTCCGGAATCGCTTCGCTCGCGTTCCTCTACGTGTACGACTGGTCCTTCCGTCCGCTTCGCTCAAGCTCACCGCACACCGTACAGTTGGACCGTCTTCTATGCGGTTTCCTGGAACGGCACCCCCTGGGTAGGTTGGCTCGGGCCGCCGAAGCAAGCCGCATCATTGACCTTTCTCTCTCGCGCCTTCAGGTCGTCGTCGCCGAGTCCTTCTCGGGCTCGATCCAGTCTGTCGCGCAGGTCTTTGGCGCTGGCTCGAACTGGCTCTGTGCGCTATACACCCCTTCTCCTCCTTCCCAAGACTGACCCTCCCGCGTAGGGAATTTTGTCATCTCTCGCGCGACCCCGACCATGTTCCTCCGCATGGGGCCCAGCGGCTACGGCGTGTTCGTCTTCTTCGCTATCATGATGGGCCTGTCGATTCCCTATGTCTACTTCCTTCTCCCGGAGACCAAGTCGGTCCCGTGCGTCCCGGTTCCTCCTTTCTTCCCCCCGTACTCCTTTACTCGCATCAGAAAACTCCTCCTCTCCCTCCGCCGCTGATGCTTCCTGCTTGCACGCAGGCGCGAGGAAGTCGACCGCCTCTTCCGATCCGATCTCTCTCCGCGCCACGCGAACCGCATCGTCCTCGCCGAACTCAATGCCGAGCGCGGCGCCCATGCCGGCGCGTTCGCAACGACGGGCCAGGGCTCGACGTCCGAGAAGGACAAGGGCGAGGAGGAGTACCTCGAGGGTGGTGCCAGGTCGGCGGTTTGAGCACCTGGCTCGCGCATCCCCTTTTTGATCTGTGCCCTCTCACCTGCTAGCTCCTTTTAGTACGCCTCTTTGTCTACTGTAGGAATACGAGCCCAAGCCGTGCATCAGTGCTCGCTTCTCTTAACCGGCCTTCCCAAATTGTACGACGTCTTCCTTCGCGACAGCAGTGCGGAAGGCACGGATGCGCCCCTTTGTTCGATGGAAGTCACGCGGCTGATCCACAGCGGGTAGCTGCCTCGACCGCGTCCCCCGCAGCAACAGAACAGGGGAAGACCGTAAACCGTCCGCTTGATCCGCTCAGAGGTTGCACACATACGCGACATCCAGCATCGGCATCGGCTTGACGCCTTTCTGCAGCGCGACCTCTTCCACCAACTCCGGCGAGATGACGAGCTCGAGCTCGCGCACCTCGCCCGCGGCGTTCGCGTCCCCCTCCTCCTCCTCGAGCTTGACCTCCCCCGCGCCGCCTTGGCGGTACTGTGCCAGCCCCGACTCAACCAGCGCGAACGCAACGTCGTCCGCGCGGAGGTTGATCGCGCGCGCGAGGTCGTCGAGCGCAGTCGGAAACGCGAACGAGCCGTCCACGGGGTCGACGATCCCGCTGCGGGGACGTGCGCTTCCTTTGCGCAGCGTGAACGCCTTTGACGGGGAGGCGGCGAGCGTCGCTGCGCCGAGCGGAAGCTCGCCATCCCACCCTTTCGAGCGGCGAAGGCGCTTGCGCCGCTCGCGCTCGGCGTCATCGTCCTCTGCCGTGGCGCCCTTGCTTGGCGAGCGGGTGGTATCGCGCGTAGAAGCTAGGATTGTGTCGATTGAGGGGGGTTCGCCGCGCAGGGCGAAGATGGCGCGGAAGTACCGCACGAGGACGGCCGTCCAGTGTGCGAGGTAGCCCTTCTGGCCGAGCTCGGAGAGCGGGCGCTCCGGCGAGCCGGGCGTGGCGGAGAGGCGGCGGGAGAGCTCGTAGCCTGCGGCGGGGTGATCAGCCGGATGTGAGAAAGCGCGGGAGAGCGGAACGCACTAAACTCGATCAACAATGTCGCCCAACCCCTTTGGCGGAACGGCGGGAAAACGACAATGCAGGCGAGGTTGTTATCGTCGTACGAGACTTTTTCCTGCGCGCAAGACGGTTATCGGCGAGAGCCGGACAGAGCGGGAAAAGAACGACGCACCTTGGAGAAGTAGCCGAGCACCCATTCCTGCTTCGCCATGGTCTCGGTCAAGAGGTAGAACGTGAAGCCCTCAACCTGCGCGTCATCCTCAATACAGCATCAGCAGGTGAAAGAGGGAGAAGCGTACGTCGAAGAACATGTATTTGTGCTCGATGAAGAGTTTGGCGAACAGGCACAGGTTTTGACAATAGAGCTGTGAGCGCAACTGTCAGCGCTGAGCTCACACTGGTTGAAAAGCCCGAAGGAGACGTGTTGACGGGATGCGCACCTTGGCTGCCGCGCCATCAACCTCCCAGATGCTCGTCGCACCGCGCTGGTAGACTCGTCGACCCGGCGGCTCTGTCACCGTGCACTCCTTCTGCGCTCGCAATACAATCACGGACTCAGCCGCCTGCGCTTTGTGGCGTTTGCGCAAGAACCGAGAGGGACAACCTGTACGCACCGAGTGAGCAGCAAACATCGCTGGCAGCGCCATATACTTGAAGCACTTTTCGCAAACCAGCAGTCTCAACTCCTCAGACGCCGGCTTTTCCGCCGCCTCTCTCGCCGCCTCGCGCTCGCGCTCCTCGCGCGCCTTTCGGGCAATCTCGCGCTGCTGCCGCTGCGTAAGGTGCGGTGGTCCGCCCGCCTGGACGGGCTGTGCGGCGCGTGCGGCGCGCTCGGCCGCGCGCTTCGCCTTGACGGATTCGCCAGGGGGCTTCGGGAGGAAGCGTCCGCCTTTGCCGCGCTCAGCTCGCACGTTTGGGGAGCTGGTCGAGGCGACAGGAGGAGGCAGACTGGCGGGTGCGGGGAGTGCGGGTGATGAGAAGGCAGGTGCGCAGGATGTAGTTTCGGGTGGTGGCGCAGAGTGAGGAGGATGTGCAATGTGGGCGGCATTTTGACGGGGCTGATTCGGCAGGGGAAGCTGGGAAGGTACGGGGGATCCGTAAGAGGACGCGTGAAGCGCATCGACAGATGGTGGCGGGTCCGCAGGCGTGTGTGTGGCGGCGAAAGAAGCTGAAGGGAGCGAGTCGGCGCTCTCCGTCGTAGCAAGCGAAGGGTGCTGGTCCAGGGCGAGCGAGTCGTGGTGTTCCGAGCGTGGGTAAGATGTGGCCGACACAGCAGTGTCGGGTATTTCAAGCTCAGGGCTGGGTAGACGTGCCGCCGAAGTCGACGCCTCCGGACCTGCAGTGAGAGACGGCAAGTCGGCGCGCTCCTCCGGCTTGACAACAGGCGCCGCCGCCCCCAAACCGCCCGCCGCGCCAGCCTCGATCTTCTTGACCTTCTTCCCGAACTTGCCGCCCGCATCCCGCACGTGCGTGCGTCCGTCGCGTCCCACGCCGCTCTGCACCGCCTTGTCCCCTCCGGCCGGCGCGGCGCCAGGCAGCTCTTCGAGCGGATACGGCGACGCGTACTGCGCCTGTATCTCGTATCCGGCGTAGACGACGCAGTCAATCCGGCGAGCGGAGCTGGAGTTGGGCGGCGGGGCAGTCGAGGGAGGGGCGGGCGAGAGCTGTGGGCAAGGGTGGGAGTCGGCATCAGCTCGCGAGGCGCGACGAAGCATTGGAGTAGTGCCCACCTTGCTGTCTGGTTCGCGGGCGCGCTTCTTGCCCTTGGCAGCAGTCGAAGGCTCGTTGCCGTGGACCCCACCTCCCTCGCCTGTTGTGCTTGAGGCGTCGAGTGCTGCAGGCGCTGCAGGCGCGCCGTTCGCGCTTGTCGAGGCAGGGGCAGAGATCTCCATAGCTTTGAGCTAGTCAGCACCGCGCGCGATGCGGGAGAGCAAGCGGGATAAGGCGGCGCGCGACTCGCCCGTCCTTGAACAAGTGATGAGCGATTGCAGCGCTGCACAGCCCACGTTCTGGGCAGCATCGAGTATTGAAGCTTTTCGGAGCACTTTCAGAGGCCTCTCGCCAAGCAGTAGTTCCGCAGGAAGCCCGTACGCATCTCCCTCTCCCTTGAGCGGCTCGAATATTTGAAGGCGGAGGGCACCGAAGAGATACAGCGCCAAGGGGCCGAAAGGTATGCTACATAGACTGTAAGTCTAGTGATCGGTATATGCGCAAACGTGGAGAGGAAGGGGGCGAATCTAGACGGTGCAGGAGAGGTCAAAAGAGCGTGTGAAGGTCGACAGGTGGGGATGGACAGCGAGTGTGCGCGTCTAGGGTGTGCAGATAGGTGCCTGGCCGCCCTCGCCAAAGTGCTGGTTGAAGACGTCAACTTGCACCCAGGTCTGCACGGGGAAGCGGGTCAGCCGGCGAGCGAGAGAGGGAGGGGGGAGAGCAGCGCACGATGCAGTAGCCCGACGGGAATGCGGCAGCCGCGAGGCCCCAGTCGTAGAAATTGCGCCCGATGTAGATGCCCGATGGCTGATTGTTCAGCGACTCGAAGTGAACTGCGGGTGCGGAAGATCGAGCCGTCAGCCTCGCAGCGCCCCAAGGAGACAACTTTCGGAAGGCTGGACGCACCGCCAAAGCTCTGGGGCGTCCAGCCGCTGTTGTTCGTGTACGTCTGGCCAGGCTTGTACTGGGATTTCGGAATCGCCTGGTAATTTACGTGCCCGCCGTCCTGCCAGGTGTAGCCGGACGGGAGCGTCACGCCCGACCAGGAGACGGTGTACGGCGTGCAGCCGTCCGAGCCGGACTGCAGGGTGCAACAAAGCGTCAATGCGAGCGGGAGGAGGGAGAGGAAAAGGAGAGACGCACCGAGTTCTGATTGCAGGTCTGCGAAGCAGTCGCACTCGCGGCGGACGAGGTCGAAGTCGAGCTGGCCTTCGAGCTAGTCGAGCTGGCTTTCGAGCTAGTCGAGCTCGCCTTCGTGCTGCTTGCAGCCGTGCTGGACGTCGAAGCCGAGCCAGGAACGCATTGCTGTCGGCGAGAGGAAGGTTAGCCTCAAGTCGGGAGGTAGGGAGCGAGCCGCTAGGAGCGCTGACGAGCGGGATGGAAAAAGGACGTACCGAGTACCACATGCTCTGGTACTGGCAGTAGTAGCCCTCAGGGCAGCACACCGTGTTCCACCAGAGGAACCCGTCGCACTGCGCCCACGCGTTCGATGCTGAGCAAGTGTTGGCGCTCGCGCTCGCGCTCGGCGCAGACGATGTCGAAGAGCTGCTCGTCGTCCGCGTAGATGACGCAGAGGAGGTGGACGACGCGGAGCGCGTGACGGTCGAGAAGGACGTTGCGCTCGTTGTCGGCGCCGAGGAGAGCGAGAGCGTCGTCGCCGCCTGCGGCAGGCACTGGTAGTAGTAATCGTTGACGATCGCGCAGTACCAGCCCGACGGGCACAGCGCGAGCGACGCGCCGAGGCCGCCACACTGCCCGTACGTCGCGGCCGTCTGGAGCGGCGCGGCGGACGTGACGGTGCTCGAGACCTTCGTGGATGAGGCAGGCGCGGAGGTCGGCTGCATCGTTGTCGAGGTCTTACTCGTCGAAGTCGGCTGCGCCTGTGTCGTCGTTGAGGTGCTGCTGCCAGTCGGGCCCTGGAGGCACTGCGAGTCTGCAAGGGCCAGAACGTCAGCTACGGCCTTTCAGCTTAGTGAAGAGAAAGCGGAACGCACACCACGGGTTCGAGTAGGTGCACACCCATCCGCTGGGGCAGCACGTTCCGCCGCTGTACCCGCTCCCGCCGCACTGGCCCCATTCGCTCGACATGCCGCTGCAGCTCGTCGCCGGGGAGGAGGAGGACGCAGCGGCAGAAGACGCGCTCGATGCGGCGAGTGCCTGCGTAGAGGACGGGCTGAAGGCGGTTCCGGAGGACGAGGAGGAGCTGCTGGAGGAGGTCGAGGGGAGGCACTGCGAGTCTGCGGGAGCGTTTTTTCATCAGCGCTCCATCCTTCACCGTATGCGCCGCGATGAAGAGGCAAGACGTACAGTACTCGCTGCTGTACACACATTCGTACCCAGCGACGCAGCACGTATCCGTGCTCCAGTTCTGCCCTCCGCACTGCGAGTACGCCGTCACCGTCCCTTTGCACACCTTGGGCGTGTTACTCGGCGTCGCCCTCCGGGCAAGCGCGATCTCGTCCCGCTTCTCCCATCGCGCAGCCGCGGAGCGCGGGTCGTGCACCTGCCGCGAGGCGATGGCGGCCGAGTGTGCCGAGGACGAGACATGGCGGCGGCGGCGGGAGAGGTGGGCGTGTGCGCGCGGAGGGATCGCGGCAGGTGCAGCGGCGTCGAGGTCGGCGGGAATGGAGGGCGAGGCGAGCGCGGTAGGAGGGCCGGCGAGGAGTGCCGTGAGGGCCGCGAGGAGGACGACCGCGCGGATGGCCATCGCAGCCGAGTGCCTTTTGAGACGAAAAGAGCGACTAGGGGTGAGAGGTCAAGAAGCAGGCAACAGCGGCGGGAGCGCCTCGCAGGCAGAGCAGGCACGACGAGGAAGAGAAGATGGGAGGACAGATCCAGCCAAGCGCCTCCAGTGCGCGGCCTTCCTCCGAGCGAACCGAAACACCTCTGTCGTCCGGATGAGCGGCGAGATTGCCTTCCCCGCCTGCGGGCAATGTTGCAGATCCAGGGCGCGAGTGCCGAGGACGACCCGATGGGCAAGTCTCCTGGAGTTGGCCTCGCCTAGCCATGCTGCAGATCCCTCTGTCGCAGGAACACAGCCGCCTGTCTCGGCTGCAAGCCAATCAGCGAGGGAGAGCCCGCCGAGAAGAGGGGCGCGACCAGCCCCCTTCGCCTCCCTGATCCGGAAGAGAGACGCAAGGAGCAGGAGCTGGACACGGCCCGCTGGCCGATCCACGACTTGCGCACATAAGCGCTGGCCTGGGCGGTGCGGGGCAAGCGAGGTGCGCGCGCGGTGAACAGGCGCAGGAAGAGAGGATCGCCATCGGAGCGGCCGGTGGAGGGAGCGAACGGGTGTCGAAGTAGCTTCGCCGGGGCAATTGAGGGCCTGGGTGCGTAGTACGATCTCCCAGTGTGATGCTTACACGCTGGGAAGCGCCAGCAAGATGCAGAGAAGGTTCCGTCCGCTCTCATCAGTTGTTTGTCCTCGGCCCGGGGGAGAGGAGTGAGCGCGCAAGCTCTCGCTCAACCAACGAACTACGCGCGAAGCGTCATGCATGCATGGGGGCTACAAAGAACACGACAGAAGGTTAAACAGGAGGCGGTCGGGAAGAGGGAAGGGTGCGGAGGAGGATGTGGCGGCAGGCTCACGAGAGGTCGAACCCGGCGCCCGAGTTGATCGCGTCTGCAGGGTGGAGGAGAGCGTCAGCAACGTCCAAGTGAGGGGAAAGGGGGAGGGGAAAGCAAGAAGGGGAGGTGGCTGGAGGTAAGGAGAAAACGGGGAGAGAATGGACCCGTACAGAGGAGCTTCTGGCGCAGGTTGTCCGGGTCGGTATACTCCGGCAGCTTGAGGAGGTTGACGCACGTTGCGCTGCACGGCAAAACTCCACCAGCATGAGCACCGCACCACTAGCGAAAACTGCGCGGCGAAAGAAGAAGACCCCACGACCACGCACCTCGTCGGCAGCCTGCTCTCGTCGCTTCCCGCGTTCCGGATCGCAAACAGCGGGTTGAGCTGCGAGAAGCCAAGCAGCGGGGGCCGCTCGCATGCCGTGACGAAGCGGACGAGCTTGGCGCGGTCCTCCTTGCCAAACTTTGAGACGACGTCCCAGAACGCGCGGATTGTCGGCGTGTTCTCGTCGGCGGCCCACCCGCTGTAGACGGTGTGCGCGCGGAGGTCGGCAATGTCGATCGCTTCCTCGGTACCGCCTACAGCATGCGGTTGGCGCGTCAGCCAGCACGAAGGAGGGGAGAGGCGAGAGGAAATCGGAGGGACGCACCGACCAGCACGGCGAGCTCGCTCTGGCTGAACAAGCGCAGCCACCGCGGGTTGACCATCTCGCTCAAGCCGGCAAAGAACGCGCGGCACTGCGGCGCGATCTGCACGTTGAGCCGGTAGTTGCTCACGAGGACGATGTACTGCAGCCGGTTCTCGTTCGTGACGGCGATCTCGGACCCGCGAGGGATCAGATCGATCGTGCGCGAGACACCAAAGTCTGCGGGCACGCGCGAGGGTCAACCACCTCTTCCTTCATCGCGTCACGATGGCCCGGCTCGAGCGGGAGCCGCAGCGACGGGCAGGAGGAGAGCTTGAGGCAACGCACCCTCCTCGGTGATGGTGAAGTTGAGGCTCAAATCCTCGACGTTGCCGGGATAGTTTTTGAGGCTGACCAACCCACGGTACAGCTCGGGGTCGAGGCTGGCCAGGTCGTCGAGGTACGCCTGGCGGCCGAGCCACTGCGTGCGTCCCCCTCGCGTCAACACCCCGGAGACACCAACGACAAGGACAGAGAAGGAGTGAGAGGTAGCGCACTTTGCTCAAGAAGAAGCTCGCAAACTGGACATTGACGAGGATCCCCTGGTAGAGCGCCTTTCCGAGGATGCGGCCGACGAACGCGAACCACGCGAGCTGCGCGGGCTCGCGGGCGTACGCGTGCGGGTTCGGGTACAGCTCGTTCTGCGATGTGGCGAGCCAGAGACCGCGATCGGTGTCGAAGACCTCCTTGCTGAGGCTGCAGACGGGAGGCAGCGGTCAGCGCTGCGCGACGACCTGGCGAGGGCAAGAGCGGATGGGGAGAAGTACAGGGGTCTGAGGTGGGTAGCAGACGGAAGGGAGAACGCACGAGGTCAGCAACTCCTTGAACAACCCGCCGCCGTCAATCCCGCTCTCCTCCATCCCATGTTCATCGACAAACACGATCTCGACGCGCTTCTTGAGCTCGGCACCAAGGCCATTCAGCTGCTTGAACGCGTCCTCAGCAAGGTGGTCCCTCCGAACCACCGCACGGTGCCTTCCCCTCGCCGCGAAACTGGTCGCGTCGCCGAGCCCGAGCCGCGCAAAGTCGGACGCGACAAACTGGCGGAAGATGGCGACGCGCGTCTCGAACGGGATCACAAAGGGGACGTTCTGCAGGACGCCCAGTCGCGGACTGACAAGTGCCAGCTGCCGCTTGCTGAGCTGCTGCGGGGTGCGGTGATGTGCGCGCGCTCGTGCGCTGTGCGAAGGGCCGTACCGCCGTGGGACGAGCGCGTCGTCGTGGTCGTCGTCGTCCGAGTCGGCCGGCGCGCGCGAGGCAGCCGGAGCAGGCGCATCCGCCGCACCCTCGGCCTCGAGGCGCTCGTCCTCGTAGCTGCGCACGAGCCCGCATCAGTGCCTCGCAAGGGAAGAGAGAAGGGACAAAAAGGGGGGAAGACGCACACCGCCGTCTCGACGAAATGCTTGATGTCCATCGAGCTCGTCATGAGCCAGTGCCCCTCCGGGGTGAACTGCCTTCGCGAGCTGCTCCTCCCTCGCGTCAGCTCTCCACCCGCACGAAAGAACGGAGAAGAAGAGAGGGAAGGGGTCCACGCACTCCCGGGCATGCACCTGCTGCAAGAAGCGCGTCATCGTCCCCCTCACCTCGTCCCACCTCGCGCCCGTGCCGGCGACCTTCCTTGCCGGGCCCGCGCCGGCAAAGACGCTCCCGTCCTCGGACCAGTAGAGTGCGAACGCGAAATTGCGCGCGAGGGCGCTGAGACCGATCACCTCGTCCAGCGTGAGCGGGTTCCGGGCGGCTGCCCCTCCTGCGCCCCCGCCCCCGCCCGCGCTCATGGGGGAGGAAGCGTAGAACTCGTCGTCGCCCATCGTGACGAGCGCGCGGGAGTACATCTCGACCACAAGGATCAGGACGGCCCACTCGCCGTTGTGCGCAAACGCCGGATCGGTCAGCGCGGCGATCACGCCCGCAGTCCGCTCCCTCGCGCTGCTGAGCGTACGCGCGAGGGGCCCACTGCGGAGGTAGCCGCGGTACAACTCTCGGAGGAGGCCTGCACCCGCGGGCGCGTAAAGGAGCGTGTGGAGCGCGGTGTCGCGCGCGGAGGGGCCGAGGTGCGACAGGAGGGTGCAGAGCAGGCCGGCGAGAGCGGGGCGCGTGGACGAGGCGTGCCGAGTGGACAGCGTCAGAAGTGTGAGGAGGTGCGGAGGGGCGGATAGCAGGGCGAGGGAGGCCCGCGTGCGGGGGCTGAGCGGCACAGGTGCGCCGGGCGCGGTGGCCATGCTCGTGTCCGAAGCGGAGGAAGCGGTGGGCGCAGCGCCCACCGCCATGCGTGCGCGCTCAATCGCAACATCGTCGCCCTCGCTGTCGTCGCTCGATGCATCCCCGTTCCCGTCCGCAGCACGCGCGACCCCCTTCCCCTTGACCTCCTCCGCCCTTGCCAGCGCGCCCTTTGGTAGCCCCTCCAGCCCCCTCCTCACAATCTCCAACCACGCGCGTACTGCCTCCGCAGAAGGCACGACGCCCTTCTCCGTACTGACGCGGGGCGTGCCGGGCGAGCGAAGGGCGAGCTCCGCCAGGTTTGCCAGCAGCGCGGGCGGAATCTCGGCCTTGCAGGCGGAGAGAGAGGCAAGGAGCTCCCAGAACGGCAGCGGGGAGGTCGGGGCGGTGAAGGCCGCGGCGTGCGTCGGCGCGAGGCGCGACGCAAGGAGGTCGGGGAGGGCGAGGAGGGAGCTGGTGAGGGAGGTGAGCGCGAGGGTGCGCGAAGGGGTCGGAGCGATGAATGCGCGGAAGGGGAGAAGGGCGAGTGCGATCGACGGTGCGAGGGTCGGGTGCGTGGGCTGATCCTGCGGGCGGGAAAGTAAGCCTTGCCCGGCAAGTCCAAGAGAACAGGAAGCGCACAATGGCCTGGACGAGCTGCGCAATCCGCGAGTAGAGGTCGCGCTGCTCGAGGAGGAAGCGCAGGAACGCATCCGGCTGTGCGGTAGCGGGCGACACGCCGTACTTGGCGTAGCTCGCGGGGTCGCAGAGAATCTTGGTGAGCTCGAGGAAGAGGGGCGATTGCGGCAGGCTGCGGAGGGGAGATGTGAGCTGCGGAAGCGCAAGGAGGGAGAGAGCAAGAACGCACGAGGGCGACGAGGTGGCCTGCACGAAGAGGAGGCTGCCAATCATGCGGACGAGGGTGGGCCAGCTCGCGTCGGCGTCATGTTCGCGGCGGAAGAGGGTGAACAAGAGCGGCGTCTTGTCTGCAGGGGTGTCGTCAGCTGTGGGCGTGGGAGGTCGAGGTGGGGGAGAGAAGGTACCGGTGGCGCCCTTCGCTGGCCTGAGGACAACCCTGCACCATACGGCGAGGCGGTGTATGTCTGCCCTGTTGCCGGCGATGTAGGCGACGGCGATGAGGCGGGAGGCGGCGAGGGCGTCGGCGGGAGAAGGAGGCGGTGCCGAGGGGGACGAGGGGAGGAGGGCGTCGAAGCGGGTGCGGAAGGTGGCGCGGGCGACTGCGGCTGCTCTCCGTCCGCGGTAGAATGCCTGCGTGCGCGTGTGCGTACCTGTCCGCGTCAGCGTTGGGGTTCGGAGTGAGCGGCGAGGAGCGCCACCATGCGAGTGTCGGCTGAGAGAGAGGGGAGGGGGGGGGGGCTTGCCTGTATTGTGCGGGCAGCCGAGTCGTTCCTGCGGGTCTGCTCGCGGTGGAGGCGCTGCTGGCGTGCCTGCTGGACGAGGTCGTGGTGGGATGCGGCGGTTGCGGCGAGGCGAGTGCCGCCGAGGTTGACGGTCGGGCGGCGCGTGTGTGCGCCCGTGAACAGCGAGTCCATCCCCGTAGGTGCTTCTGAGTGTAGCCTGGCTGCGTACGAGCTGGAATACAACCGCGGGAGCAGAGTGCGGCGTGCGTAAGCGGAGCGATGCCGACGCGCTCGCTCTCTCTCTCTCTCGTCTCGTAGTCCCCTCGCTTTGGGTAGTCCCTGAATCCAGGTGCGGGGACTGTGGTGCACCCTGATAGGCTCTCGACTCGAACGCTGCTGCAGCGACGCTCCACTCGGCCCCACCATGGGCCCTCCTCCACCACCGCCTCTTCCCGCTCCTGCTGCCGCACCCGCACCACCGTGGGCACGCCATCTCCTCACTCTCGACAGTGCGCTCAGCCACACCGCTGTACTCGCGCACTCGCACTGACTCGCTCCCTGCACTGGCAGACCCGCACCCCTCGCCGCTGTCCGGCACCCAGGACCTCATCTCGCTCTTCCGCCTCGAGCCCCTCTACGACACCTTCCTCCGCCCGTACCTGCCGCCCTCGGCCCTCCCGCACCCGCCGCCCGTCCCGGACCTCGCACCCGCGACCGCGCCCAAACCCGCGCCGGCCTCGCCCTCCCCGGCCCAGCCAGCAACAGCGCCTGGCGGGCTCAAGATCACCCTCGGCGGGATCAAGTTTGGCGGCGCAGGCGGTTCGGGCGCGAGTGCCGGCGGGGACAGCGCCGACGGGCCACTTGGAGCAGGGGGCGCAGGCGAGAAGAAGCGCAAGAGGCCCAGGATGGACAAGACGTACGACCATATGGTCGGCGACGTGCTTGGTGCGCCTCCCTTTCGCGCGCTCGCCCTGGCGCGGCGGCTCCCCGCCACACCTCGCACCTGCGACTGACTTTCCTCCACACTACGCTCTAGGGCGCATCTCCCATCCGCGCTCCTCCGCCTCCGCTCCCTCCTCCTCCCTCCTGCACCTCGTGTCGAACCCGGACCCGGCCCCCTGCCCGCCGCTGCACCCGCTCGACGTCGCGCAGCTCCGCGACGCCTTCACCCTCCGCCCGGGCGGGCTCGCAGGGTTCGACATGAGCATGTGGGAGGCGCAGCCGCGGGGGAAGGACGCCGGGGAAAGGAGGGCAAAGGTGCGTGGCTTCGGGCTTGCTTCTCTCGGTGGCTCCTTGCCGCTTCGCGCGGGCCAGCCTGCCGCGCTCACACTTCGAAACCTGAACGACTCACGCCGCCCCCCTCTCCGCGATCGCTGCGTGCAGAAGAAGAAGCGCAAGCACGACGGCGCGGCGGGCGGCGGTGGAGGGGACGCGAAGAAGCAGCGGCGGTGAGCTGAGGCAAGGCGCAGCGCGCGAGAGGGGGCATCTTTCCTCGGCTTGGAAGAGTCGCGGTTGTTGTACTACCATGCATGGCGCGGCTATTCCGCTCGTTCTCTCCCCTCCCGCTCGTGCACAGCGCCGGCTGACGGGAAGCGAGCCAGCGCGCTCGGCACCCTATCCCGTCTCTGCGCGGAGCACCGCCTCGCGTTGCCCAGACGAAGAAGCTACGCAACCGCCACCGCTGCCCCCTGTTGCGCACCGGCTCCCGCTCTCAAGTCAAGCGCGAGCACCCCACCCCTCGGCAACCACCCCACGGGGCGGGCCTCCCACCCCATGACGCGCGGGGGCCACTCCTCGCCCTCTCCCTCCCCCTGGCCCTCCGTGCCCACCGAGGCGTCGACAGCCATGTCGGAGTCGTGCGCTGGCACGGCCGCGCGAGCGGGCGCCGCGAAGGACGCGAGGCGCGCGTCGAACGCGTCGAGGAGGGGAAGCGCGGCGTCCGCGCTCAGGGGCTGGGCCTGCGCGGGCGCGGGCGCGTTCAGGTGACAGTGGTGGTCAGCGCGGGAGTGCTTCGGATCGAGGTGTGAGAAAGAGAGAGAGAGCGCAAGACGGACAAAATCCCCGTTGGTGCTCGACTGCGCCCGCGCGAGCTGCACCAGCGGCTGGACCTTTTCCCGCAGATCCGCGGCTGCGGGATCGTCGTCGCGCGACGAAAGCAGCGCGTCAAGGAGAGAGAGTGCGCTGCTCCGGTGCCATCCGTCCGTCAGCACAACACAGGCCAGTCGGCAGGCGGGGGGGAAGGGAGTACGCACGGGGCGGTACGCGCTAGCAAGCACGCCTTGACGACGCCCTTCACGCTTCCCACCGTGTCGTCCTCGTCCTCCTCGTCGCCGTCGTCCGCGACAGGCTCGACCGGCACGTCCTTGAGCAGCTCGACGACCCACGCGACGACGCACGCGACGTAGCTCCTGTCCAGCTCGGACTGTGCGGGAGGAGCGAGGAGCGTGTCGAGCGCTTGACGGAGCAGGAGCGGGAGGAAGGCGCCGTCGTAGGTCGTGTCCAGGTGCGCGAGGAGCGGGAGCCACAGCGCGAGGAGGTCGGACGGGAGGGCGGGCGCGCGCGGGTTGGGACGCTTCCTGTGGTGGTGGAAACAGGGTCAATACGGCGACCCCCGCCGCCCAGTGAAAACGCCCGAAGGGAAGAAAGGCGAGAGCATCTGTTGGGACGCACTTCTTCGCAAGCGGGACGAGCCCGCCCTCGCTCCACAGTACCTCTGCGACGCCCTCGAGCGCCCTCTCTCTCGCCTTCTCGGCGCTCACGCCCCTCGGGCCACCGCCGAGCGCGTTCTCCGCGACCCAGCGCTCGACGTCCTTGTAACACTTTTGGACGTCTGCGCGCAGCCGGCCGGCGAGGGAGGCGTCCCGCGTCGAGGATTTGAGGAGCGACTTGTAGGTCGTGAAGATGTAAGGGCGGAGGGTGGACAGCGGGAGCGGCGGGAGGGAGGAGAGCGGGTCAAGGGCGGTCGGAGAGGTGAAGGAGGTGAGTGTCGGGAGCCAGTAGTTCGTGTAGAGCCAGTCGAGGGCCTGCAGCGCCACCGTGTCAGTGGCGCGTTACTTAACATTTAACCAGCGCTCCCGTGCGAGTATTCGCAGCAGGAGCTACTTGAGAAGGCCGCCACCGACTGACCTGCCTCGCCGCGTCTCGGAGCACCGCAAGTCGGGGGAGGTCCTCGTGCGTCGCCTGGTGCCTCAGCTCAACGAACCAGAGCGGCAAGCCAATCTGCGCCGCGAGTGAGGCGATCGAGCGTGCGAAGTAGGCCGTCTGCAGCGGGTCGACGAGCGAGTTGACGAAACTGCGAGCGTGTGCGGGTGAGCCAGGGTCGACGATGGACGGAGCTGAGACGCACCGGACAATCGCCATGGCATATGAGAGGCGCAGGTCTGCCTCGGAGACGGCAGCGCCCGAGAGGGAGGTCGACGGCGCCGAGTCGCGGAGGACGAGCGAGAGGATGGCGGCGGTGCTCTCTACGGCATGCGGGCAGTTGCCGCGGTCGAGCCAGACGTTGATCTACGGGCATGAGCTGGTCAATCGGTGCTACGCAGGATCGACGGGAGGCAGGGACGGACGCGGTGAATGGCATCGAGCTGGAGGAGCGGGTTGGCCTCCGAGGCGAACAGGCGGTCGAACACGAGCTGGAACTCTTGCTGAGTGGTCCAGGGGGTCTTGCGCGGGACGGCCGGTGCCATGGCTGCTGCCGTTGTACCCTAGGCAAGCGAGGATGTGCCGTGTTGAGCGATGGACTGGGCGCGGGGGCGCGCGGACGAGGGTCCGAGCTGGTGCCCGTTGCTCTTCCTCGCCAAGTCGCCTCTCGCCTCCTTCCCCTCCACCCTCTCGGCCCGACTCCTGCTCGGTGCTTGCTTGCTCTCTCCTCCCCTCTACACTCTCTCTCCTACACGAACTAGCATGTCCTACGGCGGCTACGGTCAGTCCCACGCCTCCTTTTGTCCCGCGCCACGTTCAGTCACTCACCTCCTCGCTCTCTTTCGCATCCAGGCGGTGGCGGCGGTGGTTACGGCGGCGGCGGCTACGGCGGTGGTGGAGGTGGTTACGGCGGCGGCGGCGGCTACGGTGGTGGCGGCTACGGTGCGTCGAGCGCCTCCATCACGTTCTCCCCCTCCCTCGCGTTCTCGAGTCTTTCGTCTTGCAGCGTAGTCAACTGACTCGTTTCGTTCCGATAACACAGGTGGCGGCGGGTACGGCGGTGGTGGCGGCTTTGGCGGTGGCGACCGGAGTGTGTCCTTCCCGCTCATCGCCTCCTCGCGAACCCGGGCTCACCCGTTATCTTACCCTCACAGTGAGCGGCCTCGGTGCCGGCCTTCGCGCGCAGAACTGGGACCAGTCTACCCTCACCAAGTTCGAGAAGAACTTCTACGAGTGCGTTGCGCCACCCTACCGCCTGGTCCGGCCCTGACTTGCAGCCGACACTGACCTTGCTCTCGCCGACAGGGAGGACCCTCGCGTGGCTGCCCGCTCGGAGCGCGAGATTCAGGAGTTCCGTCGCGAGAAGGAGATCCAGGTCTTCGGCAACAACGTCGCCAAGCCCGTCACCAATTTCGAGGAGATGAACTTCCCGTCGTACATCATGGCCGAGATCAAGCGCGCCGGCTTTGCCAACCCGTCGCCCATTCAGTGCCAGGCGTGGCCGATGGCCCTGTCCGGACGCGACCTCGTCGCCGTTTCGGCCACCGGCTCCGGCAAGACCATCTCGTTCGCCCTCCCCGCTATGATCCACATCAACGCGCAGCCGCTTCTCGCGCCGGGCGACGGCCCTATCGTCCTTATTCTCGCGCCGACGCGTGAGCTCGCTGTTCAGATCCAGGAGGAGTGCACCAAGTTCGGCTCGTCGTCGCGCATCCGCAACACCTGCGTCTACGGCGGTGTGCCCAAAGGCGGCCAGATCCGCGACCTTCAGCGCGGTTCCGAGATTGTCATTGCGACGCCCGGTCGCCTCATCGACATGCTCGAGTCGGGCAAGACGAACCTCCGCCGCGTTACCTACCTCGTGATGGACGAGGCAGACCGCATGCTCGACATGGGTTTCGAGCCGCAGATCCGCAAGATCCTCGAGCAGATCCGTCCGGACCGTCAGACGCTCATGTTCTCGGCGACGTGGCCCAAGGAGGTGCAGAAGCTCGCGCACACGTACCTCAAGGACTTCATCCAGGTCACCATCGGCTCGCTCGAGCTTTCGGCCAATCTCAACATCACCCAGATTGTCGACGTTTGCTCGGACTTCGAGAAGCGCGGCAAGCTCATCAAGCACCTCGAGAAGATCTCGAGCGAGAACGCCAAGGTCCTCATCTTCATCGCGACCAAGCGCGTCGCCGACGACCTCACCAAGTACCTGAGGCAGGACGGCTGGCCCGCGCTCGCCATTCACGGTGACAAGCAGCAGCAGGAGCGTGACTGGGTTCTCGGAGAGTTCAAGAGCGGCCGCTCGCCCATCATGATTGCCACTGGTGCGTTCCCGCTCCTCACGTATTGTAACGTGCACACCTGACCCTGCTTCGTCCCGCAGACGTCGCCTCGCGTGGTCTCGGTATGTTTCCGTTCTCTCAAGATCTTTCTCCCGCTTCTTCGGCGTCGAGCTCTTCGGGCTCGCCGCTGTGCTCCGCTCGTTCGTGCGCCGCTCGCTTGTGCTCTCCGCCGACATTCCGCCCCTTCCGACCCAACCCTTTTGCGACTCGAGCCAACATCGACAAGCTTTATAGGCCCGAGCAGGCGCATGTGCGCTACACTGAGCGTTGCGTCTAGCTGCGTCGTACCTCCCTCCCCGCGCCGCCCATCCAGCGCGCGGTACAGAGGCTCCTTCGCAGGAGTGCGTCGCAGATCTAGTTCTTTCTGGCCGTCCCCGCTGCGAGGCGGGGGGCCTAGCGAAGAAGCGCTTCGGTCCTCGACGTGTAGCCGCCGGCCGCCTCCGACGCGGTCCGGCGCGCCCCGTGGCAATGCACACCAGCTCCTTCAGCCCCTCCTATGTCGCGGTTGCGTCGCGCTCTCTCTCGCCTGGCGAGAGATGCGCGCTCGTACGGTCCGTGCGATATGAGGGCGAAGGACGGGCTCGCCGCTGCCGCCGCTCGGCCCTGCTTCCCCCTTCCCTCCCTCCCTCTCCCCAACCTCGCCCTCGTCCTCCTCATCCCTCGCCACCCCGATCCAGCCGCCAGCACCGTCCTTCGCCCTCCCCTCCCTCCCTCTCCTTCCCGAGCACAAGCAAGCGCTGCACGATCGAAAGCGAGCGAGAGACGCCGAAAGCCCGTCCCGCCTCCGTCCGCTTGACTGACCGCGTCTTCCCTTCTCTCCTTCTCGTCACGCAGACGTCAAGGACATCGGCTATGTCGTGCGTTCTCCCTCCTCCCCTTGCTCCAGCTGCGTGAGACTTACCCGTCCTGCCTGCCCGCCGCGCAGATCAACTACGACATGCCGAACGGTATCGAGGATTACATTCACCGCATCGGTCGTACCGGCCGTGCTGGCGCGAAGGGTACCGCGTACAGCTACGTGACTCCGGACCAGGGCCGTGCGTCTCCTCTCCCTCTCGCTCTTTCTCTTCCGGTGCTCCCGCTCACCTCGCTCGCATGTACGCACAGGCATCGCCAAGGACCTCGTCAAGATTCTCCAGGACGCCAAGCAGGTCGTCCCGCCCCAGCTTCTCGAGATCTCCGCCTTTGGCGGCGGCGGCGGTGGCGGGCGTGGCGGCGGGCGCGGCCGTGGTGGCGGAGGCGGCGGCCGTGGCTACGGCGGTGGCGGCGGGGGCTACGGCGGCGGGTACGGCGGCGGCGGAGGTGGTGGCTACGGCGGCGGCGGGAGGTGGTAGACGCGCTTGTTGCGGAGATGGGCGTTCGGGCTTGATGGGTGTTTCTGTGAGACTCTTTCCTACTACCTCGTTGTGGCAATCTAGACACACTGTGCTTAGCTAGACGTCGACGGTTGAGAGCTGCGAGGGGGAGCAGCCAAGGAGGAGGGAAGGGGGCAGCGGCTCCCGACGCTGTTCTCGCGGACCTCGGGCGGATGTCTCGCTTGAAGATGATCTCGGTTCGCTCGGTACAAGTGCGGCGCCAGCGCGGATGTGCGCAGTCTCTCAGCCTGCGAACGAGCGTGTGAGGTTGGCGCGAAGAATGAAGGGAAGCGCCTCTAAGAACAGGGCAGGATGTGTTGGCGGGCCGTGCAGATTCCGTCCAGCACTGGATAACAAGGTACATCTCAGTGCGCAGTGCAGCCGTGCAAACTCGCAGCCGGGTGCTGTCCGGGTCGAGCTCTGAGGAGACGCTTGCTCGTACTCGTGGCTCGCGCTGCTATGCACACGTGCACAATGCGGGGATCAGCTGTGAAAAGCTGTACTATAGCATCGCCCTTGCGAAGGCGTCGCTGCTCGCTCCCGTCTCCCTCCTCCCGTTCGAACGGCCCTACACTTGGTACGGCGCCCTCAACTCTGGAGGTTCTCCCACCTCGGTCAGCTTGTCGAAGCAACCTTCTGTTTCCTTGACGACCCAGTCCTGAGCAGGAGGGGGCGCAGAGAGCTGGCAAGGTCCCCCTCACGACTTGGGAAGGTCGACCCGACCATCTCTCCCGCTCTCCTGGCCGTCTCGCCTCGGAAGCGCCTCCAGACATCGTGCACAAATCGAGCACACTTCGTAGCACCTGTTGTATGCTACCAGACTCCAAGGGAACCGTCCTTGACCCGCTGGTCGACCTAAAGTCTCGTGCACACGCTCGTCGCAACTACTCCCAAGCATACTCACTCTCCTTTCCGGGAAAGAAAGGATAGCCCGCCTGGCCGCGCACACATAAAGAGAGGCAAGGGGAGCAAAAGGGTAGTGCCCCGAGAGAGGATCGAACTCTCGACCTCGGGATTGCAGGCGCGAGGCGCCCTCATGCAAACGCTGGCCCTGAAGTTGCTCAGGGGAGGCGCATCTTAGGTATGAGACCCACGTGATAACCAACTACACCATCGAGGCACGTGTCAGTCGAAGGACAAGCGGCGCATAAGTACGGTACTAGCCTTTAGTGCGAGTAGACCTCTTGCAGTTGTTGACTTGTCTTTATGGTGGACTCTTGGACTTCTGTAGCTGCAGATCTTTCTCTGTTCTCCTCGATACGCTCAACAGCGGCACGGCAGGGGAAGCGCTGTTGGCGGCGGCGGGAGGGCGAGTCGCTAGCGAAGAGGGACAAGGAAAGGTCTTTCGTGCCAGATCGCCTGTCCGGTCCGAGTCTTCGTATCTTGCCCTTACAGAGGGGAAACACCGGCGCTTCTGCGAAACAAGGAAGATGCAGATTGATGGCATGGTGAGCAGAGGGAGGGTAACTTGAAGACTCTCGGCAGTGAACGGGGGCTGCCAGCCAACTCAGACTCATTGGCACAGCCTTCTAGCAGGTGCCGCTGCCTCTATCACTTGCTGCAGGCTGGGACAGCAAGTCTTCGGGGTTCAGTAAGCGATAGTTAGGAATCAAGCGGGCGCGCTGTCCAAACGGATCAGAGATGTATGTGACGGTGCCTGCGATGGCGTGAAGCTGGAAGCGCGGTGTCGAGCGCGGAAGTGCGCTCGCCCGGATGGCAACATACAGCAGGAGCCGGAAGAGGGCGAAGAGGTACGGAGGAGACGCAGCAGCAGCGGGAAGAGAGGAGTCATAGGAGTGCTCAGGGCCATGTTGTGAGCAGACCTGTATCGAGCTTGCGCCTGCAATGGGGCATGATTTAGCAGAAGTGAAAGCCGTGTCGGCTTTATGAGTTGTACAGGGAGGAGAAGCGGACGGAACCTGCGCCCAAAGAGCAATGGCCGGGATAGGCGATGACAGCTTAGGCGTGGCTTGCATGTAACGGTGCACAAGTCGCATACAAGAGTGCACTTCATCGCCATCGACAAGCCTTCCTGGCTGTGAACCCCTGGAAAGCCAGAGGCGAGGGAGAGGAGGGAGATCCGGGAGAAGCTTGTTCTGCCGTCTTCGTGGAGAGGTATACCAGCTCATCTTCCCGTTGTCCTTCCAAGAACGCCATTCTCCGTGTTCGGGGATGCAAAGAGTCAAAAAGGCCGGGACAAGACGGCGAGATGTGCACTCTCGCTTCTTGGGAAGGTCAAGCGAGAGGCCAGCACAGGGAAGCCTCAACGAGCGTATCAGTCTGCCGTATGCTTCGGCAAGCGACTCTCGAGCGCCAGAGTAAGTTTTCGTTCGGAATGACCAGCGCTGGGAGGACAAAGAGGAGTCGGTGCCGATGCCAACTTGCCTTCAGACAGCCCGAGTTTGCAACCTCTGCAGCAGGGAGATCGCCTTCCGCTCCTGATTAGCATGCAGAGAGCGCAACGAGCGAGTACATCGCCACCATGACCATTCGTCTCACATGCAGGCGGTCAGCCACGTTGTTGGCCATGATTTGTCCTTAGACGCGCATTCGTTATCAGGCAGCGATAGCTCAGTAATAGAGCGGTCGACTGCAGCTCTCGCTCACATCGTCAGGTCCCCGGTTCAAACCCGGGTCGTTGCTTTTTTGTTCCGAGTCTCCTTCCCATTTCCCGTTCTTCGCGTCGCCGCGATCCGTTCCTTCGCTGCGCGCCTGCGTGATCAGATGCCATGTGACCCCTCATAGCATTATGCAGGCGCCCTTTCGTTAGAGAGGCTTACCATTCCGGCGAGAGTTCCTCTCGAAGCTCTCGCTACCACTCCCCCCTGCAGCAGCGCAACGAGGGTTTCAAACTGGTGTTACAGCTGCACAGAAGGCGCAAGCATAAGGGTATAAAACACAAGCGGAATGCGGAAACAAGCAGGTACAAGCGGGTCTCCTCCTTCTCCTCCTGCGCGGACAGTGTGGCCTACTTCTTCTTGCTGCTGCCCTTGCCCTTCGCCTTCGTGTCCGTCTTCGCCTTCTTCCCACCCTTGGCGTCCTTCTTATCGTCGGCCTACGGGGCGGTTAGAGAACGAAGGTCAGCATGCGTGAAGCGAAGACCCGCCTCACCCGCTCAGTATGAGAGACGCGCACGCGCCTTGCGTTTCGCGCCGGCGCCCTCCTTCGGTGCGACGGTGAAGAAGCCGTCGAGGCGGCCCTGCTGCTTGGCAGCGAGGCGCATCTTGAGCTTGTCGGCGCCCTTCCGCACGCGCTCCTCACTACGTGGTACCCGCGTCACATCAGCTCCATTCGCCTACATACACGGGAGAGGGAGGCGCATGGGCGTTTAGACGCACGAGAAGCCCTTCTCGCGGACGAGGAAGTCGACGAGACCCTCGACGTCCGGTGCTTCCCACTTGAGCTGCACACGGCGGACAAAGCGCAACGCGTCAGCGCGCTGTCTCGAAAGTGTAAGAGTAGCGCATCGCACCTCGATCTCGCTTGCGGGCTTGACCTCGGGCGTCTTGAACAGCTTCCTTGCCTCCTCGTACGGCCAGTCCTCGGGCGGCGGATTCTTGCCCTTGCGGAGGTGCGCGAGGATGCCATCCATCGACTCGTACTCGCGGACCATTTTGAGCGCCGTCTTCGCGCCGACGCCCTTGATCGGCTCGAGGTAGTCGCAGCCGCACAGCATGCACATGTCGATGAACTGCGGGAGGAGCTTCTCGTGAGCTGCTGTCCCGTCGAAATGGATCGAGCGCGCGCACCTGGTCCATTGTGAGCTCCAGCCCCTCAAGGACCGACTCGAGGCTGATGATGTCGATGGGCATCTTGCGCGCCTCGGAGAAGGTGAGGTGGCGGAGGACGATTGGCGAGTTGAACGTGAGCGTGTCCATGTCCTCCGAGCCCGCGCCGTAGACCTGCGTGCTTAACGTTAGCGAGCTGGTTCAGGACGACCAGATCGAACGCACGAGACCACCGCGGCAGAGCTCCGCGCACTGCGCCTCTGCTTCCGACGGGGCCTGCGTTACAAGTAACGAAGACAAGAAGGTCAGGACAGCCGGTAGTTGCAACGAGGAAGAACGGACGCACCTCGACCCAGGGGATGCCCATGAGCGTGAGGAGGCGACGGCACTCCTCGTTGTGCTCCCTCGTCACCTTGACCTGGCGACGACTGAGCTTGTCGACATCCTCGGCCGTGCCTGCACAGTGCCCACTATGAGCTCTCCGGCTCGCGGAAGAAGTCAAGGGACGCACCAGTCTCCTTCGCCTCCGCTTCGTCCTCCTTCGCCTCCTGGCGGTTCGAGAAGCGCTTCTTGAGCTGCAGAGCGGAGGCGCGTCAACATTTGCCCCGTATAGGGTTCGGGACATGCTCTACGCACCACGTTCGACTTGAGCTGCGGGGGCTTGCCATCGAAGACGTAGCACGGCTTCAGGTCGTTCTCGACCATGCGGATCGTCCTGCACGCTAGCTATATTAGCGCTTGCAGCGTGCCACCATACCGGCACGTGGATAACTAGCGCGCCTGTAGAACAAGCCCATGAGGTGACTCGTCGTCTCGCCCGCCTCGTTCATGAGCTGCTGACCGTCCTGCTGGCGGACGGCGATGAGGAACTGGTAGATCGACATGGAACTGCGATGACCCGAACGGGTACTCGTCAGCGCTATTCAACGCAGCGCGGCATCCCTAGAGGCTCGAGGCGAAGAACAGGACACACGCGTCGATGGCGACCTTGCGGCCGAACAGGGTCTTCATCTCGGCCTGCTTGATCGCCTTGGGCGCAAAGTCGTTTATGAGGCCGGTGAGACCCTTGATGCCCATCTTGGCGAGGGTGCTAAGGCGGGAGGTGGGGAGGCGAGGGAGGGGTGCGATGGAGGTCCAGCTGGAGAAGGGCTGCGGCGCGGTGATTCGCGGCTGAAAGCTGACTCAGAGGGCCGCTGAAGGTTCTGCTGTATACGAGCGAGCCCATGATCAGCACAGCGCCAACGAAGAGGCGGGATCGCGGGGCGCAGCCTTGCGAGGAGGTCAACCTCGAGGAAGCGCGATCACCGCATGTGGGCATGCGAGCGCGCGTGTGTGAACACCGACACGTACCTTGCGAGGAGCTAGCTGGTCAGACGGGCGACAGAGGCGGTGGAATCGGTAGACTCAGAGGGGGACGAGGGAAAGCGCGTCGGGGAGCGTGACGCAACGCGTGCACCCGCGGCGGGAGAGCGTCTAGAAAGAGCGGTCGCACAGGTCCTGCACGCGTGAGTCTGGCAAAAGAGCGGACTGCGGCGACTCGAAGAGCAGCCGTCGCCGAGGAAATGGGAAGGAGACGGAACAAAAAAGCAACGACCCGGGTTTGAACCGGGGACCTGACGATGTGAGCGAGAGCTGCAGTCGACCGCTCTACCACTGAGCTATCGCTGCCTGTTGATGAAAGGCGCTGCCCTACAAAGCAAATACATACCGTACTTACAACGGACCGCCTGCGAGTCTTGCAAACGGTCATCGTGGCAATGTACTCGGTCGTTGCCCTTTCTGCATGCTAACTAGGAACGGCAGACAATCTCCCTGCTTGCAGCGGAAGCGAACTTAGGCTGTCTCGAGCAAGTTGGCAGCGCATCAGCGCAGCCCGCGCCGACTCCGCTTTCTCACGCCTGTCATTCTAGGCCACTTCATAGTGTAGACTGTTGACTGCCGGTTAGGAGCTTTTGGCAACTCGAAAGACAGACTGCATTGCTTGTGCAGCTCGGCGCGGGCTTCCCTTTCGGTTGACCTTCTCAAGCAGCCTCGGCATCTTGTCCATGACTCTCTGCCTTATGCAACACCAACTCAGGGAGACTGAGTAACTGAGGCCGGGTGCCAGAAATCCTCATAGGTATCCCAGCTGAGAAAGACAGTAGGACCAGCTTCTGGCAACCACCCTCCTCTCTCCTTGGCTCTGGCTTTCCAGGGTCTACCACGACGAAGGCTTGTCCACGGCGCAGATGTGCATTTTTATACGACACATGTGTACCGCTTCATATGCAAGCCATGTCTAACCTTTATCGCCTAACCCGGCCATAGTTCTCCGAGTCCACCGGCTCCACTCTGCGTCCGCTTCTCTTCCCTCCACAGCTTCAAAAGCCGACCCATCTCTTCCCTTCAGGATGCAATGATCACTTGCATTGCGCGAAGTGGACGAAGCTCTGCTCCCAGCCTGCCCCTGCGCGCTCGTCCCTCAGAACTCCTCGCCCCCCCCCCCCCCCCTCTTCCCGCTTGCTTTCGCCCCTCCTCCGCCCCTCTTACCCTGTTTTCAGCATGCGGTTCTCTGCTTCTCGGGCCCGAGCGCTCTGGCCGTGCCCAGCTCCATCATAGTCGGTGTCACGCCATTGCAGGCACCGTCACGCACATCTCCTATCCCTCCGGACACCGCACCTGCTGGATTCCCAGCCATCACCTGCTGTATCCCGAAGACAGCTTGCTCGACTCACTGCAATGTATGGAGACAGCGGCAATTGCTAGGAGGCCGTGCTGATGAGTCTGAGTTGGTGGCAGCCCACCTCGCCTCTGACACTACCCTCCCTTCCCTCCACCGTGCCACCGGTCTACGTTTTCCTTGTTCCGCCTGTGTACCGATGCTCCCGCTCCGTGAAAGCAAGATCCAAAGACTCGGACCAGACGGGCAAACTGGCATGATAGACCTTGCCTCCCTCTTCGCTAACGAATCGCCCCCCTTCACCGCTACTCTCCGTGCCACTTTTCGAGCATGCTGAGAGGGCACAGGGCGAGATTTCTGCAGCTATAGAGAAGACCAAGGGTCCATCGCCAAGACGAGTCTACAATCACAAGAGGTCTACTCGCACTAAAAGCTCAGAACTTACTTGTTCGCCGCTTGTCCCTCGTCTGACACGTGCCTCGATGGTGTAGTTGGTTATCACGTGGGTCTCATACCTATGATGCGCCTCCCCTGAGTAACTCCAGGGCCAGCGTTTGCATGAGGGCGCCTCGCGCCTGCAATCCCGAGGTCGAGAGTTCGATCCTCTCTCGGGGCACTACCCTTTTGCTCCCCATGCCTATCTTTATGTGCGCGGCCAGGCGGGCTATCCTTTCTTTCCCGGAAGGGGGAGTCAGTATGCTTGGGAGTAGTTGCGACGAGCGTGTGCACAAGACTTTAGGTCGAGCAGCGGGTCAGGGACGGTGTCCTTGGAGTCTGGGAGCATGCAATAGTGCTACGAAGTGTGTTCGATTCATGCACGATGTCTGGAGGCGCT
Source organism: Rhodotorula sp. PL61-2 (assembly GCA_028828645.1). Classification (NCBI taxonomy): domain Eukaryota; kingdom Fungi; phylum Basidiomycota; class Microbotryomycetes; order Sporidiobolales; family Sporidiobolaceae; genus Rhodotorula; species Rhodotorula sp. PL61-2. Next base: position 190,803 of record JAPZQE010000011.1, read on the forward strand.
TCCGAGGCGAGACGGCGAGGAGAGCGGGAGAGACGGTCGGGTCGACCTTCCCAAATCGCGAGGGGTTTCTTCCCAGCTCCCTGCGCCCCCTCCTGTTCAACACTGGGCCGTCAAGGAAACAGAAGGTTGCTTCGACAAGCTGACCGAGGTGGGAGAACCTCCAGAGTTGAGGGCGCCGTACCAAGTGTAGGGCCGTTCGAACGGGAGGAGGGAGACGGGAGCGAAAGCACCGTTGTGGCGAGGGCGATGCTATAGTACAGCTTCTCATAACAGTTGTGAGCAATGTGAACGTGTGTACAGAAGCGGCGACCAACAAGCGAGAGCAAACGCACGACGACCAACACTTATTCGTCAGCTTCGCAGGCACAGCGCGCGAAGGCGACCCTGCGCAGCTCTTCTTAGCCAGTGTCCCGGGGTTCAGCCTTTCTGGACTTTGATGAGAGCTGCACGACCAGCCGCGTCCATACTGTAGCGGTCCCGGACTAGTCAAGCCCGCCCTCCTCGACTGTCGTTCTTCGGTGTTCCTCCTTCTCGTCGTCCTCCACAGTCCTGTACCACTTGTTACAGCACCACCTCGAACTGCCTCTCCTCTCCGCTCCACTTCGGCCTTCCCTCCGCATCGAGCACATATGCGTCTCGCTCCCTAAGCACCACCCTCCCCGTGGTTCGCTCCACAAGGAGGAGCGTCTGCACCCTTGTCGCGTACCAGTGCGCACCGCCTTCGCCTTCCGCCTTTAAAAGGGTGGTGGACGGGAGATCCGCCGGGGAAGTGGATAGGGAAGGGACAGGAGGGAACGGCGGCGGGACGGCGGGGAGCGGCGCGGAGGGATCGAGGCACAGGGGGCGGACAAGGACGGTGTGGCGGAGGTGGGCGCGATGCTGGATGGGCGAGGGGTGCGAAGTGCTGCGTTGACGAAGAGAGCCTCAAGCCTGCGTTCGAGCGGGAGGAAAGGAGGGAACGGATACACACCTCAGCGCCTCGTAAAGCCCCTTGACGAGTTTCTCCTCCGCCTCCTCGCTCCCTAGCCCAAGCGCCTCCTCCTCTGCGCGCTGAACCGCCTCGGCCACAGCCGCCGCCCCGCTCTTCACCTTTGGCCACTCGTCCTCGCCCGGCTCGACCTCGAGCGTCGAGTTGCTCAGCCCCCGCACCTTGCCACCCGTGCCCACGTCGTCGAGGACACGCGCGTGTTTGGAGGCCGTCTCGCGATTGGAGATGTAGCCGAGGCGGGTGGTGGGCGACTGGGAGGCCGCGGAGGAGGGGAACGCGACCTCGCCGATGAGGAGATTGAAGCCCGCGTAGCGCGTCTTCTCGAGCTCAACGCGGTCAAGGTACGCCTGCAGTGGGTCGTTCCCCAACGCAGAGGCGGACGGGAGGTCGAGGAAGTTGCGGGTAAGGACTCCGCGTGAGGGTCTCGGCGCAGGCTCGATAGACTCGGTGAAGTTGGTGAGGGTCGTGAAGCGGAGCGTGCACCTCTGCTGTCCCGCTAGGGGCGGCGCGAGCGCGACGCCGAACCAGGTCCCGCCGGCGGAGAGGTCGAGTCCCGAGAGGACGTGGTGCGAGGGAGACGGTGTGTTTGAGCGCGACGAGGGGTCCCAGGCGTGCCAGGCTACGCTCGTCGTGGGCCTCGCGAGGAACTCGTCGCGGTTCGAGGCGACGACGCTGCGGGCGGGGCGGGAGGATGAGCAGAGGTGGGGGAGGAGAACGAGGGGGAGACGGAGGGCACGGACAGGCTGTAGCGGGGGTTGGCGGTGAAGAAGACAATACACATGGGCGTGTATTACCCCTAAGAAGGCGGATCAGGCTGAAAAGACAAAGTGGAGCGCCTCATCACCCCTCGCCCCCGTCGCCCTCCTGCTCTCCGCCCCACCGAGCTCTGGAGAGCAAAATATTCGCACAATGGGATTACGCAAGCGCACTCTCCCGACAGATTGGGCCCTCGTCAACCCGCTCCGCCCGCCCGCCCTCCGCAGGCACGACCTCGTCTCGTCCCTCTTCGCCGTCCCCTTCTCTCGCCAGACAGCCCTCCAGGCCCACCATTCCTGCGTCAACGCCCTCAGTGTCTCCAACAGCGACGGTAGGTGGCTCGCTAGCGGCGGAGACGACAAGCGCGTCCTCCTTTGGGACACCAACGCCCTCGACGACGACCAGTCGGGCCTTGCACCGGATCCAAAGGGCTGCTACCGGGGTGCGAGGGTGCGTGACCGCTGAACTATTGTCCAAAGAGGCGCTCACGAGCCCTGAACCGCCCGCAGTCGAACATCTTCAGCATCGCCTTCTCCTGCGACGGGTCCCGGGTATTCTCGTGCGTGCCCTCCCTTTTCTTCTCTCCTTTGCTCGGGACTCACGAGTACTGCGCCAGCGCCGGCAACGATGCCGCCATCCTCTCGCATGACCTGGAGACGTCCAGCTCAACGCTCCCGCACCCGCTCGACGAAGGCGTCCCGCCCGTCGACGTCTGGCTCGACCACGATGTGCGTCCGCCGCTCTCCCCCGCCCTGGGGATCCGACCCGCTCACTAGTACGCGCCCCGTAGGACTCCGTCATGGGCCTCTCCGCGCACCCGTCCAACCCCTCCCTGTTCCTTTCCGCCTCGTCAGACGGCGCCCTCCATGCATTCGACACACGCACGTCCCCCGGCCGCGTCGGCACCATCGCCGACATGTGCGCCATGAATGACGTTGTGTATCACCCGTACACGCCGGAGCTGTTCGTGTACAGTGCGGAGGACGGGCAGATGGGTCTCGTCGATGGGCGGATGGGCTGGGGCGCAACGGGCGGCGAGGACGGAAGGGAGGCAAGGGTCGCGAGGGAGGTTGCCGTCGTGCGGGTGCGCTCCTCCACCCTCTTGCCAAAAGGCCCGGATTGACCGCGGCAAACACCCACAGTACGACACCACCGTCGCGCGAGAGGACCGCTCCGGCGCGTCCACCAACATCCAGACTGCGCATCCGAACGTTTCGTCGAGCGTTATCTCGCCATCGGGCTCCCTCGTGTGCGCGACCCTATCAGGCTACCTCCCAACGCTGTTCGAGCTCTCGTCAGCGACGCCGCTCGCGTGCTGTTCGTCGCCGGCGCCTTCCACCCCTTCGCCAGCCATTACGGCTGCCGCTACGCCGAGCAAGTTTCCACGCGGGTACCGCAATACGACAACGACAAAGCACGGCTCGTTCGGCGGCGGTGCGGGCGCCGAGCCCGGACGCGGGCTGTACTACGCGGCGGGGAGCGATGACTTTTGCGCGTACGTGTGGGACGTTCCCGGTGTGGAAGCACTCAGGGAAAGGAGGAGGAGCTTGAGCGAAGGGGCTCTTGCGGGGAATGTCGGTCCGTCTCTCCTCCCCCTTGCTTTACTCGCGAAGCTCACCATCGTCCGCGTGCAGCTTTCACCACCTCCACTTTCTCGCCGCGCTCGCCCGGCCCGCTCCCTCCCTCCCGCCGCACCTTCTCCTCCCTGCCGCAGTTCACACTCCCTGCCCCACTTGCCCCCGCCGCGCAGATCCTCTCCGCCCACCGCTCAGTCGTCAACACGGCGCTCTTCCACCCGTCCCTCCCCGTGCTGTACACTGCGGGGGTCGAGAAGCTCATCGTCCGGCACGCGCCCGCCGGGGCGTCGTCCTCCCCCGCGTCCCCGTGCCCAACCGCGATCGCGACCGCGAAGAAGTGGTCCTTCTCCCCCCGCGCGCCCGCAGCGCACACCGCCCACCCGGGCCTCGCCGGCCCGGCGGACGCGGCGCTCGACCCGCGCGGCGGCGTCGCGGGCGAGAGCGCGGCGCAGCGCGAGAGGCGGCTCCGGGGCGAGGACCGCGAGGTCCTCGAGTACTTCGATGGGCTGGTCGAGGGAGAGGGCGAGGAGATGCTCTGGGACGGGGACGGGGGGGAGGGCGACGAAGTGTATCGGTGGGGGGTGGGCGACAGCGACGACAGCGACGACAATGACGACGGGGACGGGGACGACGCGCTCGATATGGACGAGCGGAGCCTGCTTGGGGAGCTGAGGGAGCATGCGGACGCGGAGGGCGAGCGCGGGACGACGAGGAGAATGCTGAGGATGCTTTATGCGCTCGAGGGCGAGGGGACGAGCGGCGAGGAGGAGGAGGAGGAGGAGGAGGAGGCGGAGGGCATGAGCGAGGAGGAGGGGGTGGAATGATCCGCTCGCAAGCTGGACCCGCGCTCTCGCGGCGCGGTAGGCGAGCTGAGAAAGCAGATATTCCTGTCAAGCTAGCCGGACAGAACCGGGCGGGTTATCGTACAAAAAGCGGTATCGTCATCAAGCCGTCCTTCCGGCCGAGCGCGGGGTCACGCCCCCTTGAGGGGGAAGAAGTCCGTCAGCGCCTCGTTCCCCTCCTCGTCCGCCTTTGTGCGCGCCTTCTTCGCACCCCCTGTTCCCTTCTTCCCCTTCCCCTCGCCCTTCTCCTGCACGTTCACCTTTGCCGAAGCGCCCCTGTCCTCCTTCTTGACCTTCTTGCTCCTCCGCGGCTCAACCTCGCTCTCGACCTCGCGCTCCTCGCTCCCCGAATCTGCCGACAGGTCCAGCACCTCGACGCTCCTCTCCCTGCCCCTCCCCTCCTCCTCCTCTGCAGCTCGTGCGCGCTTCTTCCCCTTTGATGGCGCGAGCTCCGCGGCGACGGTCGCGAGCCGCGAAGGGGACGCTTCGTCCGCGTTGAAAGCGGCGGGCTCGGGCTCGGCGACGTCGGTGTCATCCCTCCTCTGCTCGTTCTTGACCTTCTTCACCGTCGTCGAGGAGGCGCGCTCAGCCTTTCTCGAAATGGGGGTCGGCACGCGAGGCTTGGACGGCGAGCCAGAGGCGGGGACCGGCTTCGAGGCGGACGACACCACCTGCTTGGCGAAAAGGCTGTCGAGGGAGCCTTTCTTCTGCGCGATGGGCTGCGTGCGCCCGGCATGAGTGAGCTACCCCAGCGCAATGCACCAGGCACAGCAGCAGCGACGGGTCGCGCTGCACATCCTTTGACGGACGCGGCGTGGGAGCGAAACGCACCTTGATGAACTCCTCACTCTCGTTGCCGGCCTTCCCCACCGCCTTGTCGACAGGGTAGCACTCGCACTCGCCCTCGAACGGCCTCACGAGCGCAGCGAGGGCCGGCCCCCACTTTCGCGGCGAGAGCCAGAGCGCGATCTCGTCCGCGGTGGAGAGGATTGCGGGCATGCGGGTGTGGAGCTATGTGCTCGGGGCCTGGTCAGGTCAGTGGACAGGGGTGGCAGGGCAAGGAGCGGACGCAACGAAGCGCAGTTGCTTGTTTACCGGGACGGTGAGGATCGTGTAGCTTGTGACGGGGTCATATGCGTCTGCGTGTAGTAGTGCGAGGATCAGGTGGGCGAGGTGTGCCGGAGAGGTGGCAGGACGCACCCTTGTAGCTGCGCGGAGAAGAGGAGGAAGGTGAGCCAGGAGCGGGTGGAAACGCAGGAGGAGGAGACACACTCGCAGTGGTCCCAGAGACCGGCTGCGTGCAACGTACGTCAACCGAGGTACTCATCAAGGCGGAGCAGCGTACCGAACACCATCAGCCTCCCATCCTTGCGCTTGACAAAGTGCGGCACCTTGTCCTTCCCCTTGTTGAGCCACTCGTAGAACCCCTGTGCAACGACGACGCAGCGTTTGTTCTCTCGCGGGCCGCGCCACGCCGGCGTGCCCTCAAAGACGGACTCGCACTGGGCATTGATTGTCGAGAGGCCGGCGTCGGGAGGGGTGGCGTACCAGCTGCAATGGGAGGGGGGCCGGGGGGCCGAGGCAGCGAGGAAGAGGGGAGGAAGGCAAGACGTCGGTGCCGTCCCGGGAGAAGAGAGTAGAAGTAGACGCACTGCGGGATGAGGCCCCAACGCAGCAGGTCGAACTCGAACGTGCTGCCGTCCTTGCCGCTGCGCCGGAGAACGGGGACCTTGGTCGTCGGGGCGACCTACGGGCGCACTTTCCCGGTCAACTCGACTGGAGCGCGCTGGGCCCGAGAAGAGAAGGGTCGCACGTTGAAGCGCGGGCGGAACTGGGTCTTTGCCTCGAACGAGGCCCACTGGACATGCCCCGAGGCGGCGGGGTCGGTACGCTGCTGTCCCTGTGTCGGCTCCTGCGCCGCGTCCAGCTGTCCATGCATCGCGTTCCAGGCCTCCTCGTCGCCGTTGTCCTGCGCTTGCCCGTCTGCGCTGTGCGGGTCAGGCTGCGGGTGGGCGTGTGGGGGCGGCGCGAAGTATTGCTGCTGGACGTCGAGGGCGAGCTCGTCTGCGGCGATGCCGAGTGCGAAGCGGCCGCACATGGTGCTCAGACGCTCGCAAGAGCCTCGAGCGGTGACCTGGCAAGGTGGAAGGAGGAGGACAGCTCGCGTCGGTTCTCATCAGTCGTCCCGCGGTTCCCCTCGACCGCGCTCGCCCCAACTCGCTTCGCCCGCCTCGATTGCAAGCGGAGAGTCCCCAGACAAGTCTACTGTGCAGGTTCACCGAATAGTTCGTCCACCCGCCATGTACTCGCCTTTCATGACGTCCCCTCACCACTTCACCGCCCTCCCTTTGGCTCGCAGACCGTTTCCGACATCCACTGCCACCCTGACCTGCGCTTCAGTGCGCACCCACAGAAGCATCCGCCATGCCCCGCCCGCGCTCCCTGTCCCCTCCGGCAGCGCGTCCCTCCCCCCTTGCGCCGCTTTCCACCCGGATGCGGTACACGATCGGCCGCGGCGAACAAGGCGTCCTCACCTTCGAGCCATACAAGTCGTTCCTCCTTCCCATGTGGCGCTTCCGCACGCCCGACGTCGCCGAGGACAGCAGCAAGCGGCTCGAGAGGGAGTTTGGGCGGTTTGTCGACGAGGGGGACTTTGTCGGCGCGGATATGGCGAGAAAGTTCCTCCAAGTACGCCTGCGTCCCCCTCTTTATGCTTCTCTTGGAAGATTCACGCTCAAGAGCGTACCGCTCTCATCACACCTCCGAACTCATGCATGCACAGATGGTGCGTCCACACTTTGCTCTCCCAACTCACACCGACTCACGCTTCCTCCCCCCCCGCGCGCAGGGTATGACGCGCTCCCAGCGGTACGCCAACCGCGCCGGCGGGCGCAAGTACTCCCCTTCGGGCGCTCTCCTACCGAAATCGTCCGACCACGCCGGCGCGGCGGACAAGCTCGCGAGCGCGGGCATCTTTCGCGCGGCGTGGGAGCGGGTCAAGGACGAGGCGCGGTACAAGGAGCTGAGGAGTGCGTGGGAGGAGGACAAGCGCAAGTGGGAGAGGGAGAACCCTGCCGAGGCGGACGAGGTAAGGAGGGAGACGGAGGCGAGTCGCGCAAGGAAGGGCGGCGGGGGCGTCAAGAGGGAGCGGAAGGAGGTGAAGAAGGAGGAAGCAGACGCGGGAGGAAAGGAGGAGCAGGAGAAGCCGGCGAGGAAGCGGAGGCGGGTCAAGCGGGAGAGCAGTAGTAGCGCGGAGGCGGCAGAGGAGGTCAAGGGGGAGAGCGAGTAATGGCGGCGCTGCTTTTCTGAAAGTGACCTGCTCCTCCTCGAGAGACTCCGCGCTAGCTCGAGCAGCAAAGCCGTCGTGGCGTGGAACAGCGCAGCGAGTCGAGCAGTGTGGAGCGGAGAAGGAGGCGGGGACAAGGCGGGAAGCAAGGAGACCAGCGCGGGTCAAATGGGATGCCCCGAGCAGATGCTTCTAGTGCTGCAAGGGCGGCATCGGGCTTGTCCTTCGAGAGCGCCGAGAGGTCGTGGTGGAAGCCGCTGACGACGACTCTCTCCGCACGACGTTTCCCTTGCTCTCGCTCTGGACTCTTGCTGAAGCGACGATGGGACCGACACAGCATCAATTCAACCCTTACGCCGTACGCACTCTTTCCTCGCGCCCATCTCGGAGCTCTACAGCGACGGGACGCGGACGGAGCGATGAAGCCGCGAGCGCGCGCATGCCGACTCGCGCGGCTCAGGCGCGCTGCCAGTGCAGCATGGGCTGTACTGCCTACATCACGCGGACGCGCCCGACCGTCCTGCCACCGGTGGGCCGCTCGAGGCGATCCCGACGGACCGGGGCAGCGGGGAGAGCTCTGGCTCAACAGCGCGTCAATGCTGGAGGGCGCTGCGCTGGTGCAACAGCTCCAGAACCATGCATCAGGCGCTGCTGCTCGACTCACATCTTTGCGCGATATGCGCCCACCCCCTCCCCACCTCCTCCAGCTGACGACACCCGCTGACCCACCTCTCCCCACTCTCCCTCAACGTAGGACAACGGCGGCTCAATCCTCGCAATCTCATCGTCCAAGTTTGCCGTCATCGCAGGCGACACCCGCCAGTCCTCGGGCTACAGCATCGAGACCCGCACCGCTCGCCGCGTCTTCCAGCTCACCCCGGATGCCGCCGTGGCCGTACAGGGATTCATGGGCGATGCGGTCGCGTTCGTCAAGCGCTTGAAGCAGAGGCTCGAGGTGAGTGCGCACCTCCCTCCGCCGAGACAGGGGCCTCTCCGTCGTGCGCCGGCATGTCGCGCCCGTCTTTCGCGACGCCCGGCCTCTTGGAGCCGGGCGACATACAGTGTCCCATGTGTCGCCACAGACACTGACTTTCCAACCGCACGCGTGCGCAGTGGTACAACCACACGCACAACGAGGTCCCGTCCCTCAAGTCGATTGCGCGCCTCGTCCAGACCATGCTCTACGGCAAGCGCTTCTTCCCGTACTACTCCTACGTCATCCGTGCGTCCTCCTCCCTGTTCTCTTCCACACGCGCTGACCCAATGATGGGGGCAACAGTTGCCGGTATCGACCGCGACGGGACCGGCGCGGTGTACTCGTTCGACCCGGTCGGGAGCTACGAGCGCGAGAGCTGCCGCGCGTACGGAAGCGCGCAGAGCTTGGTGCAGCCGTTCTTGGACAACATGGTACGCCTCTTGTCGTCCTCTCCTCCCTGGCTCTTTTTCCCTTCCTCCGCCCTCCTCCCCTTTCCTCCCTTCCGCTCGCGCGCTCATACACCCTTCACACTGCACCGCAGGTTTACAAGAAGAACCAAGTCCCCGACCCTTCCCTCCCGCCTCCCGTACCGGGCCAGCGCCCCGAATTCGAGCTCAGCGAGGTGCAGCAGCTCCTGACCGACGCGTTCACGGGCGCCGCAGAGCGCCACATCGAAGTTGGCGACGGGCTCGACATGCTCGTCCTGGAGAAGGGAGACGAGGGAGAGGGCGCAAAGGTGCGGTGGGTCAACTTGCGTGAGTTCCGCCCGAAACGGGCTTTTCTCTCCTTTTCCTCTCTCTCTCTCTCTCTCTCACTTGTCCTCGAGAGCTGCTCCGCGCCGAGTGCGGCGAGCGGCGCTGTGTGCATCCGATCATCGGCAACTGACACCTGCTTTTGCTCGTCCTTGCAGCGCTCAAGCGGGACTAAGCGCGCTGTACCCACAGCACCGCAGGAGGGTGAGGGGGAGGATGACGGCGGCGGCCGAGCGGCGGGTAGTTGCCGCACCTTGTACAATCCAGCGAGCCTTTCCCACAACAACATGACTGATGCCGGGCGGGCGGGCGATCGAGCAACGCAAGCGTGGGCCTCCCCGCGTTCCTCACGCAAGAGGCGAGGCAAAGGAAAATCAGAGCGACGAGCCGCTTCGGCTCGTTGACAGCAAGCGGATCGATGGAGAGGAAAAGAGCAGATGGAGGAGGGGGGGGTATCTACAACTACGGCGGAAGAAGAGGGAGAGGGAAAGCGGAGGGAGGAGACGGGAGGGTTACATCAGGCACTGCGGGCGGCGTACGGGGACGAGCTGGGGACGGGCTGGGACATGCGGTATGCGAGGGCGGGAAGCGAGGCTGTCGGAGAAGCGCGGGGAGGCGGGGGCGAGCGGGCGGGGGAGGGAGGGAGGACCCGAGCGGCGGCCAAGTCACTACGCAAGGTAGTTGTAAGTGGCCTTGTCGGTCTCGTTCCGCTCGAGGTACTCCTTGTCGAGAAGCGTGTCGATCGCCTTCTTGACGTCGGCGACGCGCGGCTGGAACCGCGCCTTGAGCTGGTCGATCGTCTCGGCGATCAGCTGCTGGTGCTTGAGCGTCTTGCGCGACTTCATGATGCTGCGCCGCGCGTTGACGAGCGTCAGCGAGAGCACATAGGCGAAGAGGTGCCGAAACGAGACGAGCGACAAGAACGAGAACGCACCGGACGATCGTTGCCTGGATGAGGATCTTCCGATCCTCGTCGACGTGCTGCGCGGGCGCAATACTCGTCAGTACGATTGCAGTCGAAGCTGCAGTACGAGAACGAACGGGGAGCGCACCTTCATGACATCTGCGCTCTCCTGCTTCTGCTCTGCCTTGATCGGGACGTTGAGCATGACGCGGATCTTCTTGCTCTTGAACCCGAGGTTGAGCTCGTAACTCCCGTCCTTGAGCTCGAGCACGCGCGCCTTGGTGAACATGGCCAGCAGGGGCTTGAGCGTGTCGTCGGCGAGGCCGGTCCCTGCCGCGAGGTCGGCGTACGACAGCGCGTCCGAGGCGTTGAACTGCAGGAGGATGCACGCTTGGTACGTCGACGTGACGAGGAAATACTTCTGCGGCGTGTAGAGCATGCGGAGCCTGTTCCCTCCCCCCTCGTCAGCCTCCCTTCTCCTTTCCTGAACGCGCGAACGAGGGCGGAGGGGGACGCACTCGTTCCGGCTGTGCTGCCAGATCCAGCTGAGCTTGCGCCCCGAGTGCTTGTTGGTGTAGTATTGCTCGAAGCGGTCCTTGGTTTTGAGCAGCTCGGGCGGGAGGAGGAGCTGCGTTGTCGGCGCCGTGAGCGGCCACGAGGCCGTGCTGAGCACCTGCACCTGAAAGTCGACTGCGAGCACAGCGCGACACGGCGGATATGGTCTCGTCAACGTGCGCCGGCTCGACCATTCGTGAAGGAGGGCCCGGGACGCACCGGTGAGCTCGCTCGCGTCGTGCGTCTGCTGCATCTTTTCCTTGAACTGGGCATTCGTGTCCCTGCTCGTCTGGATGTCCTGGAACATCCGCTGGAGCTTGCTCGTGTACTCGAACCCGCACGCGTCCTTGAGCTTGCCGATCATCGACGACTCGGCGTCCTCGGATGCAGACGTCTCCTTGATCAGGCGGTTCGACAGCATCCGCGAGTAGAATTTCTGGAAGACGTCCTTGTCCTCGATGTACTTGAACACCGTCATCTGTGCGCGTGCGCACCGGGGCGCGGGAAGTTAGGTCAGCGCGCGATGCCCTCTGTGGAGCGAGAGCGGGAGCGCACCGTGTCCGCAAGCGCCTGCTCAACGTCGGCGTCCTCGCTCGCCTTGTTGCTTTTGCGGAGGAGCGAGTCGGCGTAGCGCGCGAGCAGCTCTGGCGACTTGTTGGGCGACGCGCACGCCTTGTTGCGGTTGACATACTCGCGGCACGCCTGCGGGCGCATTGTGGGCGTCAGCACGTCCTGAGCCCGTCGGATTTCTCACACCCCGCTCGGAGCCCGTTGCTCTGAGGCAGACACAGGCGAAAGGTGGAAGGGCAACGCACCCGGTCGAGGCTCGCGACAAACCCCTGGTCGCCCCTGAACGCCTTGGCGACAAGCTCGCTGTTCTTTCTGTGCACCGCCAACAGACTGTCGACATACGCCTTTGGCTCGACGCCCGCGTCCGCCTTGGCCCTGTCCGCGGGCGTCGGCTTGGCCTCCTCTGCGCCACCCGGGGCAGGCGTCCCCGCAGCCGAGGACGCCGCGGCGGCGCCGACGGCGCGCTCGACGCTGTCGAGCCCGGCCTTCTTGATGTGCGCTTCGAAGCGCTCGCGGAGGGGTTCGAGCCCAGAGGGGATGCGCGACAAGAGGAAGTACATCCGCTGGAGGTCGGGCTCCTGCTCCTGGTCGAGAAGCTGTCGGCAGGAGCACGCCGCCGCGTCAGCACTGAGTCCGGAGAGAAGCGAACGGGGGCGAGCGCACACGCTGGAACTCCTCCTGCATGAGCTCGGCATGGCTCTTGACGAGCACGTCCTCACACTTGCTGACGAGGCCCTTGCGGGTGCTCGCGTGCAAGTACAAGTCGACGCGGTTCTCCTCCTCGCCAAGGCGCGCCTCGGCCTTCTTCATGTACTCGGTGACGCTATTGGCCGCGAGGTACTGCTCCGACTCGGAGGTGTAGAACGCCTCAGTCGCGGCGAGGAACGGGTTCTCGAACGCCGAGCGGTACACCTCGAGGTTCTGCCGGTTCGCATCGGCCTCGTCAAGCCCGAGCGCGACTGCGGGTGTGCAGAAGGCGCGTCAGTACTGCAGAACCACATTGACCATTCAGCCCCGACGCTCGCCTACGCAGTCAAGGGGTACCAGCGGAGCAATGCGAGAACGCACCAAGCGAATCGATGACCTTCTTGACGAGGTCGGTCTCGATCGTCTCGCCCTGGCGCTGTTTCTCGATGAGCTTGAGGACAGCGGTCGTGAGCTTGTTGCCCGAGCCGCTCTGTAGCTGCGCGTAGAACTCGCTCTTCCACGACACGAGGGCGAGCTGCGGGCGTCCTGACGGTGAGTGTGGAGCTGTCTGTGAGAGGAGAGGGATGGTGCGCACGATGTAGACGTGGTAGACGTTCTTCCTGCCCTCGTCCTTCTCGCGCTTGACCCAGTGGCGGTTGAGGTAGGTGAAGAGGCGGTTGACGTAGCTCGCACCGGTGGTGTAGCGGTCCCACTCGCGGGTATAGTACCGGAGGAGCGGCTCGTCGGAGAGGTCGGCAGCCTCCTGTGCGTGGGGGGCGTCATCCTGTCAGCGCGAGTGGGCGTAAGTAGGAAGGGAAGGGGAAACGCACGGCGCGGACACCCTTGAGATGGTTAACAAAGTACTGGCTGAGGTGCTTGTAGAGGTCTGCGCCCATGAGGTTGGCACCGCTCCTGCCGCTGCCCCCGACGCCGAGGGTCTCGTTGATCCCGCCCGAGTTCATGCGGCTCGAGGTGCAGTAGTTGTACGAGACGGTGTAGAGCTGCGGGGGCGCACGGGGGCGGGATCAGTAAGGATGGAACGCGAGTGCTGGAAAGGGAGAGGGGTGCTCACGTCCATGTACTGCTTGTAGCTCATGCCGTCGTTGAGGCGGGTCATGATCTGGTCTGCGCGGGGGTGCGGATGGTAAGCGTTGGTTCCAGCGTGCGAGATGCGCCTCTCGAGGCGATTGTACGCATCGGGCCGAGGGAGCGGGCGCCACCCCTCTGGCGGGGGAGGAGGCCAAAGGCGAGGCGGGCAAGGCGGGCGAGCTCACCGACGCCATCCTGGAGAAAGTTCCACGTCGCGTGGAGGTCTGGCGGAGCAGTCGCAGCGTGTCAGCGCGGGCACGGCGAGGCGGAGACGCGGAGAGGGGAGCTGACCGCGCGAGTCGGGCAGTCCGCTCTGTGGCGGCATGGCGCTGCTGGTAGTGACTCAGTCACTGCGAGTGCGACGGTGGTACGCTCGAGGCTCACAGAGAGACGCGGCGAGGCGGCGCCGAGATGTCAGAGCGAGACGAACGACGGACGCAGCTGCGAAGCTCTCGCTCTCTCTCGAGAGAGATTACCGGGTCAAGTCGATCGGGTACACGACTAGCACGCACAGGGCCATGCACGGCACCCGCCCCCGCCCCCCTCCGTCGCACCAGCACTCGCACTGGGCAAAGCAGCAAGAGGTAGTTCGCCGTCCCACAACCCTCACAAGCCCTCGGCGGACCTGCAGCAACGTGCTCCATGGCGGGAATCCTTCAGCGCGTTTAGTAGAAGACGCGGCGCTTACGCAGTCGACCGCGGCGAGGTGGAGAGGGCGCCGACTCCTGGTGGGGCCGCACGCCGAATCGCTGTCCAGCCCCCTCTTCATCCGCTGGACAACGCCGAGCACGCCCAATGCGACGGCAAACAGTTCAGGATGCGGAAGCGCCCTACCTTACGCCCGTCGCGCGAGAGTGCACCCCTCGCTCTCCTCCCGCAGCCCCTGGTCTCTCGCGTCGGGGCGCGCGCTGACCCTTGGCCTCCTCGGCACCGACGAACAGCTCTCCGCCGCCTATGCCGCTCTCGCAGTCGAGCTCACCAAGATAGAGATCCGCTCCATAGGCGGATACTCGCTCGGCAGGGTCATCGGCGAGGGTGCGTCCCCGGCCCTTTCGCTCTTACTGCCCGTCTTCCTTCGTGAAACGATCATGCTGAGCTCGACAAATTGGACGTACGCGCGCAGGCACGTTTGGCAAGGTCAGGCTCGGCGTGCACAGGCTTACTGGAACGAGGGTCGCGATCAAGCAGGTCCCGAAGAGCCTCCCATCCGTGCGCTCCCTCGTCATCTCCCGCACGAGCAAGATCCGCTCACGACACACTGCTTGCAGTACTCGCCCAGCGATCCGTCATCGCCGCTGTCCCTCCTTACTCGCGAGATTCATCACCACCGTCGGCTGCGGCACCCACACGTCCTCGCGCTGTACGAGCTCGTCGCGACCGAGTCGTCCATCTACCTCGTCACAGAGCTCTGCTCCGGCGGCGAGCTATTCGACTACCTCGTCGAGTCGTGCTCGTCGCCGCCAGGGACGGGCGGTCTCCCGCTCGAAGAGACGCGGCGCATCTTTGGCCAGCTCGTCCTCGGCGTAGCGTACCTCCACAGCGAGGGCGTCGTCCACCGCGACCTCAAGCTCGAGAATGTCCTCCTTGACGAGAACGTCAACGTCAAGATCGCAGATATGGGCTTTGGCCGCGAGTTCGAAAAGGGACGATGGCTCGAGACAAAGGTTGGCACCCTCGGATACACCGCGCCCGAGATCGTCGCTGGTGAGCGCTACCTCGGCGAGCGTGCGTCCCCCTGCCATTTCTCTCCCCTCTAGCGCTCACCCCTACCCTTGCAGGGGTCGATATCTGGTCCCTCGGCGTGATCCTGTTTGCACTCCTGACCGGCTCCCTCCCCTTTGACGACGACGACGAGTCCGTCATGCGCTCCCTCATCCTATCCTGCACATACACCGTCCCGTCTTTCCTCGAGCCCGCAGCCGCAGACCTCGTCAGCCGCATCCTGGTCCGCGACCCGCTTCGCCGCCCGTCCCTGCGCGAGATTCTCGCACATGCGTTCTTCACGCGGGTGCCAGGGGATTTCGCCCCCGCGACGAGCGTTCCGCCCCTCGCCCCGCCCATCCTTGCGGCAGGAAGCTCAGCACCGCCGTCCCCACTTGGCGAGCCGCTCACGCCGCTCGCCGCGCCGTCCTCGTCCGCCTCGCCCTATTCAAGGGGGTACTTCTCGCCCGCCCCGCCCTCCATGTCCTCCTCGCCCGAAGGCGCGTCCCTCTCCGCCGTCGCTGCCGGCAAACGCCGCGCAGACGCCGGCGCCCCGCCCTCGGCGCTACCCTCGCACCTCGCCTCGCCCGCACCTCTCAGGCGGCACCCCTCGACCGCGAGCATCGATTTTGGGCCCAGCGCACCGCCCGTCGTGAGGACGCACAGCGGCGGCGCGGGGAGCGTGGATTCCCTCGCGCTGGGGGCGAGCGGGGCGGGAGGCGGCGCAGGCGGTGGGCAGGGTAAGGTCAAGCGCGGGAGGAGCACCGGCGCAGCGAGCGTGCGGAGTGCAGTCGTGTCCCCCGCGTCTGAGGGCGAGGCAGTAGACAATCCCTCGCCGCAACAGCAGCGGGTGGACTACCTCTCCCTCCTGTCCTCCTCCGCGCCCGCTCCGCTCATCAGCTCCCCCTCCGACCAGGCGCTCCTCTCTGCACTCGGAGCGCTCGGGTTCGACGTGGGCCAGGTCGCGCACAGTGTCCGCACGAGCGCGTGCGACGCGTGCGCCGCGGCGTGGTGGATGCTCAAACGGAAGAGGGAGGAGGAGGCGGCGCGGGAAGAGGCGGGCGGGGTCGGCGCGCTGAGCAGGACGAGCAGTCTGAGGAGCGTCGCGCCCGAGGAGAAGAGGAGGAGCTTGCTGCTGGTGCAGCCCGAGGAGGAGGAAGACGAGGACGGGGAGGACTCGTCCAGCGTAGACAAAGATGGCGAGGACGTCTTCCTTGCGCGCCACGTGCCCGTCGCCATCCCCTCGACCATCGCGGAAGAGCGCCGCCCCTCCGCTTCGTCCGCCGCCTCCTCCGCACCGCTGACGCCTCCGCGCCGCCCGCCGCTCTCTGCCCCTCCGGCGCAAGGACCCGGCACGCCCTCGACACCGCTTGCAGACCCTTCTCCGGCCGCGGCCGCCGCACGCCTCTCCTTCTTCCTGCAGCAGGACCCCGACCCGTCCACGCCGGGCCAGGCGTCGGCCCAGCCTCCGCCGCTGCTGAGCTACTTCCCCACGGTCGAGGGCTCACCCGGCGGCGCAGGCGCGCGCAGCGTCGAGCGCAGCCGGAGCCGCGAAGCGCTCGGCGCTGTGGCCGGCCGCTCGCCCGAGAAGAGGGGCGAACAGCCGGACGTCCCGCTGCCCCCGCCCCCGCCTACGCCGGAGGGCGCGCGCCGCCGCGCAGGCAGTATTGGGATGCTTGCGCGCGCGACGAGCGCGATCGGGCAGGGAATCGCGAGCTTGGGAGCGGGAGGCGCGGGCGGGAGCACGGGCGGGTCGAGCACGCCGGTCGAGGGCGAGGAGCCGCCCTTGGATGAGGCGCAGCCGGCGAGGAAGACGAGCCTCTCCCGCGCTGGCGCTGGAGAGGACGCTCCGCACGCACCGCCGCAGCGGACGCCCCCGCATGCCTCGGCGGCGAGCGTCTCCGCCCCGACGACGCCGCAGACTCCGGCACGGACTGCAACCGTCGCTCTCGATTCCGCTGTCGCGCCCTCCCCGCTCTCCGCGCCCGCGCGCTCGCCGCTCGAAGCGACCGTTTCCTCGGGCGATGGCGGGAGCCCTGCACGCTCGCAGCCCGACTCGGGCTCGGTGGGGAGCGGGACGCACCACACCACCACCACCAGCACCTCGGCGGGGTCTTCGTCTGCGTCGCTCGGGCTGGGGCGGAGCGCCTCGCTGCGGTTCGTATCTGGGTCCGGGTCCAGCGGCGGAGGAGGCGGGGCGGGGCGAGGGAACAAGAAGGGCCTTAAGGGAGCCAACCTCCTCTCGACGTTCAAGCTTTGGTTCGGGCAATCGTCGTCAGACCCACGCAAGCGCAGTAACGGCGGCAAGCGCGCGTCCCTCCTTGCGCCGCCGCCCCCTCCGCTGTCGAGCACCGCAGGCGCGGGCGTCGCCCGGAGCCAAAGCATGTACGTCGGCTCGCCGCTCCGCGCGCACCAGTACCAATACCAGCCGTCGCGGCCGGGGGTGGGCAGCAGGCGGTCGAGTAACAACAGCGTCTCCGCCGCGGGCGGTGTGGGCGGCGCCGGAGTTGGAACCGCGTACGGCGCGGCGAGCGTAAGCCGCCGCTCGAGCGTCTCGAGTGCACGCGGCGTCGGCGTCGGGCTCGACCGCACGCCGAGCCGCCTGGCTGGTGTGTATGCTGGGGGGTCGCAGCACCAGCGGCGCGCGAGCGACTCGAGCCGGACGAGCGCGAGCGAGCGCGGTGGCGTCCTCCAACTCGATGCCGCTGCGGGTGGTACGGGGTCACGCCCTGCATCGCTCAGGAGCTTGGGCGCGCAGCAGCGCCGGCAAAGACACAGCAAGGCGCCGTCGGGCTCGTCCGCTGCGTCGCTAAAGGGGCTGGACCTCGCCGGCGCGGGCGCGAGTGTGGTATACCGCCGCCCGCCGACGACAACAACGGTGCGGAGGCGGCACGGCGGGTCGCACGGCAGAGGGAGCAGCGAAGCGGCACGTACGCCGGGCGGAGCCGGGCACAGGAGGACGAGGAGCAGCGCGAGCTCGATGCATCGGAGCAGCGGGAGCGAAGCGGCTGCCGGCGGCGGAGAGAGCGAGTTCGAGGACGAAGCGGACGAAGGCGACGGCGGCGAGGCGCCCATCCTCGAGGAGGATGAGACCGCGCCAGACGAGCCGCCCCACCCGCAGGCGCAGGCGCAAGCGGAGTACACGCCGTCCCCTCCACCGGTTTTGGCACGTACGCGCTCCTCCGAGCGCGTGTCCGCCTCGCGCGCGTCTTCCCTCCGCAGCGGGTCGCCCGCGTCGTCCCTCACGCGCGCACAGCGCACGCCGGCGACGTTCACTGCGCACAAAACCACGCACCTGTTCGGCTCGCCTCTGCAGCCGCGCCCCCAGCCCATCACGGGCCCGACGCGCCCCGTGAGGGACGTGTTTGCGTTGGCGCGCAGCCCGCGCGCGGACGACGTCGAGTGGGTCGACGAGGACGATGACCTCGCGGGGTACGGCGGTGGGCTCGGCCAGCCTGCTGCGGGGTCCGCGGCTGCGGCTGCGGTCGCGGAGAAGAGGGTGAGCGTGAGTGCTTCTACGTCGGGCGCGGCTAGCGCCGACAGCCCTGTCGCGAGCAGGGTGTGGGAGGCGAGTGCGGCCGGCGGCGCTGTGGGCGCGAGCAAGTTCGAGGGGCGGTATGCCGGGCTTGCGGGCGGGAACGGAGGGGCAGGAGGGGGCGCCCAGGCAAATGGGGCGCAGCAGGGGAGGTGGGCGCGGCCGGCGATGGTCGTTGAGGAAGAGGAAGAGGAGTAGATTGAGGGGTCTCGTATTCTGGCGCCGGAACGCCTTTAGCATCTCGAACACGTCGCGCTGGGCGGGAGAAAGGTTCTCGACGAGGGCGAGGAGGAGTAGCGGCGCCATCCTCGCGGGATAGCGGTGGCAAGCGTCAGGACCGGCCTGAAGGGGTGGCGCCTGCACGGCTAAGGGATTTGTGGACAACTGCAATCCATCTTGTCAAGTAGCACTGCCTGTAAGGATCGCAGACCGTTCTATAAGAAGCGGCGGGCTGTTGAAGCGAGAAACCAACGAAGTCAACCTGCAGAGGAGTCCCTGCGACGATGGAGGGGATAGCGTAGCAGGCACCGGGAAGTCCTCAGAGGAGCAAGGAGCGAGCCTATAAGAATGGAAAAGCCTGTACCAAGTCAGGAGATAGCTGGGGAGGGGAAGCGGTGCGAAGAAGCGGGTGCGTAGGAACGGTCTTTCCGAGCGGGGTACCGCGTTGCCGAGAGTAGTGCAGACCACCAGCGGTCTCGAGCAGCCTGCGCGTATCAATGAAGCAGTGCGAGAGAAGCAGAAGCATTAGTATGAGAGCCGCGAGTGAGGACCGCAGCAGGCGCGAGGTCGACCCCAGGGCCCATCGATTGCGCCGCGCCTGGTAGATACTGGAACACCCCAGCAATGGCGCTGATGAGCGCATCGTCAGCGTCGCCGAAGCGAAGCGTGCGAAGCCGAGGGAGACGAGAAAAAGCGGCAGCAGGCCGGAGGCCGATGACGAAGCGCGCATCCGTCGGGTCGGCCAGGGAGGGTCTCGAGGACGAGCTTGGGCACGGGCGGGCGTACGAGGCTGCATACGCCGAGCGGGAGAGTGCGCGCCGTGCGCAAGTAAGGTTCTGGCAGATTCGGGCATGCATCGGGAGCAGGGTGATCGAGAGGTGTGCGGGTGGAAGCGAGGAAAGCTGAGTGCAGCGAGGGAGGGAAGAGGCCTGAGGCGGTGGGAGGAGCGGCAGCGGGCCGCGATAAGGGGAGGGGCGGTGCTGGCAGGCGGCAAGAGGAGACAGAGGCAGTGCAAGCGGGAGAACGAGCGGGTCGCCTGAGCTGGAGGGAAGGAGGCGGCGCACGCCAGCAAGCGCGCAACCCTCGCCCCGTCGCCGTCGCCCCTCTGTCGTCCCCGTCCGCTCTGGGTCCGCCGCCTGCTCTTCCGGGCTGAGCACGCAAGTGCCTGCGCACCCCTCACCTCCCCACTGAGCACCGCCTCTGCGCGCGCGCGTCTCGCCCCGACCCGTCGTCCGCCTTCCCCTCGTTCCCCAGACTCGCGAGGGACCCCTCACGGCTCCTCGTCTCGTCGACCGCCCGACCTCGCCGCCGTCCCCTGCCCCTCGCCAGGGACCGCGTCCCGCCCATGGACTCGGCACCGCCCCCCGTCCTTGCGCCGCCGAGCGTGCAGCAAGCCTCCTCGGCGCAGCAGCAGCAGCAGCAGCCGCAGGCGCTGCCCTCGCCGCTCCAGGCGCCGCAAAGCCAGACCAACCCGCAGCAGGTGACCCTCGACGCCCAGGGGCACACGCCTGCGGGCGTCACCGCCGCCAGCCTGCTCCCCTCGCGCGACCAGATCCCTCGGTGCGTGCTCGCTGCCCGCTGCCCCGCCATGGCGTCCTCGCAGCGATCTCGCCTGCGATCGCCCTGACCAGCTCTCGATGCCCGCAGGCCGTACAAGTGTCCGCTCTGCCCGCGCGCGTTCTACCGCCTCGAGCACCAGACGCGCCACATCCGCACCCACACGGGCGAGAAGCCGCACGCCTGCACACACCCTGGGTGCGTCCTCGCCCCGCTCGCGCCTCTCCGGCTGGCCCTGCGCGTCTCCGTCGCGTCTAAAAGGCTCTACCACGCAATCGTGTGCGCGAGGAGCCCGTTGGACGCGACGATGCCGATTGTTTACCGCCGCACCGCCGCGTCGCCCTCCCTCAGTCGGGCCTCCGCACTTCTCCTCAGCGGATGCGCATTCTCCTCGACCTCACCCCGCACAGCCCCTTTGCCTTGTGCAACAGTCGCTGACTACCTCTCTCGTCTACCACGCGCAGCTGCGAGAAGCGCTTCTCGCGCTCGGACGAGCTGACGCGCCACGTGCGCATCCATTCGTCCGACCGTGGCCGCAAGAAGACCGCCCAGCAGCAGGCCGCTGCCGCTGCTGCTGCTGCTGCCGCCGCGAACGGCCAGCCGATCAAAAAGGCCGGGAAGAGCAGGCAGGGGACGCCGGGTGACGATGTGCGTTCTCGCTTCCCTGCGCCTCCCTCGTCTTGTTGCGATCTCTCCGGCCCGCACAGCCTTATCGAGGGCTTGTGCTCAGGATGGGAGCATGCGCTGCGGGTTGGAAGGCGTGGAACGTGTCAACGCGTTGCTGACCTTCCCTTACGTTTCCTCCTTATCCTCCCCTCCCACTGCACCCGCCTGTCGCAGAATGACGATGCCGCCACTCAGGCTTCCGCAGGCGCCACCCCTAGCCCGTATGGTGCGCCGATGATGGGCTACGTGCGTCATCTTGCTACCATCTCCCTGCCCCGCATTGTAGGCTCGTCAAGCTGACACGCCCGTTCGCATCGCACAGCAACCCTACTACCCTCCTCCTCCCGGCTACCCCGGCTACCCCTACCCGACCATGCCGATGTACCCCTACGGCTACCCCTCCGTTCCGCCTCCGACCTCTTCCTACCCGGGCGCACCCCCGTCTACCGCCTCGAGCACGTCCTATCCGGGCTACCCGCCCGTACCGACATCGTACACGCCGTACGGCTACCCGCCTATGCCTCCGCAGCTGCAGCAGCAGCAACAGCAGCAGCAGCAGCAGGCGCAGCAGGTCCAGCAGCAGCAGCAGCAGCAGCTGGCGAACCAGGTCGCCGCCGCTGCCGCCGCCGCGGCCGTCGCGGGCGTCTCGCAGCAGGGCCAGGCGGGCGCGCAACAGCAGCAGCCCGGCCAACAGCCGCAGGCGGGCGCGGATGGACGCCCGCTGAACGCGCTCGCGCTTGCGGCTGCGAGCGGGCTGCACGAGATGGAGCGCGAGCGGGAGCAGCAGCGTGTGGAGCGCGAGCAGCGCACCGACGAGACCAAGCCGCCGCTTGGTGGACCGGGGACGGCGTCCGCGCCTGGGAGCACGGGCAGCGGCTCGGCCCCCGGCAGCGCGGTCAACACCCCGTATGGGTCGTATGACCAGCAGGCTGCAGCTGCGGCTGCGGCTGCCGCGAGCGGGTACTGGCCATATGCGGGCATGGCGGGCCAGGCGGCTTACCCGTTCGCGACGGGCATGCCTCAGCAGCCACAGCAGGCGCAGCAGCAGGGCACGACTTCAGCTGCAGCGGCACAGGCCCAGGCACAGGCGGCTGCGATGGCTCAGGCTCAGGCTCAGGCTCAGGCTCAGGCTCAGGCGCAGGCGCAGCAGCACCAGCAGCAGCAGCAGGCCGCGTCGGGGACGGCCTCGCGGCGCGCGTCGCACGCCCAGCCGCTCCTTGCGCAGCATGG
Organism: Rhodotorula sp. PL61-2; assembly: GCA_028828645.1. Taxonomy (NCBI): domain Eukaryota; kingdom Fungi; phylum Basidiomycota; class Microbotryomycetes; order Sporidiobolales; family Sporidiobolaceae; genus Rhodotorula; species Rhodotorula sp. PL61-2. The sequence continues at coordinate 212,693 of JAPZQE010000011.1, forward strand.
TTCCGCGCAGCTCCCGACGGATGATCCCGCCTCGCGTCACTCGCACTCGCACGACCCGAGCCACCCGAACCACCACAGCTCGCTGTCGCGCCACCAGCACCGGCACGCGTACGCGCCGTACTCGCTCCCTGCGAGTGCGGATCATTCCCTTGCGAACTCGCCTGCGTCGAGCCCGAACGCGTCCGACATTGGCGGCGCGGACGCCTCTGCCCCGGGCGCGGGCGCGACGTTGGAGCAGCCGCACTCAGCGCATACGAGCGGGACGAACTCGCCGTTCCCGCCCGTGCACGCCGGCGCGGGTGTCGTCCCCGGAATCGGGATGGCTTCGCAGCCTGGGCACGGCCAGGCGCACGCGATTGGCCAGCTGCAGCAGCAGCTTGCTTATCAGCTCACGCCGAGCACGTCGCCCGTCCTTGGCCCGCTCAAGGGCCTCACGCTCATGAGCGCGCAGGCGTCGCGCGCGCCGAGCCGTGCTGCGAGTCCCGTTCACCTCCCTCCGCTGAGGCTGCCTGGCGCTGAAGGCGCGAGCACGAGCGGCGAAACGAGCGCTGCGGGCTCGCGCGCAACGAGTCCCGAGCTCGATGCGGGCAAGCACGGCCTCGATCACCACCACCACCGCGCGCACCACCGCGCGCACCCGTACCGCTCGCAGCCGGGCTCGCCCGTCCTTGCGGGGATGAGCCGCCCGGGCGTCAGTCGCGGGACGAGCAGCGGGACGGCGACCGGACCGGTGAGCGACGAGCGCGGGCACGGCGGCGCGAGCCAGCCTGGGAGTAGGCCGACGAGCCCGCGCAGCGTTGCGCACCAGTATGCGGGGCTGACGGGGCTCGCGCAGAGGGGCGGCGGGGATGAGGACGCGCCTGGTGAGGACGAGCTCATGCACTGAGGGACGGCGCGTCCTTCCTTGCGCTACCTCGTCCTTGCCCTCTTTGTACCTACTCTCTTGCCGCCCCCGCCACCACCGTCAAAAAGGACACCCTCGTCGCCTCCCTCTCACTTCCCTTCGGCCTCCCCTCGGTTCTCACGCAATAGACGGCAGGTCGCTTCTCAGGCAGCCTCGCCCACCGCCATAGACTCGCCCCTCTCCCTTCCTTGCCTTCAGTTCTACGCCTCGCTTCTGATTTTCCCCTCGTTTCCCTCTGTTCCCCCCCGCTCCCCTTCTTCCGCGCGCTTTGCCCTCCGCTTGATTCCCCTTCCCCTCTCTCCTTCCGCTTGTCACATGCCTCGCTCGTAATGCACTCAGCGCTCTGCACGAGTAGATCCACACAGGACGTGAGGCGCGTTAGGAGAGGTGCAGATCCTCGCGAGCCTCCGGAAGTGTGTCCAGGGAGACTTTCGCGAAGCCGGCGCTTGCTTCTGCAAGGTTCTCCCGACGTTGTCGAGGGACGCGAGGGACGTGTTCTGGCGCGCGCTGTGCGGAACATGCAACAATGATTGGCGGAGCCGAGCATGACGGGAACGAGCTGGGCGTGCGCAGCGCGCGTTGACATCGCCCACGCACGTGAGCGGTGGGAAATTCGCGCGGGCTCCTCTTGGTTCACTCCAGGAGAGAGTTCTGCGACGCTGCACACCGTGCACGACGAGGGCGACAAGCCGGAAGAAGGAGGCGCGCCGCCTTCCTCGCGAGGGAGAGCGCTGTCTTGCCCCCGCGCGTGCTTGTCTCGCCTGCGGCTCGACTCTCGACTAGCAGAGACAGGTTCGAGAAGCTCTTTCGGGGCGCACGCGGCTGTATGCACCGCTGGCGCGCCCGGATGCGCGCATTGTCTGCGGCGAGTCTCTGCAAGGCGCACTGTGCGCTCCATCGTCCCTAGCTTGCGTGCGCTGCCTCCTGGTACGCTGCTCGTGAGTTTGCTCGTCCGCCGCTACACTTTGTCCCGCGTACGACGACCGCGCCGTCGCCCTTCCGCCTTTCCCGCTTTCATCGCTCCGAAGCGGAACCTCGCCTTCTCGCGTCGTCCACAGCTTGGAGGACGCTGGGCCTATTTGAGCAGATTGACACCGCCGGACTCATCAAGCTAGTGTGCGCGCAACCATCCAAGCGAACCGGACGGCAATTGACCTTCCTCTCCCAGTCGGGAGCAGCAGCCAGCCTTCTCCCCCTCGGCTGTTCTCTGTGCGAGTTCCGACAAGCCAGACGGAGCCCTTGCACCCCGGCGATTGCAAAGCGCGAACCGAGGTACGTACGCGGCGCGCCTCCTCATTCACCGCTGACCCTTCGCGAAGGGGACTGAGCGCACTGCAGAGTGAGCTGACTTTCGCCTGCTTGTCCGCCTGCTCAGCGTCAGCATCTCCGTCGTGTCGATGGCGACCTCCGCTATGGCGCCTGCGCATGCAGAGCACCCGCACCGCCCGCCGTCCCAGCAGCGAGTCGCCCGATCGCCTCGTCCCGCCTCCCTCCCCTCCCTCGTCGCAACTCTTGGGGCCGCAGGCGCGGCTCACTCGCCTAGAAGCGCTGCCTTTTCCATGGCAGGCGAGAGCAGCGACGCGCTCCAATCGAGCGTTGCCCTTCGTCCTCCTTCGCCTTCCCGCCCCACATCGTCGACTCCCGCCGCTCCTCCTGTTCCCGCGCACATGCGGAAGGCCTCGCCGCCGCCAAAGCTCCAGCGACGAGAGTACGCCGTCTCGCAGATCCCCCCATTCAGGGGGAGCAGCGGCGCACCCTCGTCCTCCGCGATCCCTGCGGCAGCGACGGCGCCCACTCCCTCGTCTCGAGCGGCGATGCCCGCTGTTTCTTCTGCGCTCGCGCAGACGGAGCAGGCGCCGCGGCGAGTGTCGTACCCGTCTGTATTTGCCCTGCCTAGGCAGGACCAGCGCCCGACTTCAGGCTCGTCGTCCTCTTCGGCCGGGGGCGCGGCGACTATGGGTCTGGGGATAGCCGGCGTCGGTGTCGGCGCTGCGGGGGCGAAAGAGGCGCTTGTGATCGAGCGGGTGGGAGAGGCGCCGGCGAGAGGAGACGACCCTAAGCGCAGGAGGGGGTCGCTCAAGCGCGTCCTGATCTCGGACGGGGAGGACGAGCTCGCGCCCGTACGCTTGGCTGCCCCTGCAGAGGAGAGGTGTGTTCGCTTTTCCTTCTTGACAAACAGGGGCCGGGGACGGCGAACTTGCCCGTCCTCCTCTCCTTTTCAGCCCGCGCCTCCTCCCGGCGGCCGCGCTTCCCGGTAGATCTTCGCGTGTTCGGCGACCGGGCCTAGCGCAAGCCGCTCGCGAGCTTTTCTGACCCCTCCCCATCTCTCTGCGATACGCAGGATGGTCCCCGGCGACTCTTCCCTCCCTCTTCCGCTCCAGCCCGCCCCTCCGCTCGCGCACCGAGAATCCGCGTCCTCCCTCCCCTCCTCTCTCCGCCGCGCCGGCTCCTCATCTCCCGTGCAGGGGCGCGACTCGCCCACATCGACAAATAAGCGGCAGAGGACAGGCCGCATTTCTCCCCTCGACTCGCTTGCGACGACTGCATCCGACCTTCTCTCGTCTGCGCCCGCGCCTTCAACTGCGGCCGCAGCCTCTTCATCTTCCGCGGAACCTTTGGTGCGGCAGGGTGGTATCCCTCTTACGACGCTCGTTCTCGGCCAGCCTATCCAGGAACAGCAGCAGCGCGAGCTTGAGCGCCGCCGCGGGTCAGCCAGCCTCGCCTCGTCCGCACCCGCGTCCTCGTCGTCTGCTCGCCGTCAATCGTCCGGCGCCGCCCCGGCCGAAGCAGCAGGCTCTGGCCTTGCCAAGCGCCGCGGCCACCGCCCTCCCGCCGTCGCAACAGGCTCCTCCTCTTCCATCCCCACCTCCGGCGCTGCGACCCACCGCGGGTCCTTCACAGCCGTCCACAGCGAGTCGTTCGCCCAACCGCGGTCAGCTCCCGTCGACATCCCCAGCGTGCTCGTCGGCTCGCCTATGGAGGCGACCTTTGCTGCGCGTGCTGCACGGGAGCGCGGCGAGCTTCCTCCCATCCGCACACATCCTTCGGCGGCAATAGCGCGGGAAACGGCACCCCCATCGAGGCGGCAGAGTCAGAGCGCCGCGGGCGGCGTGCAACCCCAGCCGCCGCTCGTCTCGAGCAGCTCGTACTACATCCGCCCCAACCAGCCCCTCGGGCCGGGAGTGAGCTTCCCGCTCTCGTCGTTGTCGAACTCGGCGACGTCACCGCGCACGAGCGGAGGAGGCAAGGACCGCCCTGGCGAGCGGGACCGCCTCGCCGCGCCCCTGCCGCCGCCGTCGCAGACAACGCGCCTGCCGTCACTTGCCCGCGCAACGGGATCGAGCCGCCCGCACTCGCAGCATGGCGCGCACAGCACACTCCCGCCGCACTCTGCCGGGCTTGGCGGATTCCACCCACACCCGCTGCAGGTATTCGCGGCCCCGTCGTCCTCGACCACGTATACCGGCGGGCCGCCCGTCTCGCCTCTACCGCCGCTCAGCGCGTCCATCGCTGCGCCGGGCGCGCCACCGGCAGGCTCGCCGTCTTTCTCCGCTCTGCCGCCGCACAGCGCCGGCCTCGCCCCTCCTCCCTCCTTTTCGCCCGCGCCCGCCGCCTCAGCGTCCAAGCAGGCGTTCCTCTCCCTCTTCTCGACCTTCTACGACTCGCTCTCCGACTCGCGCGTGCTCACCTCGTCGCTCGAGACCCAGCTCGCGCGCGCGGGCCAACTCCTCGCGACGCTGCAGCAGGCCGAAGCGAGCTTCGACGCTGCGGTCGCGAGCGTGCGCGCCGAAGGCGAGCGGCGCTGGCGGGCGGTCGAGGAGCGGCTCGCGCGGCTCGAGGCAGGCCACGGCGCCGACGTTGGCGCAGGCGGAGTAGAGGACCGCCTCGCGCGGCTGGAGCGGATCCTCGACGAGCGGGAGGCGGCGCCCGAGGTGCGCCGCGCTTCGGGCGATTTGGCGAGCAGCGGTGCGGTGGCGGATAGCGAGGGGAGCGTGCCGCGCGGCGGGGTCGAGGCGCGGGACGAGGAGATGGAGGGTTGAGACTGTGGGCGGGTAGAGGGAGACGGGCGAGGGCGCTGTTCGTACGCTTGCATCGGGTCGTTGTCTGGTCTTTTTTGGCGCCTTCGCTGGGCGAGTGTGGGCGAAGCGATAGAGGATAGAGGAAGGGAGGTGCAAGCGAGGTTGGCCTTCTCAAGCTCCCCTTTTGCGCGCTTTGTCCGTCAACTCCCCCACGCCGAGGCGAGTGCACGAGAGGACCATTGCAAGGGGTATCGAGTACGCAAAGGATGACCGGGGAAGAGGAGAGAACCTGCGAGCGGGCGTGACGGGGCGTGAAGAGGAGCGAGGGACGAGGGACGGAACGGGGAGTACACATACAGGGGTATCAGGGACGACCGAGCAGTCCGACGGACGCAGGCGCGGAATCAAGGAGGGGAAAGGGGGAGCAACAGAACGGAACGAACGAAACAGACACACGAGACCCCTTCCTCTCCTCCTGTCTAGACCTAGCCAACCTCCTCCAACCTCCTCCAACCTCCTCCAACCTCCTCCAACCTCCTGCAACCTCCTCCAACCTCCCACAGCCTCGTTGGCTAGAGCGCGCACTAGCGGACGTACGCGTCCTCCCCGCCGGCATACAGCACCTGCGTCTGGGCATGCACCGGCGTGCCCTGCGCGCTTGCACCGCCCGCCCCGTGGTGCTGGTGCTGGGGCGTCTGCCACCCCTGCGCGTGCTGACGCGGGTCGACCACACCCGCGCCCGCGCCTGCGCTCGGTGCGCCGGGCGGCGGTGCGTGCGTGTAGTTCCCGCCGGGACCGGGGCCCGGGACGTAGTGCTCTCCCGCCGCGACCGCCGCGGAGACGGACGGGGAGGCGTACTCCGAGCCGAGGTGCCCGTATGACGCTTGGTGGTGCAGCGTCCGGTGCGGCGTGTGCGCCGCCCCGGACCCGGTGCCGTGGGAGAAGGACCGCGTGTGGTGCAGCGTCGGCGGGGGCTGCGGGAGCGCGTCGAACGACGGCTGGTGGTGTAGCGAGTGCGCGCCGTGGTGCCCGCCGCTGTGATGCTGCTGCAGGTGCGGCGGAGGGGGAGGGAGCGGCAGGTCCTGCATGTAGAGGTGGTGGCCCTGCGCTTGCTGCGCCGGCGTGCCGTACAAGTCGTAAGGGTCTTGCGTGTACCCACCGGCCTGCTGCGCGTGCTGCTGCTGCTGCTGCTGCTGCTGCTGCTGCTGGAGATGGAGCATGTCCGCGCGCTGCATCATCTCGGCATAGTCAGCCTGCTGCTGCGCTGCGTGCGCCTGCTGCTGCTGCTGCTGGAGCGAATACCCAGGTCTCGCAGGCGAGATGGGCGGATGCGAGACGCTGCGCGACCCGGGGCCGGTGCCGACGGGCCCACGCGGCGAGATGGGCGAGTTGAGCGGCACGGTCGCGTCGAGGTACGTGCTTGATAGCGGCGTCGGCAGCTGCGGGACGGGAGGGATCCCGCCGCTTCCTGGCGGACAAGGGAGGGACGGGTCGACGGGCGTGCCGCCCGTCTGGATCGCGGCAGGGACATGTGCGCGCCCACGGGCCGAGACGCGCCGGTTGGTCGCGACGGGACGGGCGCGCGCGCCCGTCTTGAGCGAGATCTGCCCGCCGTGCTGCGACGAGTTGGCTTCGAAGTTGCCGCCGGTGGAGGAGGCGGCGACCTGATAAACCGCCGAGAGGTCGGGCGAACCGTCCTTCGCCTCCTGTAAGTGCGGCGAAGCGTGAGCGCTGTGTATCAACTGAAGAGAGGCAGCAGAAACGCACCAAGCATGCGGCGATAAGCTTCTGCCCCGCCGAGAGCTGGCCATTCTCATCCTCCTTGACGAGGGGCTTGAATTTGTCCGTCGTGAAGGTGTAGACCCAGCCCGACTCGCTGACGACGAGCAGGAGCACCTGCGTGCCCGTGAGCGTCGAGAGCTCGTACGCCTGCACGCGTGGGGGAGTGAGCCGACATAAGAGGGGAGGGAGGGGACGAGAGCGAGCGTACCTTTTTCATGATGCCGGCCTTGCGCTTCGAGAAGGTGATGTGCCGCTTGCTCTTCTCTTCGATGTACTCGATCTGGATCTTCCTCCTCGTCTTGTCCTCGTCGCCCGCCGCGGCCTCATCCTTGACCGGCGCCGCCGCCGCCGCCGGCTGGCTCTGCGCCGCGCCGCGCAGGTCGCGCATGCTCTTGCGCTTGCGCGGCCGGCCCTCGACCGCCCGAGCGTCGTCCTCGTCGCTCACGTCGTCGAGGTCGATGCCGCCGTCGTCCGGGTCGAACGAGACGAACCCTCCTCCTCCTCCCGCTCCTCCTCCTGGGACAGGCGTCGGTAGCGCGCCCGTCCTTGCACGTGTGCGCATCCCGCCGCCTCCAGTGCTCCCGCCGCCGGACGAACTGCTCCCCGTGCGGGTCATGCCCGACGACCCGGTCGCGAACGGCATCGCGGGGACCGGCGCTGCTGCTGCTGCTGCTCCTGAGGTGGTAGTCAGGGGCGGCACGCCGAGCGCGGCCGGGTCGAGGTGCATGCTCGCGGGGAGGTCGTGCAGGTCGAGGAAAGCGGCGGGGTCGAAGACGGGCGCGGGCGCGGGGGCGGCGGTAGCGAGCGAGGAGGATGCGCGGCGGTGAGGGGTCGAGGGCCGCGAGGAGGTGAGGGCGGCGGGGGCGACGGTGCTGTGGGTGAAGACGTCGGCGGACGTGGCCATCGTCGGTGGTGAGCAGAGCGGGCACTCGGCGGGGCGCACGAGGGGCGGCGACGGGAGCGAGCGCGCGTTGTTATGTTGGCCGACGCGGGCGGGGGGGGGGGGCGACGGCGGCGAGGGTAGGCTGAGTGCCTGGGTTGCGTGCAGAGTGCTGGACGGAGCCTTGCCGCGAGGGGAAGGTGCTCTCGGGGGCGCAGTCGCAGTTGGAGAACAAGTCGGGACTCAGGCGAGCAACGACGGGCGAGCTCCCGTCTCGCCTGCTCCCACGAGGGTCGACCGTCACTCAACATCCCGCTTCTCTCGCCCTTCTCTCCCTCGGCCTGGCTCCCGCTTCCTGCCCAGCATGCTCCCCGTCTTGCTCTTCTTCCTCCCTCAACCCGCACAGACCTACACGCACCGCTCGCCGAGCTTTCCCTCTCCTGGACTTCTTCTGCTCGATCGTCCGTCTCGATCCCGCTCTCCTCTCCTCATCGCCCCATTTCCCTGACCCATGCACAGCACACGCCGACAGACAGCGCCATAACAACGCCCGGGCGATATTTGCATCAAAGCGCGTTACTGCTCGACCAGGAGCACGTACTCGCGGGTTGAGAAGGCAAATTTGAGCACTGCGACAACGGTACGGTCGACCGTCAGCAAGCCTGAGAATGAGAAAATGGCGCAGTGACAATGAAGGTCATCACGCACCGTCTCCGCTCCTGAGCTCGTAGAACCGCGACGCCGGGACCGTCTCGTCGTTGACCATCGTCCCGTTCGCACTCTCCAGGTCAATCAGGAAGGGTCTGTAGACACGTACCGAGCGTCAGTACAACAGATAAGAAAGGGACAGCGGGAAGGTACCGACTTGGTCAGCGACTTGGTGTCGCCAAACTCGTTCCGCTCCGTCACCTGGCGGAACTGCAGCACCGCGTGCTGCTTTGACGCCGACGGATGGTCAACCGGAATGTCGGCGACCTGTTCATACCTCCAGTGAGCACTCCTGATCCGGTCTGTGCGCGAGACGCCGCTTTCAGTGTGAGCAGGGAGGATGCGCGACGCACGATGCGATCCCGCCCAAAGAGGTAGCACGATTGCCGGTGTACGTGGAATAGCTCTGCAGACGCAGCAGATGTTTTCCTCAGTCTCTCAACGCATAAGCACGCCAGGGGGCCGAGAGAAGCGCGAGCGCAACGCACCGACCTGCTCCTTGCCCTTGAACACATACAGCCGCCAGTTCCGCACAGGCTTGCGCGCCTCGGGCGGCTCCGCATATTTGAGCACAACACCGTTGAGCGTGCTGCGCGGCGACCGCAATGCGGGAATCAGCGCTGGCTCAAGCGAAGAAAGAGTGGCAGAGAGCGAGAGCATCGACGCACTTGGTCTCCGCAGCCAGCGCCCCGCTCGGCTTGAAATCCGGCTCGACCTGCTTCGGCGCCGCCTTGTCGCCGACCTCGCCCGCTCTGCCGCCGCCGCCGGGGACGAGCGCGCCCTGGTCCGGCAGCGCGTCCCGCCTGCCCCACCCGCCGTCGCCGCCGCTCGCAGGCGCAGGGGAGCGCGAGCGCGATCGCCGCCGGACCGCGCCGCCGACGGGAGAGCGCGAGCGCCGGTCGCCGCGGTAGTCGTCCCTGCGCCCGGCACTTCGCCGGTCGTCCCGCCCATGCCCACCGTCCCGAGAGGCGTACCCGGCCCGCCCGCCGCGGTCATCGTAGTCCTTCCGCCCGTAGTCGCGGTCGCGCTCGCGGCGGTCGTAGCTGTCCCTGTCCCTGTCCCTGTCGCGCCCAGAGTCGCGGTCGCGGCGGGGCGGAGAGCGGTCGCGCCTGTAGGACGACGAGGGGCCGGGCGAGGGGGAGCGGCGGCGGTCGGCCATTGATGAGTACAGCGCTGGCGGGGCTCACACAAGGCGCTCTGAGCGGAGAGCGGGGTGGGAGGAGAGAAAGCGGCGCAGCGGGGGTTGCGCAAGGACGACGCGTGGCGCTCCCGCTGGATGGGCTGGACGGATCGTCGAGCTCAGTGATTGAGTTGACTTGGCAGATCCTGCTGCTCCAGGTGCGCTCCCCCGCTGTTGTCGTTGCGCTCGCCTCTTCCTTCTCCTCGTCTTCTCGCCATTGCTCTCTCTCGTCTCCCGTGACGCTTGAAGCTGCCCGTTTTCTGCTTCAGTCTGTGTATGTTCCGCTTCTATCGGGTGAGTACGCAAAGACCCGCTACTGCTGCCCATGCTGGTGCAGAGCAAGTGTACGCGCCCCTCTCTCCCTCCACCGGCAGCTCCGCGGACGTGCTTCGTGCACCTGCAGCGTGCAGCAGCTGCGACGGAGTCAGCTGAGCGGTGGGGGAGGCGGACTCTAGCATGGTTCCCTCTTCTTTCCTTTCTTCTCCTTCCTTCACACCCTCTTACGATCTTCTTCACCGCCCACTTCGCGCCCGCTTTCGCACACTTCCGCTACCATGTCTTCTTCGCATGCGTACCGCTCCCCACGCCGTACCTCCGGCGCCTCCTCCTTCGACACCGCCTCCCTCTTCTCCGCGCTCCCCTCAGCTGCCGGTGGCGGGCACCGCACGCGCGAAGCGACTCTCGCTCCTGTGCCCAAGCCCTCCACCGCGTACCTGGCGATCGCCTCCGAGCCGCCCTCACCGCTCGCGTCCGGCGACGCTACGGAGCCGCTCGTCGTCGTCCTCAGCCTGAACAACACGCTTCTCTTCCGCCCGCAGCGCACGACCAAGGGCAGCGCGATGCCCATCGTGCGGCCGTACCTGTCGACCTTCCTCGAGTACCTCTGCGGGAGCCACCTCCCCCGCGCCTCGACGTCCGTCCGCGTGTTCGAACCCGTCGTCTACTCCGCCGCCCGCGCGCACAACGTCCTCACCCTCCTCCGCGCGGTGGGGCTCGTCCCGCCTTTCGCAGAGGCGGGCAGCGACGGCACGTGCCGCCCTGAGGAGGACAGGGGCGACGTGCTCCGCGCGGTGCTCACGCGCGAGAGCATGGGGATGGGGGACGCGGATTACAGGAGGGACGTGCAGGCTGTCAAGGACCTGGAGAAGGTGTGGGGCGAGCTGGCGATCGAGGAGGAAGAAGGGATGAGGCGGACGGTGCTGCTTGAGGAGGAGGAGCACGCGGCCGTGCGTATGCAGTCCCTCCTTTCGCCGCGATCGATAGCTCCTTCCGCCCGCCTGGACACGTGAAATCAGCTCAAGCTCTCCCCTTTTCCGCCCACAGGCCGCCCAGCCGCACTCCCGCCTCCCCATTACCGCCTTCTCCGTGTCGGACCCCTCGTCGACCCTCTCGCGCCGCTCCGTCCGCGAGCTCCCTTCCACGGCGGACGACCCCGCCCTCCTGATCACGATCCACCTCCTCGAGCTCCTCCGCGCGCAGGGGAACGCCCCTGCCGCGCTCAAGGGCGGGCTGGTCAAGCGCGCCGAGGACGCCGCGCGCGAGAAGGTCAAGAAGCGCAAGGGCGAGAGGGGGACGGTGAGCGCGAGGGAGGTCTGCGCGGAGATGGCGCGTCGCGGGACGGAGGTCTGCGCGAAGTACGGCGTCGAGGTCCGGAGGGAGTGGGACAGCGAGTGGAGGGCCAGGGTGGTGCAGGCGCGCGAGAAGGGTATCTTAGGCAGGGCGTGAGGTCGGAAGGAGTGTCCCGGGAGGAGGCAGGAGCGCTTGAGAGGAGGGAGACGGAGTCGAGAAGGTCGAGGCCGGAGGAGGAGGTTGTACAGCCCGCTTGGTCCGCTTGCTTGTCTAGCTGCAACCTACGCTTGATCAGTACTCCGACTCTTGTTCGAAACGCTCCACGGTGGTAGGTATGCCGAGTTTCAAACGCCTTTCACGCTCAAGTGTCGCCGCGACGGAAACCTGCGCATTCTCTTTGCTCTCTCTTCCAAAGCTGCCTATCTTTGTGTTGCAGCTATTCGAATGCCTGCATCACAAGTCGCGGCCGCTCGTCGCACATCTCTGCCTGATCTCTTCTCGCGAATGAGCGGCCGCGGTCCAGCGCAAGGCTCCCGCGGGTTGCTTTCCCGCTCTCGATTGAGTGCACGAACGAGAGCGAGAGAAGCAGTGGTCGCAGCCGGCGCTTGAGGATTCGCCAGCGCAGCATTGCTTAGGCGGCGAAAGAGCTGATGAAGAAAACCCCATGGTGCTCCTTGAGGAGAGGAGGTTGACCCCAGAGTCGACCCCGGGCTGCCTCGCAATGGCTCGATGTGATTGGTGCCGTGCGGCGGCCGGCACGAGCAGACGGCGGGCCGAACGGTTCGAGCGCACGCTCCGGGTGCCTGGGGACGCGCGCCAGGTGTGGGGGCGCTGAGGTGCGGCGGAAGAAGCGGCTATGCGCTCCTCTGCTCTGCACGCCTCTGCGCTGGCCTTGCTTGTGCTCTCTGCTCTCAGCGTACCCACACGCACACGCCCAAGCATCCACCGCGACGCACGACGAGCTCAGCCCCCGTTCTCCGGAACTGCCTCTGCCCGTCCTCGCACTTCTCGCCGCACCCGCCTGCATCTCCCCACTCCCGCTGTGCAGGTCCTCCAGTATCGCCAGCTAGCTCACCACATCGCCCGCCTTTCTGCCCACTTCAACCACCTCTGTGCCTCTCCCTCAACTCCGACTCCCACCCGCCATGTCGCCCGCCCCCACCGAAGTGTTTACGACATCTAACGTCTTCCTCGACGTCCTCGTCAAGGCCGGCATCCGCAAGGCGTTCGTCAACCTCGGGTCGGACCACCCGGCCCTTCTCGAGGCGTTCGCTTCGCGCAAGAAGTACAACCTCCCCAGCCTCGACATTGTCACCTGCCCGAACGAGGTACGGCTTGTATTTGCCTCGATGGACGACGCGCTGATGCGCCGGCGCATATGCAGATGGTCGCTCTCTCCGCCGCCCAGGGCTACGCCCAGGTCTGCGGTCTTCCGGCCGCCGTGATCGTCCACGTCGACTGCGGCACTCAGGTCCGTCTTGTCGCCCTCCTTCGAGCACGTACGAGCGGCTCTGATGAGTGAGGATTCCCGCAGGCTCTCGCCGGAGCCGTCCACAACGTTTCGACCTGCCGTACGCCCGTATTCATCTACGCCGGCGCGAGTCCCTACTCCGAGAACGGCGAGCTGGCGGGTAGCAGGAACGAGTTCATCCACTGGTTGCAGGTTCGCCTCTTATAATGCCTTGTGGCGAGGAAGGGACTTACCTGCCGCTCGACCAGAACGCGACGGACCAGCCTGCCATTGTCAGGCAGTATATGCGCCATGTCGGCGAGATCCGCTCGGCCAAGAACACGCAGCAGGTCGTCTTGCGCGCGCTGCAATTCGCGCAGTCCGAGCCGAAGGGTGAGCTTTCACCGGCCATCAGCGGGGACCTTCCTAACTTACGGATTTCGACTCGCAGGCCCGGTGTATGTCTGGGGCCAGCGTGAGGCGACCGAGGAGCACGTCGACCCGATGCTTATTGGCGATGTAAGGGCGCAGGAGATCTGGTCCCCTGTCGAGCTCAACCCGCTGAATAAGAAAGGTGCGCCTGCCAACCCTTCCACCTTCCACCCACCTCGCTCCGCTTACCAAACCATCACAACTCAACAGCCGTCAAGCGCATCGCCGACTCGCTCCTCGCAGCCAAGTCCCCCTTGATCATCACCTCCTACCTCGGACGGAACCCGCAGGCCGTCGCCGAGCTTACCAAGCTCGTCGACCTGCTCGCGATCCCGGTCTTCCAGCCGACCCTCAGCACCGTCAACCTCCCGTTCGACCACCCCAGTCACCAGGGCGTCGCGTTCGCGGGTGCCACACCCGAGTGGAAGGCGGCGGTTGAGGCGGCTGACTGCATCCTCATCGTCGACTCGGACGTTCCCTGGTATGTCACGCTCGCCCTGGCCTCTTGTTTCGAAGAATGCTGACATTCCGCGACGAACAGGCTCCCACTTTTCACCAACCCTAAGCCCGGTACCGAGGTGTACGTTCCGTTGCCCTGTCCCTTCCTCTTCCCCCACTCCTCTGCTTGCGGTCCATCCCGGGGTATCAAGTGAGCTCATGCTGACCCCTCTGCGTCCACAGCTTCCACCTCGACGTTGACCCGCTCAAGGAGCGCATGGCGTTCGCGACGTACCCGGCGCTCGTCCGCGCCAAGGTCGATGCCGCGCTCGCGCTCGAGCAGCTGTACGACTACCTCACCTCGACCTCCGCTCTCGCTTCCCAGGAGGCGCACATCACTTCTCGTCGTGCCGCCCTCGTCGAGAAGAAGAAGCAGGCGGACGCTGCGCTCCGCAAGCTCGAGCAGCCCGAGGACGGCGACGTGATGACCTCTGCGCTGATCGTCGGCGCGTACCGCGACCTTCTCGCAGAGCAGGGCCTTTCGAGCCTTGTTTGCAACGAGGCGATCAGCAACTACCCTCAGGTGTGGTCGCACCTCGTCCCCAAGGCCGCGGGCGACTGCATCTCCTCCGGCGCGTCGAGCCTCGGGTGGGCACTTGGCGCAGCTATCGGCGCGAAACTCGCCGCCGAGGTGCACCCCGAGTTCAAGAAGGATATCACCACCGTCTTTGTCGGCGACGGGAGCTTCATCTTCGGCGTTCCGAGCGCGAGCTACTGGATGGCGCGGCGGTACGAGACGGTGCGTCTCGCTCTTCCTACCCGACGTCGTCGTGCGCATCTCTGACCAGTGCTCGGAACGCCCAGCCGTACCTCACGGTCGTCTTCAACAACGGCGTACGCCCTTTTTTCCCATCTCCGCTTCTCCCCTCTGTCTGACGCCTCCTTCGACCCTTCCAGGGTTGGCGGTCTCCGAAGCTCAGCTTGTTGGGCGTCCACCCGTCCGGCCTGGGCGCCGCTGGCGCATCGAGCGACCTGAACGTGACGTTCGGGCCGACCGACGATCTCAACCCGGACTACGGCGGGATCGCCGCTGCCGCCGGGGGCGCATGGACCCGCAAGGTGAGGAAGGCGAGCGAGCTGAAGGACGCGCTGCGCGAAGCAGTGCGCGTCGTGACGGAGGAGAAGCGCTGCGCGGTGCTGGATTGCTGGCTGACGCGTTTCTAGGCGAGGGGGATGAGTGCGCACGGTGTGGTTCTCTCTCTCGGTCGTTTCGTTGTGCAAAACCAGCTGTACCAATGATTCGCACCCAACGAGCGTGCCAGAAAGCAGGACAGGAGGAATTGGAAGGCTCAGCAATGCGATGCAAGCGAAGCGGCACTCTACGCGGTCCCAGTTTCACGCCTTGAGCGTTTCCAGCCCTGCCTCTTCCTCCTCCGGCTCGAGCGTCGTCCAGTCAATCTGGGCGTTCTCTGCGTCAAACCCATCGTAAGCACACGCTTGTAGCGAGATCGGCCGAGCGAGAGAAGTGGAAGGCGACGCACGGCCATGCCGCGCCGCAAGCCACTCGTTGGCTTTCTTGAAGTGATTGTTGCCGAAGAAGCCGCGGCGGGCGCTCAGGGGAGAAGGATGCTGCACGGAGAGGGGAGGAAAGGAGCGAGATGGGGAAAGCGAGACGGGGGGAGCGAGACGGGGGGAGCGAGATGGGGAGATCAGCGGGAAAGAGGGGAAGGAGGGAGAGAAGGAACACACCGCGCTGGTGAGGATGAGGTGCTTCTTCTGTGTACAGCCAGGCAGTCCTCCCTGCGTCAATAAACGGCTCGCTGCGTGAATAGCAAGGCACTCGTCTTCGCGCACCTTGTCCATCCGCGCGACCCTCTTCGCAGCCCACTGCCCCCACGCCAGCACGACGACACCGCCTCCGCCGCCCCCATGTACGTCGACGAGCTCGACCACCTTCTCTGTGAACGCTTCCCAGCCTTTGTTGCTGTGCGAGCCGGCCTTGTGCGGCGAAACGGTGAGGGAGGTGTTGAGGAGGAGGACTCCGGACCGAGCGAGGGAAATAAGGTTCCTATGAAGAAGTTATGTGTGCGTTAGAACTCTGCAAGTACGCTAGGAGGAGCGTGCGCGCCTTGCGCAATGAAGCAAAGCGTGCGAGTAAGGCAGGTGGGCGAGCCGACGGACCCGTGTTTCGGTACCTCGAACGCAGGGTACTCCTCCTTGATTTCCTTGTAGATGTTTCTCAGCGAGGGAGGGATCTTCACGCCCGGGCGAACCGAGAAGCAGAGGCCTGCTCTCCCGATAGATCAGCCGGCGTACGCGGGAGGAGAGGAAAGGGAGGCGATGGACCATGGGCTTGACCTGCGGCGCGAGAGAGGTCAGCGGGAGGCGAGGGAGGAGCAGACAGAGAGAGGTGGCGCACCATCGTCGTGGTACGGGTCCTGCCCGAGGATCACGACCTTGACATCCTGCAGGGGCGTGTAGCGGCTCCAAGCGTACACATCGCGAGCTGCACTCAGCCGAAGCACGAGCTAGTAGGTCAGCGCGCTCTTCACGGACGAGAGTGCGCACGCAGCACGCACCTGGCGGGAACACCTTCAGCTTTCCCCCCTCCCTGTCCTGCGTCCCCCTCAACCCCTCCTTCCACAGAAAGCGCTTTAGCTCGAGGAAGTACGGCTTGCGCAGCTCGTCCTGCAGGTGTTCGAGCCACGATGGATGGAGGGTCGCGCATTCGAGGGCGAGGAGGTCCGCCTCGGAGGGATCCGAGGTGGGCGAGAGGGAGGAGAGGAACGTCGCGGGGGAGAAGGCCGAGCTGGGTACCGGCGCGGAGGTATTCGACGCTGTGCTGTAGTCCGCTCCCGCCTGCTGCGCTGCGGCTGCGGGCGGAAGAGCGATCGGGGCGACGGCGGACGAGGCGGTGCTGAGGGTCTTCGCGCCCGCAGACGCCGTCGGCGAGGTCGACAGGCGCACGCGCTTCGCTGGCGGGGCCGCAGCGCGCACAGACGCGCTCTGCGCGTTCAGAAACGCCTCGGCGAGGCCCAGTTGGCGCTTGCTCATGGTCGGGAGATGAGAACGTTGCGCAAGGTGAGCGAGGATCGTAGGCCGCTTGGGCGGATGCAGGCGGTTTCTAGGCGTGTATCGTCGTGTATGTATCTCTCCAATGCGCGAAGAAGGCAGTGCGAGACCAGCCAGAGCGAGGGCGAAGGTCAACCTGGGCGGACGTCTCCCTTGCTCTGACGTTGAAGAGCAGAACCATAGCCTGCCTGACTCTCTTTCACTGCAGATGACCCTACAGCTGTATAGCACCAATATGATCGGTCCGTCTCATTCAAGGTACTTCGCGAGGAAGTCGTTTGCCGCCTCGAACACCCGCATCTTGTCGTTGTCGCCATACACGCCCGGAATAAGGTCGAAGCCGCTGCGGAGCGCGCACCCACCCCGTCAGTGCCGTTCATACAAGACGAAAAGGAAAGAAGAGTGTGCGCACTGGTTTGCGCCCTTCTCCTCGATGAGCTCCGCATCGACGCCCGCCTCCTTGAGCGTGTCGATCAGCTCCTTGCTCAGCGCAAACGGAACCATGAGGTCCTCGCTGCCATGCACGCACACGGTCGGCGGCACATGTGCGCTCTTCGGCTCGCCCGCGCGCCTCACGAGCTCCGTCGCCTGGTACCCCTTGAGCTGGTCGCTCGGGTTGCCAAAGTCGATCGGCTCGGGCGCGCGCGTCGACCAGGGGAGGACCTTGCCCTCCTGGATGGCGTAGAAGCACGCGCGCGTGCGGTTGTGCGCCTCCATCGTCGCAAAGTTGACCTCTGCGGGCGAGTGCGAGACGACGGGTCCGTCGCGCGCAAGGTGCGACGAAACTTCACTGAGGTCGATGTGGCCCGAAGGGAAGCTCACGGGCGCGTTGTACGACGGGTGGAGCAGATCGACGCAGCCGTAGAGGGAGTAGCATGCGCGCGGAGGAGGCGAAAGCGTGTACGACGCAAAGACCGCGAGCGCGCCGCCTGGACATCGGCGATCGGGTAGCAGCGTCAGTATACTTTGCATGAGAGGGGAGAGGGACGCAGCACCCGCGGCAACGCACCCGCACTCGACCCGCTCACCGCGAGCCTCCGTCCGTCAACTTTCCCCGCACCCAGCGCCTCGTCCAGCCTTCCATCGCGCACGAACTCGTACCCGTCCCTGATATCAGCGATCAGTTCGTCGAGCGTGACCTGCGGGACGAGGCGGTAGTCGAGGCTGACGAACGCCCAGCCGCGGTCGAGCGTTGCGAGGAGGTTCACAGGCGAGTAGTCGGAGCGGGCGCCGTCAAAGAAGCCTGTATTGTTGCCAGGATCGCCTCAAAGGGAGGGCGCAGGAGAGCCGACCTGGTCAGCGGGAACGTTCCGAAGCGCGAGGTGGGGGGGCCTCAGAGGGGAAGAGGCAAGGGAGGAGCGCACCGCCACCGTGGATCCAGACAACGACAGGAACGGGCTTGCTTGCGTCTCGGACCTTGTCCGCGGGCGGCAGGTGGCACTCGAGGTGGACCTTGTGCCCGTCGACCTCCTTGAACGGAACAACAAGCGTGGGAGTCGGCAGCGAGGTCATGCGTGTGTATGGGCGCGACGGGGTATTTGTTCCGTCTATGAAGAGGTGCAAGAGCGGTGCGCCGGAGCGGGACTCGCTGCGAGCTGTAGGAGGCGAGGCGAAGAGCCGGGAGCGGAGCGGAGTGCAAGTACCGGCTTCCGAGGAGGCCGCTCTCAGGCGCAGGCGGGGCATGTACGAGCCGCAGGATCTCTCCCACGAGCTCGTGCTACTCAGGCACAAGCCTCAGCCGTGCGGCCCTCGAGGCGATCGGACGACCCGCTCCACCTCGCACAAAGAACAGACACAACGGCATTCCAGCCGGCCCTCTCGCATCATTGCCCACCGCTGAGCTGCTGCCCAAGCTTGTAGCTCCCCGCCTTGTCCCAGTCGATCTTGCTCCTCGTCTTGGGCAGCGCGCGCCGGAGCCCCTTGAACGACGCATCGCTCAGTGTCGCGTACGCCGCGCTCAGCTGCCGCTGGAAGGACGACTCGGACGCCTTGAGCGTGGCGATGACGGCTTCGGCGGGCGGCGAGGGCGCGAGCGGGGTGGAGGACTTGAGCGTCGTCGACAGCTGGACGTTGCCTGTGGGAGCAGCGCGAAGGCTCAACCACGTGCTAAATGACTAGTCGCGGCGGCCTGCGGGGACAGCGGGCGCGAAGGAAGGCAAGCTTGAAAATGCCGCTCACCCTGCTCGTAGTAGTGGATATTGATCTGCGCCGTTCCCTCGAGCGTTCCCTTCGCATGGTCGAGCTGGTACGTTGAGCGCCAGCGGCCGGTCCTGTGAACGCAACCTCACCCGGTTAGCGATGGGAAGCGTGATGATGGGAGAGCGGAAGCGCACCAATAGTTTGAGGGATTGTACTTGTGCCCGACAAGGTACAGCGCAAAGAGCCGGCTCGGGCGCGACTGCTTCGGCGGCGCAGGGACCGCAGCAGGCGTCGCCTCCTCCTCCTTCGGCGCGGGCTCCTCTTGTCCCTGCGCCTCCTGCGGAGACGCCTCTTCGCCCTCGGCCGCAGCAGGCGTCCCGACCTCCAGCTTCTCCCCCTCCTCGCCCTCGCCCGCCTCCGCCGAGACAGCAGGCAGCTCCTCCCCATTCGCGCTTTCGACGCTGTCCGCAGGCAGCGCTTCGACCGCCGCGTCGGCAGTCTCCGCCGCCGCGTCCGCGGCGCTCTTCTCCTCCGCGCTGACCTCCTTCACCTCCTCCTGCGCCTCCGCCTCCTCGGGATAAGCCGGGTCTGAGAGGGCGAAGACGGCGCTAACCCCAGAGGCGTAGTGGTTTGCAGTGTACTTCGCGAGGAGGGCGTCGAGCCCGGCGCGGAGGGACTCGGTCTCTGGGTCGGGCGTCGGTGAGATGGGTGCAGGAGAAGAGGTCGTCTGCTGGCAGGCGAGCATCAGTCACAAGTTCCCGCATAGGAGCGCTCCGGCCGCGCGAGGTGCCGGCCCGGGCGAGCGAGCGGGCGAAAGAGGACGACGCACCGCCGCGACCGCGTCGAAGACGAAGCTCCCCTTTCCGGGCGCCGCATGCCTCTCGCCTTCTCCGCCGTCCAGCTTGCTCGCAGGCGTAATGAGCGCCTTGCCCGCTCCCTCGGGCAGCTCGACGACCGTGAGCTGCTCCGAGGCATACTGCTTCAGCGCGGGCGCGAGCGCAGTCTCGAGCTCGGCCTCTCCGCCGGGAAGGAGCGGCGCGACGAGCGTGACCAGGTCCGCGTAGACGTCGTTGACTGCGTGCGCGCGTAGGGGGTCAGGTTGTAGGGAACGAAGGGGCGTGCGCTGGAGGGGGAGAGGAGAGGAACGCACGCTCGCCCGGAGGGGACTGGAGCAGGAAGCGTGACGCAGCAGCAAGGGCGGCGGGAGCGTCCAGGTCGGACATGGCGCGCGGGGTGCCTGTCTTTGCGCGGAGCGGGGAGGCGAGAGCGAGAGGTGGGGGATGACGAGGAGTGGGTTCACGCGGAGGGAGGGTGGCGCAGCGGTGGGCGCAGATCCGATATCGGCGAGAGAACTTATGCAGCGTCCGAGAAAGAGCCAAGCTTGCAGCGCGAGCTGAGCGGAGGGGAGAAAGCGAGACCTGCGCCGTCCGTCCGGGCTGCTCAGAGGTAGGGCGATCAAGCCCTACCCAGTACGCGAGCGCACCGCCTGTCCGAGCAGTGCCTTCATAACCGGTCTCGAGATGCTCCGCCTCCTCTCACGGAAGGACAGCTGAGAAAGAGCGTCCATGGCATTCACTACGATACTGCACAACAGGATCCCTCCCGGCGCATCCTCCTCTTCGAACAGCAGCGGCTCGTCATGTGCAAAATGGGAAGGAGAAGGGTAATAGGGTGAAACTGCGCGCGGGAGAAACGGTCAATCAAGAGCGAGCGGATGAGGACCGGAGTGGGCTGGCGCACTGTCCGTAGAGTAGCAAGCGCGGGTATCGTCGTCGCAGTCGTCGTCACCTAGATAAGCGGCACCGAGCCATTGCTGCAGGGACGAAGGGCTGGTCAGGACCCTGCTGCATGTGGCGCTTCGACCAGAGACCTGCACTCCGTTAAGGCGAGAGCAGCGAGGTCCGACAATTCGAGAGAAGCCGGACGTACTAGACGGCGGTCAAGCTAGTTGTGGGAAGCATCGTTGGCGGGCGGACGGTGAGGTAAAGCCTACGTGCGAGTCCCGTCAGTCGTCGCTCATCCACTTGCGAGCGGAAGAAAATGCACCGCGGCATCTTCCCCAAGTCGCTCCTGATCGGCTGAAGCATGTACGCGGCATGGTGCGAGTCGATCGAGATGCTCCACGAGTCCCACATCTCAAACTCGGCGTATTGCGCCAGGATGGCCGTTTGCGGCGTGCACGGGTTCTCCGTCTGGATCCGGCCGTCCTCTTTGAAAGGCGCGGGGTCCATCGAGAGAGAGCCATTCGAATGGAGGGTGTACTGGGAACGGGCGCATGGATCGAGGTTAATGCAATCCGCAAGGAGAAGAGGGCGGGGGAGAGACGCACGGTACCGTGCTGCCAGTAGAGCAGTGCCGTCGGGCAAGCCGGCTTGGAGGCTGTGATTCCCAATGAGCGCCCAATTAGCACGTCTTACGCATGTCGACAAGGCGCATCAAGCCAAAGACGCACCGTTCGCATTGAACCGGTACCACGCCGTCTCGAAGTACCCGTCATCGGTGAAGGAGTAGGCCATGCCTGTGTTCGAGGGGTAGATGAAAGGACGGTTGTTATTCATCGGGTCCGCGAAGCCCTGTGTACGCGTACAAGCCGATGGGGCGAGGAGAAAGAGCAAGAGGGTCAGGTCAGTGGAAGTCATCGAGGCAAGGGGACCTGCTAGACCCGGCTAGTAGGTACTGTACATGCCTCGAGGGCGTGTAGAGGCGAGAAAGAGCCCGCCCGAATGCGCCGATGGCAGACGACCGTCAACACCGCCTCACCGAGGGTGTGGTACAGCATCCACAACCACGGGCGACGGGGGCAGCGGGCCGCGTGCTGACACACACGCGGACTCTCGTCACAGCGCCGCGCTTGTTCCACCGCACACCCAGCTCCAGCGCACGCCCCTCTCGGACCCTCCGATCCGCCCAGCATCCCCGCCGCGCCCGCCCTCCTCGTCAAGAGATCCTCGTGAACCGAAGACGCGACGAGAGCGAGACTCACGGCACCCGTGACGACTGCGCCCGACCCGCTGGACCACGTCCCGGCGAGGGAGGTGAGGTTGCTCTGCGCGGCTGTGAGGGGCGAGTGGGACGGCGAAAGCGGGAGGGCCGAGAAGGCGAGATACAGAGCGGTAAAGGTGCTGGCGAGGGAAAGCATGGCCGCTGTCGCTGCACGTCCGGGGCGGTGGATGAGCGGGAGAGAGCGACGAGACAGAGGGTAAAGGCTCAGAGTAATCGGGAGCAAACGTATTGCAGCTGTATTCACCCTCGCATCTCCTCGATCGCTTGACCTTGAGGCCTGTCATCTCTACCAGATGTTCAGTACGCTCTCGCAAGCACATTCGGGGTGTCAAGCCGCACTCCCTAGTATACGCCGCGTTGACCTCTGCGCCGCCGACCCGACGCGTCGCGTTGGTTTGTTGACGCTCGGCGCCTCAGCCTCTTACGCGAGGACAGAGCTCTGCTGCACGCGCTCACCATGCCCGCAGGCGCCTTCCGCGCAGCAGGCAGCACCAGCGCCGCCTCTTCGCGGCCCTTGCCCGCGCCCGCTCTCACGAGCGCGTCCACCGCCGCTGCCGCGCCACAGCCTCCTCCAGACGCGAGGCGCGGGCCGATGGAGATGCCTGGCGCAGTCTCGGGTCAGGTCGTCCGGGCTGGCGGGGCGCGCGAGCGGGACTGCCGCGGAGGGACGGATGCGGTTGAGCGAGCGGGAAAGGGTGCGTTTGCTCTCTCTTTCTCTCGGAACCTGCGCGGTAGGAGGATGCTGAGGAGCTCGCGTGAATCACAGTAGCTACGGAGAGCGCGCGTACAGCCGCAGCAGGGTGCTACACCCCCCGCCCGTTCTCAACCCCCTCCGGCTCTCGCTCTGGCTCCGCCTCGCGACCGCGCTCCCCGCTCGTCACCGCCTCAAACGGCATTGTCAACGCCTCTGCCCCCGCTAATGAACGCAAGACCGCGAACCTCGCGAGCAAGTTGAGCGAGGTCATCACCTCGTCGCACTTTGCCCCGAAAGGCGCGGTCGTGCCGAGCAAACGGCCGTCGCCGTCGGCAGCGCGGGAAAAGGGCAAGGCGCGCGCCGAGGGGCGAATGGAGGAGGAGACAGGCGACTTCGCAGACGAGGAGGACCAGCTCGAGGGCGACGAGAACCTCCCGCCTTCGGCGCGGGCGCAGCAACCGCACCACCCGTCCACGCACACGGCAAAGAAGGCACGCACGTCCCTCGACTCTGGGTACGAGACCGGCCGTGGCGGCGGCGGCGACGCGCGAGAGGAGGGCGGGGGGACAGCGGCGCGGGAGGGGGACGTCGAGATCCCCGAGAGCGAGCATGGCGGGCAGGGCGACTTGCTGGAGGAGGCGGTTGCGAAGGCTTTCGGGGCGGTACCGTTGCAGGGCGGAGCGGCCGGCGCGGCGCAGGCGCTTCAGTCGAGCGGGCAGGCAAGCAGCGGTGGCGAGAACGAGGTGCGTCCTTCTCCCTCTCCCGCTTGGCGCGCTCACGTTTGACTTATCCCTCGCGAGCCCGCAGTTCAACGTTGACGCGCTCGAACGCCAGCTCCTCATGCTCACGGAGCGCCGCGCGGCGATGATGCAGGAGTTTGTCGAGATCGCGACGAACGGCGGCGGGTGGAGCGAGAGTGGGCGCGACGAGGGCGAGGTGCGCGTGTCGCTGTGCGTGCCGCCTTTCTCCGTGTCTCTCTCAGCGGCCACCGCCCAGTTGAACTGACTTCGTTTCGCCGGTGCTCACAGCTCTTACGTGGAAGAGCGCCTGCCTGAGGCGCGCGCTCGCCTCAACGCGCTCGGCGTCGCACCCTCGGATTTGCAACTCGAAACGGAGCGCCGCGCTCAGACGCTTGAGGAACTCGCCGAAGTCATCGCGACAGGCGGGCGTAGCCAGGCGGGGAATGACGAGGAGTACCTGCGACACAACCTGTGCGTCCCGCCCTCCCCTCCCGTCTTCCCCCTGGTTCTCACCGCTTCCTGCTTGCAGCTCGTTTCACGACACCCGCATCGCTAAGCTTAAAGCCAGCGGGTCCACCTTCTCCCCGCGGCCCGGAGTGCCTGGTAGCGCGTCGCGCCCACCTCCTCCCGCGCGCATCGCCTCCCTCCTCCCGAACGGGATCGTCCCGTCCCCCGTGCACTCGCTTTCCTCGCGCGGGTTCGGCGCGCCGTACTCGCCAACCGTGCAGCGCCCCTCTCTCCCGCCTCAGCAAGGGCAGGGGCAGAACGCCAGCTCCGTTACGAGCGGAACCGAGAGCCAGAGCAGTGCGACGATTGCCGCTCTTGCCGCCCGCCGCCCCGGGCCTGCCGCGGCGCCGCAACCCGCGCCCGTCCCTGCGCCGCCGCAGATCCCGCGGTCCGCCGCGAAGGCCACCTTCACGAGCGCATCGCGCTTCCGCGCTGCAGGAACGAGCGTGGCGATTGCTACTCATGCGCAGA
Source organism: Rhodotorula sp. PL61-2 (assembly GCA_028828645.1). NCBI lineage: Eukaryota > Fungi > Basidiomycota > Microbotryomycetes > Sporidiobolales > Sporidiobolaceae > Rhodotorula > Rhodotorula sp. PL61-2. Next base: position 236,681 of record JAPZQE010000011.1, read on the forward strand.
TAAAACAGGCGCCCTCTGCCGCGTCTGTGCCTGCGCCAAAACCGCAGCCGAAGCCCCAGCGTCCGGAGGCGGAGGATGTCTCTGCCCTGCTCGATGGAGTCGACTTTGACGGCATCGACATCGACGCCGAAGCCGAGGAGAGCCTCGAGATCGTTGAGCGGTCGGCTCCTACAGTCGCGAGGAAGGCGCCTGCCGGGCGCGGGCTCGGACTCGGCGCTGCACCAGCACAGCCGCAAGCGATGATCCTCGACGAGCCGCAGGGACGATACCGCGCGCCGACGAAAGAGCAGCGCACCGTCTCCGCACTGTCGACCGCAAGCGACGTGATCATCCAGGAGCCGCAGCCCGTCGCGTCGACGTCCGAGGCGCCCGCCGGTGGTCCGCCAAAGAAGACATACCCGTGGACGAGGGACGTGTACAAGGCGCTGCGACAGCGGTTTGGGCTGCGGTCGTTCCGGGCGAACCAGGAGGAGGCGATCGATGCGACGCTCGGCGGCAAGGACGTGTTTGTGCTCCTCCCGACGGGCGGCGGCAAGTCGCTCTGCTTCCAGCTCCCAGCGGTCGTCTCGAGCGGCGTCACCCGCGGCGTCAGCATCGTCGTCAGCCCACTGCTGTCGCTCATCTCGGACCAGACGCGCGGCCTCATCGACAAGGACATCCCCGTCGTATTCCTCAACTCGACGATGCCTGCTGCCGACAAGAAGTTCGCGATGCAGTGCCTCAGGAGCAACCCGCCGATGGCTTGCCTCGCGTATGTCACGCCGGAGCAGGTACGCGGTGTCTCGCGCTTCCTCCTCTTCTCCAGAGCTTACGAGGCAACGCATCATGCAGATCGTCAAGAGCTCCGCCTTTCGCGACCTCCTCGCCGACCTGCACCGCCGCAAGCAGCTCGCCCGCTTCGTGATTGACGAGGCGCACTGCGTGAGCTCGTGGGGGCACGACTTTCGTGCGTCGCCGCTTCCTTTCCCCCGTCGACTTTTCGCTAAGCGAGGGCCCTCTCGCAGGTCCTGACTACAAGGAGATGGGTACTCTGAAGCGCGACTACCCCGGCGTACCGATGATCGCGCTCACGGCGACGGCGAACGACCGCGTCAAGCAGGACGTGACTACCAACCTGGCGATGGACCGCCCGCTCATGCTCCAGCAGTCGTTCAACCGCGCCAACCTCCGCTATCACGTTCGCAAGAAGACAAAGCACATCCTGAGCGACATTGCCGACTTTATCCGAGGCAGCCATGCCGGCGAGTGTGGCATCATCTACTGCTCGAGCAAGAAGCAGTGCGAGGACACGGCGGAACGACTGAGGCGCGAGCACAAGGTCCGCGCGATGCACTATCACGCCGTGCGTCTCCTCCAGTTCATTTCTGTCACAGCGACTCAACCTGTTCTGCACGTACGCAGGGCATGGACAAGAACGACCGCATCCGGGTGCAGGAACAGTGGCAGAGCGGCGAGATCCACGTCATCTGCGCAACCATTGCGTGCGTGCTCCCTCCCGTTCCTCGGCGCGTAAGGGCGATGCTGATCAGCGAGACTGCCCGCAGCTTCGGCATGGGCATCGACAAGCCCGATGTGCGCTACGTGATCCACTACTCCCTCTCACAGAGCCTCGAAGCATATTACCAGGTACGTTTCAAGCGTTGCCGCTCTCCTGCCACGTCGCTCACGCCGCTCGAGTGCCCCGCGCAGGAGACGGGTCGCGCCGGTCGCGACGGCATGACCTCGGTCTGCGTGCTCTTCTACGCGTACGGCGACACGAAGCTGCTCATGCGCCTTATCGACGAGGGCGAGGGCACGCGCGAGCAGAAGGACCACAACCGCGCCAACCTGCGCCGCGTCGTCCAGTACTGCATGAACGAGACCGACTGCCGTCGCTCGCAGGTCCTGCAGTACTTTGGCGAAGTGTTTCCGCGCGAGGCGTGCCACAAGACGTGCGACAACTGCATGGCGCCCAAGAACGTCGAGATGCGCGACGTGACCGACCTCGCCAAGGACGCGATGGGTCTCGTCAAGGCCATCCAGAAAGACAAGGGCGTGACGATGCTGTACGCTATCGACGTCTTCCGCGGCAGCAAGACGCAAAAGGTGCGCCCTCTCTCACTCGCACGCAACGCACCTTTCCCGCACGTGCTGAGCTCTCGCGCGCCGGCCCGCAGATCGCTCAGGCGGGGCACGACAAGCTCGCGCATGCGGGCAAGGGCGCGGGCATCGATCGCGGCGATGCCGAGCGGCTCTTCCAGCTCCTCGCGGCGGAGCAGATTCTCGGCGAGCGGTACGAGCGCAACGGCCTCGGGTTCACCAACGCGTATGTCACGCTGGGCGCCTGCGCGCAGCAGCTCCTCGCCGGGCGGCTGCAGCTCCAGATGGGGTTCACCAAGGGCGGCAAGGGCGACAAGGCAGCGGGCACGGCCCCGAAGAAGGGCAGAGAGAAGCAGACCGCGCGCAACGAGTCGTTCGATCACGAGGAGTACGGCGGCGAGTACATGGACGACTTGCTTGATGAGGTCGAGGGCGTGTATGATGCGCCGGAGGAGGAGTGGTGCGTAGCCGCTTCTCTCGGCGTCTTTGGCCCACACTGATCCACCGCATGAAGGGACGACTTTGGGCGCCGCGTTGTCCACAAGTCGACGACCGACTCGATCAAGAACGCCGTTGCCGCCGTGCAGAGCGGGGCGAGCGACCCCGTCACCGACGCACTCCTCGCGCAGCTCATCGACCTGCGCGAGCAGGTGCGTTCGCGATCTCCCCCTCCTCTTCCTCAAACCTACTGACGCGCTCAATTGTGCGCAGGCCGCAGTTGCCGAGGACTGCGACGCCGAGGGCATCATTTCGCAGGCACAGCTGCAGGTGCGTTCTCCGTCGCCGCGCATCCGCTCCGCCTAACGCCGCCTGCCCGCACCCAGCTCATCGCGGCGCTCAAGCCCGTCTCGTACCGCGAGTTCTCCCAGCTCGAGGGCATCACGGACGAGCAGTGCGGGTGGTGGAACGACTGGGGCGGCAAGACGGCGTGCGTCAAGGCGCGCAGGGAGGCGAGCGCTGCCGCGAACAAGGCGAGCAAGGAGGCGCTCGCGGCGGGGAAGAAGAAGAAACCTGCCGTGGGTGCGGCGGATGCGATCGCCACGGCCAGAGTCGGCTCGACGGCGGCAGCGGCGGCGGCAGCGGCGGCGGCCGAAGCGTGCGTCCGTGTCTCCCTAGCCCTCGATCGGCACAGTCTGACTCCGATCACGCCCGCGTAGCCGTTCCGCCGTCGCGCCAAAGCCAAAACCCGTCGCGCGCCCTGCCGCCGCGAGCAAGGCTTCGACCTCGCGCTCTGCGCCGACGCAGAAGAAGCTCGACCTGCAGGCGTTTGCGTACAACGGCGGCAGCACGAAAGGCAAGTCCGGCGGCGGTGGCGGGGGAAGTGGGAGCGGGATCAAGGCGATGCCGCTCATGAAGCGGAAGTGAGTTGTGGAGTTCGGCGGTCGAGAGGAGGACGGGGCGGACGCGCTTGTGCTTGATGTGTTGTTGTGCTTTCCAATGCCGTGCAGTCTTTCCTCTCTCCCCATCTCGTTGGTGAATGTCGCTTGTCCTTCCGACGTTACGTCCGGAGAAATTGAGAGCGAAGAGGAGAGCTGCGTACGGGCGACCTTCGCAAGTCGAAGAGAGCTGCGTACGGGCGACCTTCGCAAGTCGACGCGAGACACCGGCTCAAGTGCTGGCAGAAGCGGACAACATGCGAGTTACAACCGGTGATACGAGACGAGATGAGACGGTACGACGACGTAGATGCTATGCTGTCTCGCGAAAAGACGAGGAAAACCCCCACCGACTAAGCGCATTCCTCGAACAAGTCCCGACATCACCACACGCCGTCCACCTCTCTCAATACGCATGAATCTGCGCCGCGCGCTCCCGTCAGTACCGCCGAGGTATATAGCGAGAAGAGCGAGAACGGAAAGCGCACCTTGGCCGCGACGCCCATCCACTCGCTCACCGCCCGTCCGACATCGTCCTCCTCGTGGACGCGGCCGCCCGCGATGGGAAAATCCGCGTTCCACACCTCGATGGCGGAGAAGGTGTACACCGGGACTAGACGCTTCTCGTCCCGCGCAAGGGCGACAGGGGTAGGGGCAGGGGGAGGGGTGGAGACGGGAGAGGCGGGGCGCGGGGTGGAAGCGAGGAGCGTGGCGGAGGAAGACGCCGTCGAAAGCGTCGAGGCGGTGCGGAGAGGCGCGGGCGGGGGCGCGGGCGCCACGGGCGCGGAATCGACGCCGACCGCGAGGATCGGCGCGTCCTCCTCGACCGCGGGAACGTCCATTCCCACCGCTGCAGGAGGCTTCTCGCCCTCCTCGTCCTCTTTGCGCGGTTCCTCCTCCTCCCCCTCCTCCTCCTCGCTATCGAGCGCAAACCCCCTCCTCCCCCTCCCCGCCTTGCCCTTCTTCGCCTCCTCCTTCGCCTTCCTCACCGCCCTCGCCCTCGCCCGCGCCGCCGCACTCGCCGCGGCCGTCCCCTTGCGCGGCGAGCGGCGCGTCCCCGCCGCCTCCCTCGCTCCCCCGTCGTCCTCGTCCTCATCCTCGGCGGCGCCGAGCGCAGCGGCCGACGCGGCGGCGCGGCGCGCGCGCTTCGCTGCGAGGTCGTCGCGCTCGTCGTCGTCCTCCTCGGCGGAGGCGGGAGCGGCCGGCGGGAGGGGCGCGGTCGTCGCGAACACGAGGCCCGTGTACCCCTCTGGCAGCTCGAGCACGCTGCTGACGACCCTCCGTCCGCGGAACGCCGCCTGTCGGTGCTCCGCTGCGCTCGAGCCTGCGGAAGCAGCGGAGGGGTACGCGCGCGGGAGAAAGAAGGTCGAGAGGGGCGCGGGCCCGTCGTGCGCGAGCGAGAAGGGGAGGAGCGAGATCGAGCGGAGCGAGGGGAGCGGGGCAGTGAGCGGGGCGGCGAGGACCGTTTGCGGTAGCGCCATGGCGCGTGTCCTTTGTCTGGGTGTGTACTCGGTGGGAGGGAGCGCGAGGAGGGCTCAGAAGGACGGAGGAAAGCTGGGCGAGGTGCGTCGAGGCGCGTCGAGCGCGACGCGTCGAGGAGCGCGGGCTGGCCGGCCGAGAGCGAGCCGAGAGTGCGAAGGACGATGGACAGTTTGCAAGCGTGCGGGGGTACAGTGTATAGCTACAACGAACAAGCAGAAAACGCGAACAAACCCGTGGAACAAGTGACCCGTAAGCAGACCCTCCAACAATTTCAAGCGCGCCGGCCTCGATCCTCCTCGTCGCCGATCCGAGCACGGCTGTCAGGTTTGCGCCGCCGCCTGCTGTTGCAGCCTGAGTCCCTCGGCGATCTTGTCGCGAACCCATCTCTCGGCGCGGAGCTTCTGCACCCCGACGGCGATGCGGCCATCGACGACGTCCTGGCTCCCGCTCTCGATCTGGCGAAGCCTGGCCTTGCGGACCCCATCCGCCGCCAGCGCGATGAGGAACGGGCTGAGTCCGCGGACGTCCTTGAACAGGTCAAAGAGGGTGCGGTCGTCCGGCTCGCCCGTGTCGAGGTCGACGAGCTCCTGCGGCGAAGTGTCGAGCGGGATGCCGTTCGCCGCGAACGCGCCGAGGTGCGGCGCGAATTGCGGGCTGATCTCGAGGAGGAAGCGCGCGAGCGGCTGTGCCTGCTGCGCGCGCTGCTGCGCCGTCAGCGCGGGCGCTGGCGCGGGCGCGGACGCGAGCGCGGACGGGTAGCCCCCGAGTCCAAGCCCGTTGAGGGCGCCGACGGCCGAAGCGGGCGACTGTGGCGTGTGCTGGAGGTATGTCGACGCCGCCGCTGAGGGCGTCGGCGTCGCCGCGGGTCCGACCGACGGGCTCATGCGGTTGGCGCCGACGCCGACGCCGATGCCGATGCTGGCTCCGGGAAGGCTCGCACCCGCATGCGGATGCGCCTGTTGCACGGGCATGCCCGCGACCGAACTTGCAGCGAACCCGCCCGGTGCGCCGGTGGCGCTTTGTCCGCCCGAGCTGCTGGCGGCGAACCCCTGGACGGGGACGAGCGGGGGGTGGTCGATGCTCGGGTCGTCGTGGTGGAGGGTTGCGAGCCGCGCGTTCTCTGCGGCTTCGTCGAGCGGGAGGTACGGCGCAGCGTGGTTGTGGTCTGGGCGGTAGTTGACGGTCGAGATCTTGAAGCCGGTTTGGCCGGAGAGAGGCGGTTCGGTGAAGGTGGTGAACTCGGCGGTGATGGAGAAATGACAGTTGCTGCTGGCGCGGACCGAGATGTCAATTGAGCCTCGAGGGCGCATGCAAGGCGTGCGGGAAAGAGGGGACGAACCCGCTCGTTTGGCAGACGAGGCGGACCTGTTCTGGCTTGTCGAGGGCGGCGGATACGTCGTACCCCTGGGTCCACTGGTACGCGCGGTACACTGCGGGCAGACGGGGACAGGCGTGAGTGTAAGCGCTCGCGGTCGGGGCGAGAGGGGGACTTGCTCTTCTTGAAGTGCGAGGCGGTGCGGTACTTTCCGGCGGGGTTGGGGCCCGGTCCGTACAAGCGGTCGAGGGTGAGCTTGGGGGGCTTGCGGGCCCTGCTGAGGTTGCTGGGCGCGGGCTCCGACATGGTTGCGCGGAGGGAGCGGGTCGAGGGCGGCGGGAGGTGGGGCTCGAGGGTGGCCCGGGGGCGCGGACAGCGGGGTGAGCGCGGCTCGCGGGTGCGCGGGAGCTGGACTGGGTGGAAGAGGGCGTCTCTGTGGCTCGCTTCGGTGCGACCAGGGTTGGCCCTGCGGCCGAGTGCGCCAGCGTCGACGACCAACCCTCGCCGTCGCTCGCCGCGTCCCTCTGTCGCCTCCGACTCGAACGCGCAGAGATGAGCTCGGCGCTGCTCCAGTTCAAGGCCGGGAGGGCAGAGCGCCAGGGCGACTCGAACACCGTCGTCCCCCAGCCAGGCCGCGGGTGCGCCCCTCCCCCTCCCCCTCCTCCTCCTCGTCCTCATCACTGACGGCGCCAACTCGCACCCAGCCTCGTGTACCTGCAAGAGGAGGATGGCCTCATGCACTTCTACTACAAGGACCTAGAGTCAAAGTGCGCCCCTTTCTCCCTCTCTCCCACCCACTAGAAACACACTCACCCCCCTCGGAACAGCGCCGTCGTCGAGGACCTCATCATCTTCCCCGGCGACGCAACCTTCGAGCCCGCTACAGACCGCGTCCACGTCCTCAAGTTCTCCTCGTCGAGCGCACGCCACTTCTTCTGGCACCAGGACCTCGACCTCTCCTCGGACGAGTTCGCCCGCCGCGGCCGCGCCCTCAACGAGCTCATCGGCGCAGAGGTATCCCCCGCCAACGACGCCGAGATGGACGTCGAGGCGTGAGTCTATCGTGGCCGCGGTCCCACCCGTGCCTGCCTGTTGTAATCCTACCCGCGCGCGTCTCCCTCCCACACACCTCGAGGTCTCAAGGACCGCAGCGAATGAGAGGGACGCTGTCGGCATTGCTGCCTTGCCCGCTACCGCCGCGCCGAGCGCAGAAAACCCCGACTTACGCGCTCGCTCCTGTTCTTCCCCAGGCCTGCCACCGCGGACGACGTCTTCATGTCCTCAGCGCCCGCGCCCTCGACCTCGGCTGCCCCCGCCTCGACGTCGACCACTTCCGCGGCGCCCGCGCCCGCGCCCGCGCCCACGACCGCGTCGGGCGACGCCGCGCTCGGCAACGCCGCCCAGCTCGCCCAGCTTCAGAGCATCCTCGCCTCGCTCGGGGGTGGCGCCGGCGCCGGCTCGGCTGGTCTCGGGAGCACTGGCGGCGTGCCCGGTGTGCTTCCTCCCTCTTTCCCCTCTCGCGACCGCGCAAGCGAGCGAGCGAGCGCTGACGACGAATCGCAAAGAGTTCACCCTGCCGGACGTCCTCCCTCCCTCGGCCGCCGCGTCCCTCGTCTCCTCCCTCCCCGCCGCGTCCCTCACCGCCCTCGCGTCCTTCCTCCCCGCCACCCCTCACCTCCCCTCCTCCACCCCCGCCGAGGCGCGCGCGTCGCTCGCCCGCGCACTCGCCTCGCCCGAGTACCGCCGCGCGCTCGCGAGCCTCGACCGCGCGCTCCGGACGGGCGCGACCGGCCCGCTCGTCCAGGGGTTGGGGCTCCCGCCGAGGGCGGCAGAGGGGACGGGCGAGTTTCTCGAGGAGGTGCAGAGGAGGGCGGACGAGGAGCGCGAGCGCGAGCGGGGGCGCGGGAGCGAGGGGGAAGACCGAGGCGCGAGTGCGTAGTACTCTGTGGACAGGAGAGGAACGGGAACGACAGGGGGGGCTTGCTCCACTCGACTCGCGGCGGGACGGCTCTGGCGGGAGAACGAGGCGCCCCTCTTGCGAGTCGCGTCTTCTCTCGAGCTACGACCCTGCGACCCGCTCAAACCCCTCGAGCACGCCCCGCACACACTCGCCGACCGCATCGAGGCAGTACCCGCCTGCGCACCTTATCCCGTCAGCCTGCCCCCAACTTCTCGCTCGCTGAGGGGGTGGAAGAAGAAGACAGACGCACCCTCCATGACGAACAGCGTCCTCGCGCCGACGCGTGCGATCGCCGCCCCGATCCGCGGGTACGCACCCAGCGAGAGCTGGAAGTCCGTCAGCGGGTCGTCCTTGAACGTGTCGACCCCGAGCCTTCTCCCTCCCAACGTCAGCGCCCTGTGTGTACAAGCGCAGGAAGGAGAGGGGGGAGCGCCACGCACGAGACGACGAGCATCTCGGGCCCCCAGCGCCGGATCTCGGCGACGGCGTCGTCGAGCGCGCGCACGTACGCGTCGTCGCCCGTCCCGAGCGGCAGCGGGACGTTGACGTTCGCGCCTTGTGCGCCGGGACCGCCCGTCTCGGCGCGCGAGCCGGTGTACCCTGCGGCGAGCCGGCGCGGGGGGGGGGGGGGGGGGGGGGGCGGGGGGGGGGGGGGGGGGGGGGGAGGAGGGGAGGCGGGTGGGGAGAAGACGGACAGGGGTAGTCTGGCGCGCCGTGCAGAGAGAGGTAGAGCACGCTCGGGTCAGAGTAGAAGATCTTGCTCGTTCCTGCTCGGCGGTGTTTCCTCTCGTCAGCCTCCTCCTTCCGCCACCACGTAGGAGGGGCGCACCGTTCCCGTGGTGGTAGTCCACGTCGAGGATCGCCACCTTCGCCTTCTCCCCCGCTGCCCCGTCGGACGGACGCAGCACCCGCTGCGCTTCCCGCGCGCACACCGCAGCCGAATTGACGAAGCAGTACCCGCCGCAGAGCGTGGGCGTGGCGTGATGCCCCGGCGGACGACTGGCGCGCGTGGACCCGTCAGCGAGGTGGGATAAAGGACAGGGCTTGGAGGACGCGCGGACCAGAGTGCGAACACCCCGCGCGGAGACGGCAACGCGAGCAGCGCGGCGAGCGCCTCGAGCGCAACGCGCGTGGACGCGAGCGCACAGAGGTAGGTGTCTGTTCGTGCAGCGAGCGAAGGAGCAGGTTGAGCGGGAGCAGGGCGAGCGCACTGGCAGGAAGCACAGCAAGCGGAGGACGGACCCGCCGTTATGGGCGCGCTGAGGTCGAACGAGTGCCGCCCTACTCGCTCGCGGAGCATCAGCAACTGCATCTAAAGAAGCAGGCGAAGTGTCGAGCAAACCGATCCGTGCGATGGCGCTCCGTCCGCCCTCGCTCCCGTCGCCCGGGTGGAGGAGCATATCCTGCCGGAGGAACGTCTCCGGGAGCGCCGCGTCCTTCTCCCCTTGTCTCAGCGCCTATTCCCGAATGGAGCGAGAAGACGCACGCGCGACCCGCCCTCCGCGACCCATTCTCCGTACACCTCCTCGAGGAACGCGAGGTACCCCACGTCGTGAACCGCGCGCACCGCCCTGTCCAGCTCCGCCGTGCGCACGTCCTCGCTGCGCCAGTCGAGGCGGCGCTCTTCAAACGCTGCAAGTTCCGCGTCGCGAGCCGAGGTGGACGACGAGGTGGGGGCGAGGAGCACGCGCAGGATGCGGTGGTACCGCTCGGGCGACTCAAAGTAGCGCTGCACAGTGCCCGAGAGGATCTCGTGCGGCGGGTTGTGCAGGAGCGAGAGCGGACTGTGGAAGACGAGCATGGCGCGAGGGGGAGAAGGGACGAGGAGCTGATGAGGTCGCGAAGGAAAGCGATTCTCGCGCAATGGAAGGAAAGGAATGCGAGGCGGCGTTACACTACGGGAAGATGAGGAGAAGGAGAGGGACTATGCGAAAATGCGAGGAGGGCCAGAAAGCCGGAGGGAGAAGAACAAGTGCGCCCGGATGAGGGGTATGAGGGCGGCACGGCGACGACGACAGGAACAACGAGCCTGATGAAGCATCGACGACAAGCAAAAGGGGAGGAGCCGAAAGACTGACTAGACAAGCGTGTATGCAAGGGCGAAAAGCGAAAGGAGAACCAGAAGAGAGGAGAGGGGCGAGGGGCACTCACGACGCAGGGACGGACTTGGACCCGCGTCGACTCAGGATGTTCGAGATGAACAAGCCGATACTGCCCTTGCGCGCGCCGCCCTGGCCAGACGACGACCCCGCCGAGCTGGGCGTGAGGCTGCCCCGCCGCGAGGCCGGATTGCTCCCCTCGCCGACGGACGGCGCGAGGAGGAGGCTCGCCTGCTTCGTCTGTGCGTCACTACCGTGCGACGTCGGCGGCGAGGCCTGGACGACCACGCCTGCGGGGAGCGCGTCCGCGCCAAACGCCGGCGCTGTCGCTGGCCGGGCGTTCTTCGCGCGCGCAGCATGCCGCGGCGATACATACATTTCGGGCACGAGCACCGGCGACTCCTGACCGACGCCGAATGGCGCCGAGTCATCCATGGCGGCGAACGGGTTGCTGAACGCCGACGCGATAGCGAGGTTCGGCATCGGTGACGGCGGCTCAGGCGACGACGGCGGGCTCGGACTGGGGATGTGCGGCGCCTGGACCGGGTATTCCACCATGTGCGCGTCGCCGTCCTCCTCCTGCGAAGATAGGTGCGGCGAGCCCGGCGATGCCGCACGCTCGTCCCCGAGCGAAAGGCCGAGCATCCTGTCCGCATCGGCGAGCAGCGTCGAATTCGACCCCGCTGGTAACGGACGGAGTGGGTCGCTTGCCGCGCTCGAGACGCTCGCAAGCGACGCGATCGAGAGATTCGAGACGCTCCGTGCCGAGTCGCCGAGGATGGACGAGCGCTGCGAGCCTGCGCTGCGCGGGCGGTACCGCGCCGAAGAGCGCGAGGAGCGGTGTGGATGCCGCGATGACTGTGGCGAGTGCGGCGCGGGGTGGTACGCGTACGAAGAAGGGAGCTTGGGCGAGAGGTGCGCCGAGACCACCGGCGTTGCGAGGAACTCCATCGTGCTTGGCGTGTCGGGACCAAGCGAGTCGACCGTGCTCGAGCGAGAGACCGCCGGTGCGATAGACGAAGTAGAAGACGGAGACGGCATCGTCGCGTTCGGGACGGGCAGCGCGGCGGGCGGGTCGCGCCTCACGCGCGTGCGGGCGGGCGCGCCGTTGCCCTCGGACTGCTCGGACATGCGACGACCCTGGTTGGGACGCGTAGGCGACGGAAGCGGGAGGTGGGCGGAGGAAAGGCGGCGCTCGGCGCCAGCGTCGGGAGAGGCGAGAGGAGGGTTCGACATGCCGGGCGATGTGCGGTCGAACTTGAGCTGCAGCGCAAAGTCCGAGTTGCGACGGTCGCCAAGGCGCGAAGCGAGGGTCGGTGCCAAGCTCGTGCGCGAAGTCTCGCGTGTGAGCTTCGTGTCGACAGCGGCGCAAATGTGCACCGGGACAGGTGCGAGGTCAATCGTCCCGGAGCCTCCATTCCTGTGCTTGAACGTGATCTGCGGGCGGTCCGAGTATCAGCATCAGCGAACTGCAGAATGGTAGAGAGCGAGCCAGGAGACGCACATTGCCCACGAGCGCGAACGAGATCCGGAAGACGCTGCTCTCGCCCGTCTCGCCGACTGTCCAACGGTGCGGGCCCTGGCCAGGTATCCGCACGCGGAACCTCCCCCGCTCAACGATCTCGACCGATTCGTGTGCGACGATTGGGAAGCGATGCGGTACGAGCGTGGGAGGCTCGGCGTCTGACGGCGGTGAGGGCGTCCGGCCATGCAGCGCGCGCTCATCCTCCGAAGGCGGAGTCGTCGTCGTCGCCGGCACAACGGAAGATGTCGAGCGACTGAAGACGCCCGCGAAGCGCTTCGGCGGGCGGCTGGGGCGCGCCACGGACGCGGGCTCGTCCTCGTCGACGGCAAAGTCGTGCATCGTCTGAATGAGCGCGCCGCTCTTGACGTTCGTCACCTCCCGCCGCAGCCAGAGCTTGAAGCTCTTGATCTGCACGCCGCAGCCCGGCGGTAGGCGGAAGTGTGTCTCGACGGCGAGCGGTTCGAGGACGCCGAACGGCTCGTTCGGAATGCGGAGATCGTAGTCGAACGGGGCGGAGGACTTGACGCAGGCGGTCGAGGACCAGTTGTGATGCGGGTAGGGTGGGGGGAAGAGCGGGATGGTCGAATGCCGGACGAGGCTCAGCGCGCGCGAGTGCTGCGCCTCAATGCGGCCGTCCTTGACAGTGTCGACGTCTTTGGGCACTTACAGGTCAGTGCAAGCTTGACAGAAGCGAGAAGACGAGAACGCACAGGCTTCAATCCGCCATGCAACGCTGGCCTGGCACGCGCCTACTTTGAACTGCATCTTGGACAAGCCCTGGGCGTCGTGCGGGACCTTGAGCGAAAAGCGGTACTCCTTCGGCACGAGGCGCTCGGCGTCCACGCCGTCCGACGGCGCCCAGAGCGTCTTCTCGTCGACGACGTCTTTGGCAGACTCGCGCGAGGCCTTGCCCTCCCACCCGTCGGCGCGGACAAGGCGGACGCAGATGCGCCGCACCTCGGGCGCCTTGCCCGACGCGCGCTCGTCCAGCCCGGCAAGGAGGCGGCCACGAACGACGACGTCCGAGACGCCAAGGACGCCCGTGAACGGGAAGTTGTTGGCGTTGCCGTTCGCAGGGAGAATCTGCAGCGTGATCATGGCGGCGGGAGAAGGGCGACGTGCGGGAGAAGAATACGTGAGGTGAAGGTCGTGTCGTGTCGTTCAGCAGCTGTACATCGTCGTCGTTGTCTGGTGGAAGGAGTTGCTAGGTGGTAATGGGGTAAAGGAGCGCTCGAAGCGGCGGTGCAGACGAGGTGCAGCAAGGAGGCGTGAACGGCGGACAGAGCGTCCAAGGGTGAGTCTACGGCATCCACGCGATGCGCAACGCAAGCTTAAAGTCAGCTTTGACCCATCGTGCACGGACAAGGGCCCGAGGTCGGCGGGGAGCAAGGGAGGTGGCCGCACCTTCCGTTGGGTCCGCAACAGGCCACTCGCCCTCGTCGCTGCAGATCCCGTCGCTGTGCTGATGATCACGCAGAGGCAGCGCACAAAGGGAGGCGCCCGTCGAAAGGCCGAACGATGAGGGTCCGGCGGGCGACGAGGCGCGCTAGCGTCCTCAGGGGCTGTCGGGTTGCGCGTGTGGTGCGGCGGACGTTGGTTGCGGCGCTCGCCTCGGGGAGAGACACGCCAGCAAAGGGAGGGTCGCAGCAGCAGTGCACGCCGAGCTCGCAGGACAAGCGAGCGCGCGGGCTGCTCGCCCGCACCGGCACCTCGCGATGCGTCTCGTCCCCTCTCGGACGGGCAAAGCGCGCGACCCAAACTCGCAAGCTTCGGGCCAAAGTGCGCACCGATCGCCTCCGGAGCGTGGCACGCGGGGTTGGAGACGTGCCTGAGAATTGCGAGGCTGGAGCCCAACTCTCCCTTTCCGACGTGCCAACCGCGGCCAGTGGATACCCTCTCGAGATGGCCTGCGCCGCGCCATGCAGCTCGCTACAGAGGCTCGGAGGCAGAGACCGTGCTGCAGAGAACGCCTTCGCTGCGCCAGCTGTGCAGCTTGCGCTAGGCGCACGAGAAGCGAGATCGTCGTCCCGTTCGTGTCGAAGGGGACAAGGGGGAGACGCCGGCTTCCAAGGGGAGCAGCCTGGGTGCGCTACGGAAGGGGAAGACAACAAGCAACAGCACCTCCGCTCGGCGGGGACGACGGGCTCGACCCATCGACAAAGGCCGCAAGCTTGTCCGGATAGCATCAGGGTGTGACGCCTGCGCGAGTAGCGAGATGGTTGGACGTTAGTTGAATGCGCCGGAGTTGCGCTTGCAGCTGACGACCAGGCCCTCGTCTCTGCGATCGAATCCAGGACAAAGCGGCAACGGCGCACTCCTTCGCAGCCCGCGCATGACTAAGAGGGCCTGGTCGCAAGGCCTCATCCGAATGGAGCAGCAAAATTTGCGATTGGCGCGAGCAGAAGAGAGTGTGGTGCTGCGCAGTTGCGTATGGAAGAGTCCCATGAGCGGTCGCGAGGCCTTGCAATTGCAAGCGGAGATTTAGCGCGAGCCAAGCCATGCAGCTTCGGAAGGAGCGGGAGAGGCGCCGGTGGTCGCGCTTGATGTCCGGGTCGAGCTTGGCGTTGTGCAGAGGAACCAGAGCAGAGCGGTAGCACGATCTTGGCGACGACTTGAGCCGGGGCGAGCGCGAGAAAAGCGGCGGATGACCGATGACCATTGGGTCAGCAGCTGACATCAAATCGGCTGCCATTCAACGCTGTCCTGGCGCGCAAGCGAGTGAGGCAGGAGCAGGAGCGTGAGGAGCGGAGGTTGACCGCCGGTTGCTCCGCGGAGTCCGCTCGAGCCTCCTCGATTTTGCCTCGCTCACTCTTCTGATTACAGACCCGGCTGCCTGATACTAAGCACTGCTTCAAGAGAGCGCTGGAGTCGCCCAAGCCCCGTTCATTGGCAGAGGCCGACGCCCACCCCGCGCCCTCACGGCCGCGCCTCCTCTTCCCGTCCGATTCGCCCGACCACGCTGCGAGGATGGCTGCGCCTACGCCCACGCCGTCAAGCGAGATCATCCACCTCGTCACGACCTTTGCCGACTCGCTCGACTCGCTGCCGCCGTCGCTCACCCGCTCGCTCAGCGATCTCAAGGAGCTCGACGCCGTTCTCAATAGTCAGTCCCGCCCAAGCTGCGGAGCCGTGCAATGGCACTGTCACGTCTCCCAGGCTCCCGCTGACCTCGCGCACCGCGTCAACAGGCTCGCTCCAGACCATCACCGACAAGCTCCGCCTCCTCCACGAGATGATGCACACGCCCACTCCTGGCGCGAAGCCTGCCGACGAGCCGCCAAAGTACTCTCCGCTCGACCGCCTGAAGCTCCTGCGCGAGGTCGCGGAGGATGCCCGCGTGTTCCGCCTCGGTGGGGAGGACAAGATCCGCGTCGCGACCAACACTTGCGAGACCGTGCGTGTCAGCTCTCTGGAGAGCGAGAATCACGGAGCAGAGGAATTGACTTAGAGATGACCTCGCAGATCGCGACGCACACCTCGCACCTCTCGACGCTCTCGACGCTCCTCCTCAACTTCCTTCCGGAGCACCTCCAGCCGCACCTCCCCGCACCGTCCGCGCCGCATGGCTACCCCAAATCGAACACACCTGCGTCCGCGATCGCCCGCCGGCAGATGTTCGACTACCCGCCGTCGCGGCACCCCGGGCAGGGTAGCACGTCGCGCCTCAGCGGCGCACTCGGCATGGTCCGCGAGCACTACGACCTCACGCGCGGAGGGGCGGCGGGTGGGGCGCCGGGCGGGAGGGGCTACGGTGCGCCCGGGAAGAAGCGCGCGGCGCAGATCGACTATAGCATCTATGGGGATGACTACCCGCTTGTATCCGGGTCGGGTTACGGCAGGAAGGACAAGGAGAAGGACCCGGCGGCGCGCCACCCGAACCAGTACACCAAGAAGCGCATGCAGGGCGGGATCGGCGCCAGTGGCGTCGGCGCGGGCGGGATGGGTCCGCAGGGCGCGTACGGCGGCGCATCTCCCGGCGGCGTCATGGGCGGCGCGATCTCAGCGCAGTCGGCCAATGCCGCTGCAGGCGTCTACTCGAACGTACCGCAGCATCACCCAATGGGAATGACCGCCGTCGAGGCTGTCAAGGAGAAGCGCAGGGGCAACGAGGGCCCCGTTGGCGCCCCCGCCATGAGCACGAGCGGGAACGGCAGCCGCGCGGGCAGCGTCGCTCCCGGTGCCGGAGCGCCAATGGGCTACCCCGGCATGGCGAGCCAGAACGAATACGACTTGGCGACGCTCGGCGGGCAGCGTGCACCTGCCAAGCGCAAGGTTGAGGACGTCGCGGGCGTGTCGAAGCGTCGCAAGAAAGGGTACGTCCGGTTTCGACAGCGAGTTTTCTTGGTTCTGCGCGCGACTGCGGGAATGAGACGGTCCCTGAGCCCGTGCTTAAGCTCCGGACTGACCCCTCGCGTCTCCTCCTGTAGCGTCAATGACTCGCCCGACCTCGCCGCGCGGACCCTCCCCAGTGCTGTGCAAGCCGCCTCGCGCGTGCCACGGCGGCAGAACACGAACTCGACACGCGCGGACGAGCCGCTGTCGCCGGTCGCGGCCCTCCCAATGGAGGACGAGTTCGACCCGGCGCTCGACGGCGCGGATGATGACGGCGACAAGACGCTGTACTGCTTCTGCCAGCGCGTCAGCTTTGGCGAGATGATTGCGTGCGATGCCCCGGACTGCGAGCACGAGTGGGTGAGTTTGCGCGCGTCCTCTCGTTTGCCTCTCGCGGCGCGACTACACCTGTGACGAGCTTTTCAACTAGCTCAAGTCGCTTACACATTGTCTCCTCAGTTCCACCTGCCATGTGTCGGCCTCAAGAGCATTCCGGACGGCCGCTGGTTCTGCGACGAGTGCAGGGTGCGTTTCGCCTCTGCCGTCCTCACGCCCTCACTAGACTCACTCGCCCTGCTTCTGCTGCATAGCGCACATCTAAGTCGGGCAAGAAGCGGCGGTAGGATGTGGTCTGGCGGGATGTGTACACGGTCAGAATCGGAAAGGGCGTTGAAATGGGCCTTTTCTCACTTACTCTCCGTCCGGATGCGATTAAGCGTCACTGGTCGTCGATGTCAGCGTTTTACAGATCCGCCGCCTGTTCGGAGCGAGCATTTGTCGAGTGCCAACTTTGTGCTGACTGTCGCGGCCGTCCGCCGACGCTCCGGACCTCGTCGCTCGCCTCGGCTAACGTCGCCTCGCTCGCTCTTGCTTCTTTCCCTTGTTGTGCACACTCTGCTCTCGAGCTGCTTTGGATGCAGCGCCCGTCCTCCGCCATGTCCCACGCGAGCAGCATCACTCAGCACGGCGACTCGTCCTCATCAGCAAAGGCCTCTCCTGCGCCCGCTTCAAAGCCCGCCTTCGATCCAGGTGCGCCAATCTTCCAGGCAGAACTCCACAGACGCACTGCAAGTCACGGACAGGCACCGGGCTGACGCTTCCCTCTTGCTGAAATCGCCGCACCGCCTCACTCGACATCCAAAAGTTGCGCTCGCGCTCAAGAAACTGACGATAGCAGGCGTGTTATTCATTGTTGTCTTCTTCTGCGTCGCTCTCTGGCTTTTCGGCGCGCTAGTACGTTGACTTTGCTTTTCCCCAGTTCCTTGCTCTGTCCTCGCTTGGTCCGCCTGAGTAAGGGCCCTTCAGCTTGGCTGACTCGCTTCGTCCACCCACACAGTATGAGAACGGTAGCAAGGCGCACAAGCTAGGTATCGCGGTGGTCGACTTTGATGGCGGCGCAGTAGGTGCGTCCGGATGCTCCCTTCCGCTTTCCCAACTCCACCCTTGGCCGCGTCAAGACGAGCTTACGCATCGAATCTGACCTACTGGATGACGTCTTTGCAGGTTCTGCGCTGCTCTCGGCGGTCAATAGCCTTAATGGGCGGAGGAACCTCCCGACATTCCACGTCCTCGAAGCTAGCTCTACCTCGCCGGACGGCATCCTCGACCGCGTCTTCGACGGCACGTATTGGGGCAGCATTGTCGCAACGACGGGGGCGACGGACCGCTTCCAGGCGGCGCTCGCCTCGTCTTCTGCCGCGCAGAGCTACGACGCCTCGCAGGCCCTACAGTACTCCGGTCTCGAAGTCCGCTACACAACCGCTTGGTCCGCCGTCGTCCTCACCGCGCTCAACTCGGTAATGCAATCGACCTTTGCGATCTTCCGGAGTGAGACGGTTGCGCCGCTGCTCACGTTGGGGACGGCCTACTCGGCGGAGGCGGCGGAGACCCTTGCGAACCCGCTCGGCGCGACGTTCGCCAACCTCGCGCCGTTCGGTTTTGGCTCGCGCATCGTAATCAATACGATTGGCTTTGTGCTGCCATTCCTCTTCCAGGTGCATTTGCTGCTCTCTCGCTGCCCTTGACAACGCTCACCTCTTTCGTCCGCAGTTCTTCTTCATCATGGCACTCAACGGCCTCTTCCTCGGCCTCGGCGTCTACCGCGGCATGTCCTTCCTCCGACACCTCAAGTACCGCCTTGTCATCTCGGTGCTTTGGACACTCCCCACCTCGCTGTGCAGCGTCGCCTGGGCGTGCATGTTCGACGAGAGTTACAGCATTGAGGCGAAGAATTTCTTCGCATTGTGGGCAGTCATCTGGTACGTATTCAGCCTGCGGTTCCGCCCCTTCAATCCCGAAGCTCTGCCTCGGCAGCTCGCACTGTTCTGATGCTTCCTTCTTTTCCCGTAGGGTGTTCTCGCTCATCACTTTCGACACCTTTGACATCGTCACGACATGGGTGGCCCCACAGGTGCGCGTCTCCTTTTCCTTTCTCCCCATCTTCAGGGGCGCACCATTGAACCCGCCCCCTGCTTGCCGCGCCAGTTCGTTTCCTATATCGTCGTGACATTCATCATCACGAGCGTGTCGGCTGTTATCTACCCACTCGAGGTGCGTCCGTCTCTCCTCGCATCTCGTTAGCATCCCGCTCACTCTCGCTCCTCATCCTCACGTACAGCTGTCAAACGACTTCTTCCGCATCCACTACCTCTTCCCCTCGCATGCCAGTGCGTTACCCTCCTCGCTCCGTGCCGTATATATCCGCTGAACCTCCCTCCTTCTCCTCCACGTCCGCCCCTCCTCGCCTGCCCACCCGCAGCCTGGTCCATCATGATCACCATCCTCGGCCGCGGCTGCGTCAACACCCTCTCGCGCGACGCCCCGATCCTCATGGCATGGCTCCTCGCGCTCAAGGCCGGCGTGCTGGTCTCGCTCCGCCGCCGCGCAAGGCAGGGCGTCGCGCTCGCGCAGGTGCAAGAGAAGAAGGCGCCGACACCGGCAGTGGCGCCGCCGCAGGGCGAGGTCGAGGTGGAGAAGGTGGGCGTGTAAGCCGTTGAGGAGACGCACTAGACTGCTCGACGGGCGCAGCGAGCGATATGATAGAGCCTCATTGGCAGCGACCAAGCGGTGTAACAGCTAACTCTACAGGTTCTGCAGCCGCTGTGCGAAAGACGAATGAAAGGTTGAGAGAGGGTGGGAGAGGGGAAATCAGCTGGAAAACCGGAAGCTAGATACAGACACTACGCCTCGCCGGGGCGTTTCGACGGGGTCCTCCGCACGCTCAACGAGCTCCCCACAACGGGCAGTGCGCGCCCAGTCCCCGCGCTCGCACCGCGCTGCGGCCTGTCGACCGCCGCAAAGCGGATCGACGGCCCCGCCGCGCTCGAGTCGCCCGAGTTCTCGCGTTCGGGCGACCCCTCGCGCGAAGGCGCCGCCGACGCGCCGGGCGAGCGGGACGGTCCGCGCGCGCGGAACAGCTCGCGCATCGCCTGCATGGCGGTGCTGCCCTGCCTCTGCGGCACAGGGCGAGCGGGGATGGCGAGAGGGGCGGGGCTATCATCGTCCGAGGGCGGATCGATGCGCTCCGAGCGGAAGAGGGAGAGGTCGGCATCGCGGGAGTGCCGCGGCTGCGACTGCGAGATGGGCTCGGGCGAGGCCGTACGCGCGGGCGAGGCCGTGAAGCGCGGCTCAGGCTGAGGAGATGGAGTCGGCTCGGCAGAGCGGCCGCGCGAGGGCGTCTGCACGGCGCTGTCGACCTGCGGCGCAGAACTGCTGCCCGGCGCAAGATGTTCCCCGTTGTTGCCGCGTTTGCTGTCCCGCGAGACAGTGCGGACGACGCGAGCGAGTTCGTCCTCGAGCGCCTCGGCGGGGTGCCCGAGAGCACGGAGCGCATCGAGGTGCTTCTTGACTTTGCGCCGCTTTTCCTCAGGCGTGAGGTCGCGGACGGTGATCTTGCCATCGCCGCGCTCGGTGACGACCTGTGAGAGAATGTCAGGCAGGTGTCAGACCGAAGGCCGGCAGGAGAGGCCAGAGAAGCGAGAACGCACCTTGTCCCCCTCAATCCACTCCTCGTAGTCGCGCCCTTGCGGGCTCGAGTCGCGGTACTTGCGCTCCTTGCGGCACCACGCATCGCGGTCGAGCTTCTCGCGGCGGCGGCGCTCCTTCTCCTCCGCCGAAGCGCCCACGTCGTCCTTGTGCTTGAGGCGCGCGCCGACCGCCGAGCCCTGCCGCATCATCTTGGCTGCGACGCGCTTGACCGCATTCGCTTCGTGCTCGCCCGGCCCGTGCTTCTCCGTCAGAACGCGCTTCTGCGCCTCGATCTCCTCGTCCGGGACGGTGAGAACGCTCTTCTTCGGGTGCTCTTGCGCCTTTCGAGCGGCTTCGGGCGACGCATCGACGTCGATCACGTCGACCTCGCCGTTGCCATGGTCGACAATGATCTGCGCAGGAAATATTTAGCGGTGAATTCAGAGGAAGACGAGGAACCACGAAGACGCACCTTGCGGCCCTCTTGCCAGGTCTTTGTCCCACGGCAGTACCGCGCCTCGAGGTGCGCCTTGCGTTTGCTCGTCGGAACCGGGCTGGCGGACCGGCTCGTACGGCCGCGCTCGCGCTCCTTGCCCTTGTCAGCGCGCCTGCGCTCGGCGAACCTTGCCTTGGCCGATGCCGAATCGCTCTCGTCGTCGCCATCGTCGGCGAGAATGTTGCGCGGCGGGTTGTCGTCCATCTCGCGGCGACGTGCCTCGTGCATCTCGCCACGATGCTCTGCCGCGCGCGCCCGCCCGCGCTTGACGTCGCTCGCCGTCTCGACCTCCTTCTCGACATCCGTCCCACCCTTTTCCTCGACGTCCTCATCACGATCCCCTGGCGCATCAGTGTCCTCGCCCCGCTCCCGTGCCGCCTTGCGCTCCCGGATGAGCTGCTCCTTCTTGCCCGCGCCGACCTTGCTCGAGCTCGGCGGCGGCGCGCCAAACATTGCCATCTCGCTGTCGTCGACCTCGACCTCGCGCTCGATCTCGCGCTCGATGTCCGAGGGCGTCGGGCTGTGCCCCTCGGCGCGGCCGGCCTCGTCCGCGGCATGCTCGACGACCTCCTCCTCCGCGCGCTTCTCGTCCTCGTCGGCGCCCGGGCCCGCCGCGCCCTTCTCCGCGAGGCTCTCGGGCGACTCGTCGTCCCGATTGATGACGATGTCCTCCGCGCGGGTCGCGCGCTTGACCCTGCTCATCCAGCTCGGTTCGTCGTCCCTCGCCCTCTCCGCCGCACGGCTCGTCGTTCCGAACGAGAACGTCCGGCCAAAGCCAGAGCGGGAACTCTGCGCCGTGAGCGTGCGCGAGAAGGACGCAACGCGAGAATGGACCCGCCGTCCGAGGGTGAAGAATGAGATCGAGAGGCCGTGGACGAGGATCGACGAGAGGACGATGCAGTACGTCACAGGGACGATCATGAGCGCCAGTCGCTCGACGTTGTTCTCAGGAGGGATGTTGGGCGTCGGAAGCTTCTCGGCGGCCAGGGTGGACTGCGGTTCGGGGGGAGAGTGAGCGGCGCGGAGGGAAGAAGAGCGAATGGACGGACGATGAAGATGGCGCCGACGCCCATGGGTCCAAAGTGGCCCGCAAAGATCGCCTCGCGCGTGGTCTTGATGTCCGGGATCCAGTGGTACAGCGCGTACATGCTCGGGAGGCGACGAAGGGCGAGGATGGCGAGGCAGAGAAGGAGCATGCGCCACCACGTAAGCGTTGTATTCTCGCTCTGCCACGCGTTGAACGGCATCGTCGCGCCGATGTAGATGAAGATGGCGCAGTTGGCGAGCAGGTCGATCGTAGACGAGAAGTTCGACTCCTCAATCGACTCGGTGAACCTGCAAGCACGGTATGTGAGAACTGCCCGACCAAAGTGAGAGCTCGCTGCATGAGAGGAACCGCGAGCAGTCCAATCGAGCGGAACTCACCAATCATCCCACGCAAACGCCGTCCCGCACGCAAACGCCGCGAGCAAGTCGTCACTCCCCGCGAGCGTCGTCAACCCAGTGACGAGCAGCGCAAGCGCAACATACATGGCGACCATCGATTCGCGGTCGATGAGCTCGCGGCGCTTGGAAAATTTGAGGATCTTGCGGGCGAGGATGCCGACGACCGCGCCGATGATGATGCCCAGGACGATCTGGTACAGGAGGACGAGGACGATCCAGTATCCAATGGCGGAGCCGACGGAGTGCTCGCCACGGAGGAGGATGAAGAGGGCGAGGTACTGCGCGCAGTCGAAAGGTTGAGCTCGCGTCATGTCGGAGGGGAGGGGAGCAACGCACGAGGAAGGGAAATGCCGCGCCATCGTTGCAGCCACTCTCCGCCTGGAGAATGTGCCGGATATGGCTCGGAACGTGCTCCTGCGCGTACTTGCCCTTACCAACGACGGAGGAGGCGAGGATAGGGTCCGTGGGCGTGACCGCTGCGGCGAGGACCAGCGCGGGGAGGAACTCGAGGCCGGGGATGATGGCGTACATGAGCGCGCCGGAGACCATCCAGCCGAGGAGCATGCTACCGGCGGGGATCAGCGTGACCTCGCGGACATGGGCGGAGGGAGCGGAGACGTACATCGGTCCTAGCAGCATCGCTAAACCTTTCCAATGCCGCCAGACGTATGCTCTGTAAAGCAACGCGATTAAGGCGTCAATCTAACCGTAGGAAAGGGCAGGAAAACGCACTTGGGCAACTCGACCCCTACGGCAAATACCGACAATGCAATGACGATTCGCGTCAGTTCGAGCGTGATTTCGTCCGTATGGTGACCTGCGTGAAACGCGTCAGGCCACGTTACAAGCGGGAAGCAGTGCGGACGAAGACGTACCAGAAGACCACGTCCTCGGCGCGAAGATGCCAGCGGCATAGCCGCTGAGTGCACGCGTTACTACTCAGTCACTGAATAAGGAGAGTCGTGAGAGGAAGACGTACGAGAATGCAATGCCGAAGCACGTCGCGATGATCGCCTCGCCGACGTACAGACGCTCCTTGACGAAGCCGCTGCGCGCGCCTTCCCCGTTAGTACGGCACTCCTCCGAAAAAGAAGTGGCAAGTTTACGAGAAGAGGCCGAAGAAAGTGATGAATAGCGAGAGGATGACGATCGCGAGGTGGACGATGTTGACCTGCCGGGGGGAAGTGGAGGCCAGGTCAGTCTGGCGCGCGCAATTCGAGCAGAGAGGCAGGGGCACACACCTCTGTCACGACACTGAAGAGCTCGTGTCTGCGCGCACAGGAAGCACAGGAAGCGTCAGCGATCACGCGTACGTTCGTCCCCTCCTCCGTCCGGCCGCCGTCCGCGCCGTCCCTTCCTCCCCTGCGCGCCGAAGACAAGGCTGGAAGCGACGCACGTCGCCTCCTCGAACGTTCCCGCGCCAGTGTACAAGCTCGCATTCTGCGGATCGCCCCGTGCCGGCTCGAACTCCTCAGAGCGGGGGAAGAGCCCTCCCGCGCGAGCGAGGACAAAGTGCGCGAGGGCGCTACTCGTCGCATTCAAGACGGGGCCTGCGGAGAAGGCCGACATGGTGCCGCGCTGGCTCGTCTGAGGGAGAGGACGGGGAAGGAGCGGCGACCGAGGCGCGCGAGATGATGAGGGCGGCGGAGGGCGGAGCGGTGTGCGCCTCGACGTCTGGTGAGGCTGGGCGAGTCCGGCGCAGTCGATGCAGTCTGCTCGTGCCCAGCAGATCTCGGCAGGCGATACGCGAGAAGAGCGAGCTGCCTCCGCGTCGTTCCAAACCTGCTCCGCCAAGGCCAAACCTCCCGCAGCGGGTCTCGCCTTTTCCACCCGCCGCCCTGAGCTCAACGTACAGACACGCACAGCGATGTGATGGATTCGCCAGAGCGTAGAATATAAGAGGAAAACAGAAACTTGGATCTACAGGAACTCAAATCTTCGACTTGGCCTCGCGCTCCTTCGCATCCCCCGCCTCCTTCGAGAATGGCGGCGCGCTCTCGTACTGTACTTGCGTGCCCATGGTCAGTAACGAGCCTCCGGCCAAGCGACGGACAACGCACCGAGTCGTTGCGCTCGACGCCCAGCTCGATCAGCTTCGCAAACACCTGCAGGTGCGTAAGGGTCAGAAAGGCGTCCAAGCTGAGAGGGGGGAAGCTCGGCGCAACGCACCTTGGCAAAGTCCTCGTAGAACGCCTCGCGATCCTCAGCGTCTGCGGGCAAGCGCGCAGCGGAGTGAGCGTGGAGCGGAAGGAGAGGCGGAGAAAGGCATGAAGGAAGCAGACGCACACTTGATGACCCATTTCCGGAACTCGGGGTCCTCGATTAATGCCATGTCCGTCCTGCAGCGCGCGCATGAGCGTCAGACGAACCAGAAGTCGAATCGTTCAGGTGCGTGAAAAGGTGCAGGGAGAGCCAGACGCACGGTAGCATCATCAGCTCCTCGCCCAAGTCCTCGTTCTTGAACTGTACCGGGCCCTCCCACACCTTCTTCTCAAACTTGAACTTGGTGAGCTGCGTGCAGCGTTGGCGTCAGTCAAGTACGACCGACCGCCTTGGGCAGTGCAGGCGCTAGGAAGCGCTCGTCAACACGATGGAACGCTCGCCTTACCATCTAGATGCAGCAAGAAGCGAAGAGAAGAGGACAGAATGAGGAGAAGAACAAGAAGTATGGGAGACGAAGAAAAGGGTCAGTGATCACTCACGCGCTCGCTACGGGCTCTCCATCTCGTAGACTGGAACTCAGAGAGACACGAGGAAGCTCGGCGCACCTTGTAGAACTGCGTGCTGAACTTGGTGGGCGTGACGCTCCAGGCGCCCTCAAACCCGCTCCGGTCCGAGTGGCACCTCCCGAGCGAGTGCGCGCCTGCCAGCGCGACGATCTCCTGATCATTGAAGCCCATGCGATAGAACACGTGCCGGAGGTGATCGGCAGCGAGCGCGCCGTCGGGGAGCCGGCCGCGCGGCGGGCACTGCGCGCGTTTGGCGTCAAACTCGAGCAAACAGGAGCGAGGGAGAAGAACGAACCTTGGACTCGTCGGCAAAGTCTGTCCGACCGGGCTTCCATGCGACGTCCGGCCCGCCCATTTCCTTGAGCGCGACAACACCCGCGAGGGTCCACAAGTCTGCGTATGTAATCCACGGGTGCTTAGCCTTGATCGGTTCGAGGAAGCGGCGCGCGTGCTCCAAGCCAGCACTGCGAATGAAGGAGTGTCAGAGCGAGCCGGGAAGGGCAGGAAGAGTGGAAGAGAGGATGGGGAGGGAAATATGGTAGGTACGCACTTAGCCGGGTCGCCACCCTCGGCCTCGTACCGCATGCCCGCACCGTTGCTCCCGCCCGTCTTGGTCTCAGCGCAGTACGTTCCCGAGGCATGCCATGCGAGACTGCGAGGAGCGAGAGAGTCAGTTCGTGTTGTCGAGCAACGGGAGCTGCCAGTGGGGGCGGCTGATGCGAGCGTCGGTAGAACAGCTTGAACCGCTCGCTCTGGTCCGTCCACGCGTCCGCAAGGTCGTTTCCGTCGCCCTGCAACACTGCTTGCTTGCTGAGACGCCGTGCCCACTCAGGATCTCGGCTCCGGATGACCCGGATACCAAGCTCCGCCCCGTTCAAGCAAGCCCACCGGCGAGCGAGCGAGCGCGCGCTCACCGAACGAGGATAGGCCCGATACTGCCGTCGTCGTAGTCGGGCTGCTTGAGGATGCTGGCGATGTCCTTGCGGACGGCGGCGAAGTCGCCCTGGTGGCTGCTGCTCGCGGCTTCTTGCTGTGTCTTAGGCGGCGCCATCTTGCACTGGGTGGAGAGCAGCGTCTAAGGCTCAAGGGAACTTGAGCTGAGAGAGAGGAGGCGAAGGGCGAGGGGCGAGGGGCTGCCACCGGGACGACGTCGCCGCGAGCCGGAACACGCGCAACCTCGACACGCGGTCAATTGATCCTCGCGATTTGTGCGTATTCAGTTGGACTTGTAAGCTTGTTCGGAGTATCGCGGCCCGCTGTGCGCTCTTTGACAGATGTCTCCCTCCGCGGACACCACGCTTTGACCTCTCATCACCGCGCGAAACCTCGACACTCGCAGCGCGTCGTTACGAGCGCGACAAGCCTGTTCGTAGCAGCCGACTAGCTCGTAGCAGTGCGTACTCGAAGCGGCCACCCCGCGACAGCCGTGCTCGCCGTTAGAGCCGCTGTACCAGCTCATCCCGACTGGAGCGCAACTTGCTCGCCTTGCACGACTCGTTTTTTCGCGCAAGTCCCCTAAAGACGGCGGCTCAATTACCCCAGAACGGACAGGCGAGCGCACAACCCGCCAGTGCCTCTCCTACCCTCTATACAGCTTCATCAGCCTTCACCCTCCTCGACCCGGCCATCTCGACGACCCGTCTCGCCATGTCCTCCGAGACGACCATCACCATTCTCCCGACACATCTGAGGCTGGTGCACATCCCCCTCGCGCGCCAGGAGGCCTTGATGAGCCGCATCCTCGACTGCTGGTGGTTCCGCCGCGAGTGAGTCTCCTTCCTCTCCCTGCAGAGAGGAATATGGCACACTCCCCAGGCGCTAGTTCAAGATGCTCATCACACACGTGCGCACAGGAATGACCCGTTCTTTGCCCTGTGCCATAACAATGTCGAGCTCTCGCTCTTCGCGGACGCAGCCGTTGTCCGCCGCTGCTTTGGCGAGTTCATGCGCATGCCCAGGGGCGACAAGAGTCCCGGGACGAGGAAGGGCAAGGAACGCGCTGATGACAGCCAGGAGGACGTGCTTGTCGGCGAGGAGCTCTGGGTTGCGCTCGAGGTCACGTTCGCGGGGAACGGTTGGGGTGCGTACGGCTCTCGTCTTCCTTCAAGGCAGAAGAGGGAATTGAGTAGGGTGCTGCCCGCAGAGGAAGCTGCGCCGCGCCTGCACGCGCTGACTTCTCCGCTCGCCGCGTCCAACATTTCCATCCTCTTCGTCTCGACTTTCTTCTCGGACTACGTTCTCGTCCGCGCATCGTCCATCGGGCGCGTGGCCTCCATTCTTGAGAACGAGGGCTTTTCGTTCGCCGAGGCGGACAAGGCGATGGAGGAGGAGCTGCGGGGCATGCGCGCGCGCGAGGGCGAGGAGCGCGCAGCCGGCAGCGGGAGGAGCACGCGCCGGTCGAGCCGCGCTGAGCATGCTGGGTACGGGTACGGGTATGGACACGAGGACGATGAAGACGGGCTGAGTGACCTCGTCGGGAGCTTGGTCTTGAGCGATGCGGGCAGCGCGAGCACGGCGGGCGGCCCAGGCGGGCGCGGCGCGTCAACCGAGCGCGTAGGCCCGTCGCGTTCGCCGTCGTTCTCGCTCTCGCGATCCAATTCGCTGCATCTTTCCACCTCGACGCTCTCGGCCGCGCCGCCCTCACCGAACCCCCTCTCCCCCTCGGCTTCAGGCTCTTCCGCCGCGCCGCCGCCGCTCTCCCTCCTCCCGGACGAGCTCGTCTGCGTCGGTCTGTCGCCCGCGCACGAGTCGCAGTGGCGCATCAAGGTCGTTGAGGCGCTGTTCTACCCCGAGCGCGTCCTCCCGCGCCCATCACCTCCTCCTGCGGTCCCCGCCGCGCTCTCCTTCTCGCCCTTGTCCGCCACCGCGCCGCTCCCGCTCTCCCGTCAAGCCTCGCTCAATTGCCACCACGCGCGACAGCGCTCTGCATCCCGCCCTCGCTCCGAGACGGACGCGACCCAGCGCCCGTCCCCTCCTTCGCGGAGCGCGTCGACCTCACTCCCTACACCTCTGGCGCCGTATCCTGTCCCGTTTGTCGCCCTCACGCAGACGCCCGACGGGACGTCCCTCACGGCGGACGTGCGCCTGCTGAGGGCGCTGTTTCCCCGTGGCGGGGAGGGCGACGGCGAGGAGGTGGTGTTTGCGACGGGCGAGGCGGGGCTGGGCGGGAAGTGGGAGGGTGAGGAGGGCCTCAAAGGGTGGGAGGGCGAGTGGCAGGCGCTCCAGCGCGAGAGGGCGGAGGAGGAGGATGAAGAGGAGGAGCGCGCGGGGGAGGTCCCGAGCAGCGAGGAGAGCGCGACGGAGAGCGAGGAGTGCGACGCAGAGGAGTGGGAGGCGGTTAGTCCGTCGACGGGGTCGTCCGCGCTGCCGAGCACGGACGAAGACGAAGAGGAAGACGACGAGGAGGACCCGGAGCTGGCGACGAGCTGCACCGCAAGCGACCGCACGCTGCTCAAGTGCTTGCAGCTCGACTTGATGAGCTTCGGCCTCGGTACGCTCCGCTCTCCCTTCCTTGTCCGATGCACCCCTCTAACCTCGCAATGCGCCCGCAGACAAGCCCGGCCTGGTCGAGCACTATGCCCAGCTCCTCATCGACGGCGGCGTCCGCTCGCTTCTATACCAGTCGACGTATGGCAGCGCCAACATCCTCGTTGCTAAGCGCGACGTCGGCAGGGCTAGGAGGCTGCTGCTGCGCGGGTGACCGCGAGATTGCTTGCGGGAGGTGAAGCGATGTGCGAAGTTTTGCTCTCGGAGCGGGCATTCGGACGCAGGGATGTGCTGGCGTATCCTATCGTAGAATGCACGTACTGCCGCCCTCTTGGCCTTTTCTGAGCGAGAGCGGGTGGGCACTCGCTAAATGAGCGTGCTCCATGCCAGTGGTCCTCGCACCGGCTGCCGCCCGGCTGCACTGCGTTGCCCGGGAGTTTTTGCAGGCTCGCAGTGCTATCGGTGCAGTCTGTATCGCCGGCCGTGCGAAGAGGGAGAGACGGCCGCGCGCCTCACCCGCCTCGCCCGTCGCCGCGGGTGACCCGCCCCCTCCGCCGGGAGCGCCGTCGACGCCGAGTCGTTGCTCGCTCCGGCTCTTTGCTTCCTTCCTTCCTCTCGACCCGTTCAGCTCTATACCTAGGGCTATCCTCCGCCCATCCAGCAGCTCCAGCACCCGCCCACTACCTATCCACCCGCGATGTGCTCGCACCACCCCACCTCGGGAGCCGACACGCAGTCGGCGCTCCTCCAGGCCATCCTGACCGAGCTTCAGCAGGTCAAGGCCAACCAGACCCTCTTTGAGCAGAAGGTGCGTGCCTCCTCCCGCCCTCGCAGCGTTGTCGTCGCTCTTCACACCTCTATCGCCGTGTCCCCCCACGTGCTATCATTTGACCTGCCGCGCTATGTCCGCAGCTCGAGTCGCTCGCGATCCCGCCGACGTCGCCCCCGACCCTCACCGCCAACATCCCGCCCTTGAACGGCATCTCGCAGTCCGAGGCGCCGCCCGTCTCGACGCCGTTCGTCAAGCCCGCCGACCTCCCGACGTCGCCCTCGCTTGTCGCGCGCAAGGATGCCGCTGCAAACGGCTACAGCCAGCGCGTGATCCTCACCACCTACCCGGGTCAGGTTGGCATTCACCCGATCCCGCTCAGCTGGGGCGCCGGAAGTGCCGAGGAGCGTGGGCCCGTCGTCGCGTCCCGCCAGGCCAAGTCGCTCAAGCTCCGCAATGCCATCGGCGCCTACTCGGGCTCATACTCCATCTACCGCGCCCTCGCTGCCGCTAGCGGCGTCATCGACCCCAACCACCGCCCCGGTGCGCTTTGCGAAGGTTCCCCTTCACGGGTGTTCTCGCTCGTACAGTACCTGCTGACTCTTCGTGATTTCGCTCATAGACTACACCAACACGGAGCCGCCGGTCACGATCCCGCACAACCCGGCGTGGGACGACAAGCACAAGATTGTGGCGCTCGACCCGTACGGCCATCTCGTCCCCACGGCCTACAAGTCGTTCCTCGACGCGGGCATCGACGCTCGCCCGACCATCTCGGTTACTAAGGCGCACATCAAGCTCAACGACTTTGACGAGATGGTCCGCGCCGGCACGCTCGAAGTCGACGGCAAGGTCGTCGTCCGCACCCCGACCGAATGGATCAACCAGAACCGCGCCAACTCGGCTGCGGCCAAGACGGCGCGTGCCGAGGATGACGAGGCGGCGAAGCACATCGAGCACACCGCGTACGACGCCGGCGTCGAGCTTAACGTCTCCAAGGCCGCCGTCGACCCCGTTTGGTACCTGCCGGGTGCGCATATCTCTCTCCTTTGCGAGATAGACGGTGGTTGCTGATGCCCTATCGCGCGCAGGCATTGCCGAGCGCTTCAACGTTTCGGAGGGCACCCTCCGTCGCGCTCTTTTCGAGGAGACGAACGGCATGTACCCTGAGCTGCTCACCCGCCACGACATCAAGGTCTTCCTCCCGCCCATCGGTGGCCTTACCGTCTATATCGTGCGTCTATTCGTCTCTGCCGGCTGCCGGGGTATCGCTGCGGCACGCATTGTGAGCGGCCGCGCTGAACCTCGACCGCTCGCAGTTCGGCAACCCCGACTACATCCGCGACGAGTCGAAGGAGCTCACGCTCCGCATCCACGACGAATGCAACGGTTCGGACGTCTTCGGGTCGGACATCTGCACCTGCAGGCCGTACCGTGCGTCTTTCTCGCCCTGCTCAGCTGTAAACGGCCTGAAACTGACCAATGCTGCTCTTCCGCCCGGTCCGCAGTCATCTACGGTATCGAGGAGGCCGTCAAGTGCGCACAACGCGGCGGTGTCGGCCTTGTCGTCTACTTCCGCAAGGAGGGTCGCGCGCTTGGCGAGGTTCTCAAGTACCTCGTCTACAACGCGCGCAAGCGTGGTGGCGACAACGCTGCGGACTACTTCAGGCGCACGGAGGACATTGCTGGCGTGAAGGGTACGTTCCAGGCGCTGTGGGATGCTCGAGTTCGCCTGCTAACCCTTGACCCTCCCTCTCCGCAGACATGCGCTTCCAGGTTCTCATGCCCGACGTCCTGCACTGGCTCGGTGTAAAGAAGATTGACAACTTGATCTCCATGTCGGACCTCAAGGTACGTTTACCCTTAGTTCACGTTCCGAGACGTAGCCGTCGTTCATCGCGACGTCTCGGGATCCTGCTCACAAACCCGCGTTGACGCTTACTCGTGCCCGTCATATAGTACAACGCCATCGTAGGCAGCAACATCAAGGTTGTCAGGCGCTACGAGATCCCGGAGGAGCTGGTGAGTCTACTTGCATCCTCGCCTTTACGCCCCGCTGACTTGACTACTGCCTGCACAGATCCCGCCTGACTCGCGCGTCGAGATCGATGCAAAGATCAATGAGGGATACTTCTCCAAGTGCGTCACGCCATCGGAGCTCTCTTCTGGCCTCGACAGCTGATCTCGCTTCTGCTTTCCCTTCCCCTCTCCCCTCCCCGCTCACTCATCCCCCATGCCATCTTTACCCCGTTGTGACGACTTCAACACTGCAGGACTCAAGTCGTCGACCTAAAGAAGACGGCCGGTCGCCTCTGGGAGGACCTCGCGCACTGAGCAGGAGGGTAGATGGGTCCGGGTTGTACTCTGCCGCTTTGCAGGGTTCCCTTCGTGACATTTCACACATTCTAGCGTATTTCGAATCGTCCGCAGCCGTTTGAAAGTCTGGCTCCGAGGCATCGCAAGAAAGGAGGGCAGGGAAGGTGGCTTGGGAAGGCCGAGGGAATCTCTCTGTGCCTCCTGCTTCCTCCCTTTCACAGCCACACCGTCGGCCCCCTGCAACGTCTATACTCTGTGGTCAGCGAAACAAAAGGCTAGCCGTACCGTGTGCTGATAATACTGCCCTGCCGCATCCTCCCCGAAGGCAGGCCCTCTATCCTAACCCCCCCCTCACCCTTCACCGGAACACAAGCGCCGGGCCACGGTTCTGGTGGTCTTCCTCACTCACCTCCGAGCGTAGCTAATCCATAAGCGTTCGTTATGACCTGTAGGAGCAGAGCGTGCATTGTAAGAGAGGAGAGGAGCGTCCACCCTTTCAGCATCAAACCGCCCGACAGGCTCTCCTGCAGGCAAGCACGGACATGTCACGAAGGCGGGCGGGATGCGCACAAGTGAGGTACAGCAGTCATGACCAAGAGGCCGAAGGTGGAGCAGTGAGCGCGACAGGCAGGTCGGGGCCCATGGAAGCGGAATGTAGGTATGACGCCAGCCGATTACGGCTCAAGCAGATCAAGCAAGCTCGTGTGCGGGGACAGACTCCGCCATGCGCTCGGATTCCAGCCAAAGAGCCTCATCAGGTGGAGAAAGCGATGAGGAGGAGCGAAGCGGTGACAACCCCTACGGACGTGCCGGAGCACATGCAGCGGGGCGCACAGCTCTGTAGTTCCATAAGCAGCTCATCCGCGTCGATAGCAGGCGAGCGCGGGTGTTGCGGCGGAGGGAACCCCCGCTCGGCTCGCCTTCGCTTCCCCCACTCGCTCGCATATGCGGCTGCAGCCCGCGCGCCGGTCCATTCCGGCTAGACCGCTTCTCACGTTTCCGCCAGAACCGCCGCGACTTGCCCTACCGCGACGAGAGCAGGAACGCCCCCGGTCGACGCTCTTCCGCATCGTCGCCTTTCTTCCACTCGTCGCCATCTTCTGCCTGCTTGCATTCGCCACGTATGCATTCTTATGGTCCCTCTGCATCGTGCGCACCTCCGCTCCTTGAGAAGAAGCAACCTCACTGACCACGCACTCCCCATACTCGCAGACCTACCTCCTCCTGCTCCGCGGCAAGACCGTCACGGCCACCCTCTACGCCCTCATCTACACTTGGCTACTCTACGGCTGCGGCGGGAGCTTCTGGATGGCGTATTGGCGCGGCGGGGGCGTCGTTCCCGGCGCAGACGACTACAAGCGGGCGGACGAGGAGGCGCAGGTCGCGCAAGACGGGCTCAGGGGCGACATCGAGACGTTCATGCTCGGCCAGCGGAACGGCGAGAGGACGGTCGAGCGCGACGAGGCGGGAACGGAGGTTGAGGGGCTGCTTGCGGGGGAGGACGGGCGCGATGACTGGGAGACGGACGGGAATGAACGGAGAAGCAGGCAGACGACGACGCTGCAGGTGAAGAGCGACGGAAGTATGCGCTTCTGCCGCAAGGTGCGTGGCGCGGTCCGCTTCTCTTACTCCCGCACTCCCGCTCATCCCCTCCCACTCGCAGTGCAACATTCCGAAACCTGATCGAGCGCATCATTGCTCATCATGTCGTAGATGTGTGCTCAAGATGGATCACCACTGTCCCTGGCTGGGCGGCGGCTGCGTTGTGCATTCTGCTCTCGGTCTTTCTCTCGCAAGTCACTGTGCTGATCTCCTCGTATGCAGGGCTGGGCCAACTACAAGTGCGCGCCTTCCCTGCCTTGAAGTACCAGGCGGAACAGCTTCTTAGCAAAGTCCAGGCGCTCACTACTTCCCGCCCTGCAGGTTCTTTCTCCTCGCCCTGCTTTACACGGGCGTCTTCGGCGGCTTTATCGCTATCGTCCTCTTCCGCGAGCTGGTAGACTTTGTCAACGACATCGACGACGTACGTCTCCTGGCTTCCTCCCCGTCATACTTCGCTGACCTGCTAGGCGTCTTGGGCAGGGCTTCGAATTGTCCCCGATCTCGTGGGCGCTGGCCGCACTTCTCGGCGCGATCTTCGGCTTTGCCGTTGGCGCGTTCGGTCTGTATCACTTGTGGCTGGCTAGCAAGAACCGGTGCGTCTCTCCCTGCCTTAAACTTCCTTCCTCCCATCAGGGTTGCCTTTTCACCGCCTTTGCCTCTAAATGGCCCGCGATCGGATCACGGATGAGAGTCGTCCGTCGAGATCTGCGTACTGATCTCCCCGTCTCGCAGCACCACCATTGAAGCAATGGAACACCCGACCTCGCTCGCGCTCCTTCCCCCAGGCTCGACCCTCCGCCCGCACGACCTAACGTCGTCGCAGCGCCGCGCGCTCGCCGCAGCCGCGCGCAAGTACAGCGTGTACGATCTCGGCGCGAGGGAGAACTTGAGGCAGGTCTTTGGCGAGAAGTGGTGGCTGTGGGGGATACCGGTAGGGTGGCCGTGCGTCAGCTTCTCCCTCATTCTCAGCGAGGAGACTCAGCTCCGTCTCCCTGTCGTCGCACAAGACGTGCTTCGACGGCACAGTAACTGACGCCCTTTGTACACCGCTCGCAGACCTGGCGACGGCCACTCTTTCCCGCTCAACTCCTCGCACCTCTCCTCTTTGCGGCGCGCGACCGCCGCAATCTACGCCGAGGCGTCCGCAGCGCGGTACGAAGGCCGGGAGGGGTCCTTCGAGCTTGAGACGGCGACTGCTTCTGATACGAGCGTTGCCAGCGACGAAGACGGGCCGCTGAGACGGGCCTGAGAGGGAGGCGGTGTTGTGTTACAACGCAGTCGGAACGGAGGCGGTATTGCATGCGTGCGTGAAGGTATCGAAAACGCTACAGAGAGGAGGTGGGGAAGCCTGAGCATAGAGGAATCGTAGCGGCAAGACGACTAGGTGAGCCTCTGCCTCTCGATCGTCGAGACCTGCCCCCCGTCGCCACGTGAGACGCGCCAGTACCTGCGGGAACGATATTGAGCGGATTCGAGCAGCGGGGGAAGAGCGGTACGACACACTTGTCGAGGACGCCCGACCCGCCGAGCGTCTCGAGGAAGCCCTCGTCGTGGGTGATCACGATGAGCTGGAACTGCGTGCAGGGAAAGGCGAATCAATACGTTGTGAGCGAGAAAGCGAGAAGGTACTCACATTGGCCTGGTGCTTGCGCTCCTTGATTATCCTGTGGGCGTCAGAGTAAGCCGGGGATGCCCTCCCATCCGAAAAGCGGACGCACTCGGACAGCGACGCCGCGAGCGCCTGCACGTTGTCGTGGTCGAGGTTCGTCGTCGGCTCATCGAGCGCCATGATGCCGCAGTTGATGCTGAACGATTCGGCGAGGGCGAGGCGGATGATGATGCTCGCGAGGACTTTCTGCCCCGCGCTGCAGCGCCCGCGCATGTCCATCTCGGTCGTGTCCTTGAACATGACAACCTGCGGGGAAGAGCGTGAGCGTGAGGGGAACCAACGAGACGAAGCGGTGGTGAGCACGCACGCGGTAGTTGTACGAACGCGCCGTGCCCGTCGTCTTGCCCTCGGCGTCTGATTTGATCATGATCTTGTCGATGTCTGCGGGTGGCGGATGAGCGAGACCGAGCGACGGGGCAGCGAGCGGACGCACCGGTGCCCTGGTACGTCTTGGTCCACAGGTCGGCGATCGTGTCGTTGATCTCCTTCATCTTGAGACCATGGAAGCGCATGATGGCGCTGCGGGGGCGGCGGCGTGTCGGTGAGCTTGCTTCCAGGGGAGAAAGGAGAGAGGCGCACCCATCAAGCGCCTTCTGGAGTTTCTCGAGGTCTTGGTTCGACATCTCGGCCGTCTACATGCACGTAGTCATCAGTAAGACCCGGACACAGCGCGTGACGCAGCATACCTTGAGGTTGATGAGCTCCTTGCGGTACTTGTCGTCGATCCCCTTGTATTCCGTGTCGAGCTCCTCCTTCTTGTCCTTCTC
This sequence comes from Rhodotorula sp. PL61-2, assembly GCA_028828645.1. NCBI lineage: Eukaryota > Fungi > Basidiomycota > Microbotryomycetes > Sporidiobolales > Sporidiobolaceae > Rhodotorula > Rhodotorula sp. PL61-2. Next base: position 272,095 of record JAPZQE010000011.1, read on the forward strand.
GTCGTTCGCGAGCGTTTGGATCTCGCCGCCCAGGCGCGCTTGCTGCAGAGGTTGCGAATCGTCAGCACTCGCACGGTGAAAGAGCGCGCGAGCCGGCGCACCTCGGCCTGCAGGTCGGCCTGCTTCCTCCGCTGCTCGTTGTAGTCGCTCTCGAACTTGCGGTAAGCTTTCCTCGCAGCATCCTCGTCGAGATCCTCGATCTGCTGGTCGATCGCCTCAAGCGAGCGACGCTCCGTCCGGAGGCGGAGGTTGTCCTGGAAGTTGCGCAGGACCGCCTTCGAGTCGGCGAGCGTCTGGTCGATCTGCGAGATCTGCGCCTGCAGCTGCGCGATCCGCTGTTTCGCGTCCGTGATGACCGTGTCGTGCTGCGCAAGGTCGCGCTCACACTTGACGAGGTCGGCGTCGCCACCGCGGTTCTCGTAGCTGCGCGGGGCGGGGCGGAGTCAGCCAGAAGCGGGAGGGAAGGGCGAGCAGTGAGCGCACCTTTTAATCTCGCGGCTGTTTGAGTCGAGCTGCTCCATGCTCTTGTTGTATGTCTGCAGCTGCCTGCTCGCAGCGGCTTCGTCGCGCGTAAAGTCGTTCCGGATCGTCGACAGCTCGTTCTCCTTCTGCCGGATCGGCGCAACTGCGTCATTGAGCTTCTTGTCAAGATCCTGGGGCACGCAACGGGTAAGCGCAGGTGAGGAGCACGAAAAGAACGCGGACGCACCTTGGATTGCTTCTCGAGCTTCCCGATCTGCTCGCGGGCCTCGGTCTGCGTTTGCTCGAGCGCCTCCTTGTCCTTGAGCTCCTGACGGCGCTTGGCAAGGTCCATCTCAATCTGATGGATTCGCGACGAGATCTGCTGGAGCGAGGTTGCCGTCTGCTGCTGCTCGGTGCGGATCTTGTCCATCGCAGCCTTGGCGGTGCGGCTGCGGGCGCGACATACAACGAGTCAGGGGCGAAGACGGTACAAGAGATCGAGAATGCGCACGTACAGCTCCTCGCCGAGCTGGCGCAGCTGCTCCTGGATCTCCTCAGTCGTCGCCGTCGTGCCTGTCTCGGACAGCTCGCTTTCGAGCTTGGCGACCTCGCTCTGGACCTCCTCGCATTCGCGGTGAAGGCGGCTGACCTCTACGGCCGTCTTCCTGAGCGCTTGAAGGTCCCGCAGCCGGTCCTTGAGCTCGTTGAGCTGTGCCGTCGTCTCCTCGGCCTTGTCGCGCGCGGGCGCGAGCTTGTCCTCCTGCTGCTGCGCCGCCGACTCGGCCGCGGGGATCTCATCCTTCATCAGGCGGCTGTAGGTGAGCTCGGCGGGAACGAGCGCCTTGAGGTCCGCGAGCTGCTTCTCCCAGCTGCGCAGCTCGTCCTTCATCCGCCGCACCTCCGCCGGCGCCTTCTCCTTGCGGCGCTTGACCTACGGACGCAGCTGGAGTCAGCTGCGTGCGGTCGGAGCAGGATTTCTCGTAACGCACATAGCGCTCAAGGTCCGGCAGCTCGTCACGCGAGATCGAGCGGTCGCAGCCGATGCAGGTGTGGTTCTTCTGCGCCTTCTGGAGCACCGTGTCGTAGAATTTCTGGATTGAGTCGGTCCCGGCGATATCGCTGCAAGCGGGGCGAGCGGCATGAGCGGTATTTTCATAAGCAGATAGCGAACGGACGGACGTATGCAGGGCGGCAACCTCCTCCTCGGCCTCCTTGAGCGCTTCCTCCACCGTCGTGCACTGCGTGTCGAGACTCTTAAGTCCGTCGGTAACCTTGGCCTTCGCGGCTGCGGAGTCATCATCACGTGAGCAACGTGGCGGGGGGAAGAACGGAGAGCACGCACAATCGGCCTGCGCGGACAGGTCCTTGACCTTCTTCTTGGCAAAACTGACGCTCGTCTCGACGTTCTGCAAGTCGCGACTCGCGTCGCGACCGGCGCGCTCTGCAATGGCGACCTCGCGCTCAAGCTCGCTGCAGACATCAACGGGGGTCACGAGCTCGTCAGTCGTCTCTTCACAAATGAGAGTTTGAAAAGCATGGCGCCACGCACTTGACCAGCTCCGACACCTCGGCCTCCATCTTTTCGCGCTGGGGCTCAGCCTTGAGAAACCTCCTGTAACTCGCCGCGCTCTTCTCGATCAGGCTCGCGACCGCCTCGTCCTTGCGGGCCTTCTCCGTTCTCCTCAGCTGGAGCTTCGCGCGCGTGTTGGCCTGGGCATTCAAGCCCGCAAGCTCAGCATGGAGCGCGTCGCGCCGCTCCTCGAGGTCCTTGGCCTCGCGCGCGCGCTCCCGCAGCTGCTCCGCATACTCGGCCGTGCGCTGCTTCTCCTCCATCGCGGTCTTGCGCTCCATCTCCTCCCGCAGGGAAGCTTCCGCGTACGTGATGTCCGCGACAGTCGTCGTTGTTGCGTCGAGCTGCCGCGAGATGCTCGCGATGCGCGCGTTGGCCGAGCGCTGCGGAGCCACGCGGGCGTCAGCGGGCGCACATGAGCGGAAGAAGGAAAGGGCAGTACGATCTGCTCGGCGATGTTGGCCTTTGCGCGCTCGTCGGCCGCCTTCGCGCTCTTGAGCGCCTGGATCTCATCCTGGTACTTGTTCTCCGCCGCGCGCGCCTCATTCTGCGTGCACCTGCTCGTCAGTGTTGCTCGGCGTCGAGAGGGGCGTTCGGGCGCACCTTGATCTTCTCGATCTTCTTCTGCTGCGCGACGACCGCCTCGTCGAGCTTCTCCTCAAACTCCTTGATCTCGCGGTCACTGAGCTCGTGCGCGTACCCGGCGATGCCGTGCTTCTCGGCAAGATCGCGCACGAGCGCCTTGCGCTGCTCGAGCATGTCTTGGTAGCGCTGCATGCCGTCTCGACCATCAGCCTTTGCCTGCGGTGAAAGAGGGGAAGGGGAGAGTGCGCACCTGCTTGAGCGCCAAAAGCCGCCCGTGCGTCGTCTGCGCCTGCGAACGCTTGCGCTCGTGCACCGCGAGCGAGTCCTGCTCGTCGCCGAGGCGCTGCTTGGTCCCCTCACGGTCGGAGCGCAGCGCATCGAGGTTCGCCTGGTGGTTCTCGATCTTGGCCTTGAGCTCTGGCTCCGAGTCTGCGTACGCACGCCCATGGCTCTCGTCAGCCCTTGCGTTCGTGCGAACAAGGTGGCCGAAACGAGGAGGGGATACGCACCCGGTAGCTCCTTGAGCCCGTTCATGAGGTTCCCAAGGTTCTCCTCGTGGAGGTTGCGCCTCTCGCGGAGCGTGTCGACCTTGCCAATGATGTCTTGGTACTTGGCCGCCTGGTTGAAGAACGTCTTATTGTCCTTGACGAGCTTGGCGATCCGCTCCTCGAGCTCGTCGTATGTCGCCTGCTTGACCGCAATCTGCGACGACACCTTCTTCAGGTTCTCGCGAAGCTACGTGCGGATATTACTCAGCGCTGCAAGAGGGGAAGGTGCAAGGAAGGGCGCACCTTAGAAGCGCGATCGCGGTCGGTCTTGAGCGCCGAGAGCTTCTCGCGGTCGACCTTGATGTCGACCGCCTGCTCCTTGCGGATCTTCTTGATCTCATCAAGCACCTTGGTGTAACTGCGCGCCGAAAATGCAGAGGCATAAGCGGAGGTCTTCGTCGACTACCACAGTCGAGCAGGACCGCTCAACCTGCGCAACGAGGAAAGGACTATCCGACGCACTCGCTCGCCTCGAAGATGTCGTCAAACTTCTTCTTGAGCGCGGCGGGCTCGCTCAAAGGCCAGTTGCTCTCCTCCTGGTGGCAGAAGATGACGTTCTGGAGGATAGCCTTGCTGACACCGAGCTGCACGGGAACCTCCTCGTCGATGTTGGCGCACTTGGTCGAGAGGGTTTGGCGTTTCTGCGTGTTCGACGAGCATCAGTCGCAAGCAAGGCGGGCGAGCGCTGTGGCCGGCGCGTCCGCCCTGCAGGCAAGAAGTGGCCTGACGCACCCGCTTGTCAACCCCCTCCGGCTCTGCGTAGGAGATCGTCCCCTCGAGCGTTTTCATCGACAGGCCCGAGACTGTCTTCTTCTTGGTGACCTGGAGGCGGCGCTCGACGAGCATCTTCTCCTTGCGCGAGTTGTTGAAGCGGAGCTTGACCTGCGCTTTCACCTCGTTGGTACCGGCAATCTATAGTCAGGCGTGTTGGGGTTAGCGAACCCGTGCATGGCAAGGCAGAGAGGGAGAAAGGGTGAGCGAGACGGCGACAGGCGGCGCAGAGGGGCACCTCGTCAAGAGGGCAGGAGAGCTTGGAAGGGAGGAATCGCACCGTCGGGTCGTGAATGAAAGCGCCGCCTTTGGCGCCGGGCGGGAGCTCGCCCGTCGTGGCGTACTTGAGGCACTCGATGATGGTCTGCACCGCGGCGAGACATGTCAAGTCAGCGACGCTCCAAGACGGTACTACACGGCTCGTCCCATCTGTGCGACTCTGACGGGCCGAGCGCGTCCGGCACGACGAGCTGTACGCACCGTCTTCCCGCTGCCGTTGTGGCCGACGATGACGGTCAGCGGCGAGTAGAACTGCATGACCGAGATCTCGTTCGAGTCGAACGAGCGGCTGCATTGCGTCCTCTCCAGCATGTCAGCATTGCGGTTCTGGTGATGCATCGGGAGGACAGCGAGGAACAGGTGGGGAGGAGGGAGGACGCACATGCCGCGTATCGCGAGCTTGTCAAGGGACGACATGGCGAGACCGTGACTGTAGCTCTACTGGTGTTTTAGAGACTGCAGCCTTGGCCGCGCGAGGAGTTGCGGTCGAGGGAGAGGCGCCTGAGATCGCGTCGCTGATGAGGACGGGCGGGGCAGAAAGCGCAATGACGAAGCGCGTTCGGGCCGGGTGAGCGTGTCAAGGGTAGAACTTGAGCTCTTTAATTCTCGGCCAAGCGCGCGAGCTGTGTGCAGCGAGGCGAGCGAGTCGGTCGAGGTCAATGAACCGCGCGAGCGAGGAAGGAGTCCTAGGGGCGCGACCACGACACTCAGGAGCGACAACGACAGTGCGCGAACGCTTCCCAAGGCTCTCTCCCGTACTCTGACTCGCGCACAGAGCCGGAACAAGCGCTCGACGGCCTTGAGGTCTGCTCGCAAGGGTTGACATTCGCGGGCGACGGATTCTTTCGCTCCTAAGGCGGCGGAAAGTTGGGCCATCCGTCCTTTGGGTAGCCCTGAGGTACCCCGCACGCCAAACCTCAGCAAAACGTACCGAAGTGCATCTCAGGCTCCACTCGTTGCCTGCGCGTGCTGTCCGGAGGGACGGCAAGTGGCGGACGGAAAGAACGAAAACTGCGTACAGCACAACCGCCTCGGGATATACAGCACCTCCTTGTCCTCCTCCTCCTGCGGGTCGACCACCGCGCAAGTGTCCGTACCGACCGCGCGAGGCGGCTAGAGCGAGTAATCCTCGAGTGGCCGGAGGTTCGAGCGGATCGGCTCTGTGTACGCGGTGTAGGTCAGCACGCGCTTTTCGACAGCGAGCAGTGCGCAAGAGATGAGAAGGGTGCAACAGCCGGCTGGGACGCACTGATGAGGGGATGCAGCTGCGCGAGGTACGCGATGGCCCACCTGCGAACGGGCCAAAAGGTGGGTCAGCTCGCTTGCACCAGGACGGTAGAAGCAGCAACGACGCACATAAGCCAGCAGCAGGTGATGGCGAGCAGGAGCGAGGTGCGGATCGTGCTGTTGAGGGGGAGGGAGGCGGTGTCAGCGCGCAAGTTATGGCGAAGCGAGCTCGGCTGATCCTGCATTGCGCAGCCAGGACTGCTGGAGCGAAGAGAGACGGCTGGACGCACACCTGGTTCTCGCCCTTGGGGACCGAGACCCATCCGCCGGCTGCGGCACCGATGGCGATGAGGAGGACGAGGAAGATCCTGCACGGTTTGCGGGTCAGCGGGGCTGGCTCAATGTGATGTTTGAAGGTAGATTGGGGTAACGCACGTTCCGCCGCCCATCTCTGCGGCGAGGTCGGCGAGTGGAGCGGGAGCAACGGAGACGACGTCCCGGCGGAGCGTGCGGGCGGAGGTCTGCACTCGACCGCTTCTGGGCTCGCGCAGTATATGCTAGGTAGACTCTGTGGGTACTGTCAAAGCTTTACGGCTCCCGCTGGACTCCCGCTCCTTGATTCTGCTTCTCCCCGCTTCTTCCTCCATTATCATCAGCTCACCAACATAGCGACCCTCTCGATCTATGAGCAGGCTGCGTACGGTTTCCACACGCTTTCTCGTCTTGTTTCAGAGCCTGCGACACCCGATGCAGGCTATCCGAGGGTGAGGGGCCACTCGATCTCGTTCGCCCTGCGTTGCGGGCGCCGCGCTCCTCGGGTCCACCGTTGTCATAGGTCGGTTTCCTGCTTCGCCGCGCTGATGATGACTTCAGCGAGTTCCAACTGGGAAGCGCCTTAACAGCAGGCGCTGAACGCTCGTGTCGCGCCGCTTGGCCCGGAGGTCCTCCTACCCGAACCTCCCTGCTTTGCTTGGTTTGCCTCCGCTTAACATGCACTGCGAGCTCTTTGTAGGTGCTTACAGCGTGGTCCCGGCTGACCTTTTGCTGCACGCGAACTGGCTGCACCGCCGAACGCACATGCCATGCCACGGCTTGGTCGCTTGCTCTTGGCGCTTTCCCTCTGCGCTCCTGTTCCCTTGTCGCTGTCCTCCACTTTCTCCCTCCCTCTTCTCTCTTCTCCCTCCTCCGCACTGTGGACCCTAGCCTGCTGGGGCAGAGGACGGCTGCGTTGACGCACGCTACGACAAGCATGCGCATCCTTGGCTGTTCTTGTTCACGCCAGGCTCATGCTGCAGGCTTGCTTCGACGTCGTCGACGTTGTCTAGACGTAGCAGAGCTAACGACGCAACCGCGTTGCCATACAACGGCGTCTGCGTTGTCGACTACGACTCCCTCGTCCACAACCCCGACCTCGACGTTCGCTCTACCGCTGCTCCTCTTGACTCCTTCCAGCTCGCCCCAGCGCTCGTCTTACACGCACCTTGTCGCCCTCCCCCACCGCCTCTCATCCTTGCACATCAACCTCCCACACTCCCGTTGCGAACCGCACCACCTCGTCGGACCCGGTCCATCCAGAGCTCCGGACCATGTCTCTCCCTTTTACCCTCCCCTTCCGACTCGACCCGCGTTGGCGGGCCGCTGAGCGATGCTCGACGGCAAAGCGCCAGAAAAGATTGAGCGACGCTGCACGGGTCGCCGCTGTCGGTCGTCGACTGCGTGGGCCCGCGGCGCCTCCCTGGACTTTGTACGCTCCTCTCGCACGTCCGCACGCTCGTGACCCGGCACGGGCCGAGCAGGAGATCGCTCTCCACGCCTGGGCGCTAGTTGCGGGAAGGCGGTGGACGCAGAATTGGCGCTAGCGGCGGTGCTTGTCGATGGGGCACCTCCCCCCGCTATGGCTCCGCGCGCTGCTGTTCATGCTGGATCTGCTGCTCCTGCTGAATCTGCGGCTGTCTCTGCCTATGTAACGCACCCGAACCGCTACTGCTCTGCTAGGCTTTCTCCCCACCGCCTACCGCCTTTTTCCCCTTCGAGATCTGCTTTTAGTGACGCGGCGCTGGGCAGGCGGACAGCGGGGTAAAGGACGCGTGCCTTGCTGCCTCCACGGCGCTCCTGCTTCTTCTTGCGGAGGTCCCCTTCGTGCCCCCGCTCTTCTCTCTCCCTCTCTTTCACACCCAACTCCCCCTCCTTCCCTTTCGTACGACAAGGACCCGCCATGTCGCACCCTGTCGACTCGACGCACCCCGTCGAGCCCTCCATCGCGCGCATGACGGAGAACGCCGCGAAGCAGAAGGCCACCGCGACGCAGGAGAAGCGCGAGCTCGCGGGCGACGGCGACTTCAAGGAGGACCGCCACCACCTCGACAACCTCAAGAGCAACGTCAACGCTCTCCTCGAGAACCCACTCCAGGTGAGCTTGCGGTTGTCGCGCGACTGAAGCCCCGTCTGCTGTGCGCGGTCGGGCCTCTACTTCCCCCACCGCGCGCAACTCTCCTGCTCGTCCGTGCGCGGCGCTGACCCTCTCCGTCGACAGGGAATCTCGCATGAGCGCCTCGAGGGTAAGCACCTTTCGCTGCGATGCCGCCTTCGTCGTTCTCGTTCACCCCACCCTCGAGCTCCTGATGGAGATCGACGGCGGCGGGTCTTCGTTGCCGCGCCTTCGTACTGCTCGAGCCACGAAGCTGACTTTACTGACGGACGACCACAGCCATGGGCCGCGCGTTCGCACGCGAAAAGGGCCTTGAGGAGTATGAAGACGAGTTCGCCAAGGGTACGTCCCCGTCCTCCTAGTTGTTTCGCTTTTTGCGGCTGCGGTGCATAACCTGACCCCCACTGCCCGCAAATCTGCAGGCGCTCAGGTCGCGCAGGACCCGCTCGCGTTCGAGTCGCTCACCATCCTCAATGAGGAGGACCGCAACGTGCTCCGCCGCGAAGTTGTCCGTCTAGCTCCATTCGTATTCCGTCTGAGGGACGCGCTAACGACTCGCATCCTCGCAGACGCACAAGTGGGACCAGCCCTGGCAGCTCTACTCGCTCGTCGTCTGCTGTTCGATGGCTGCCGCCGTCCAGGGTATGGTACGCCGGCTCTTGCTCTGTCCTTCTTGGGCGTTCAAGACTGATCAACGCTTTCCCGCAGGACGAGTCCGTCACAAACGGCGCGAACCTTTTCTGGGCTCCCCGTGCGCCGCTCCGCTTCCGCCTCGTGAGCGGGCCAGGCTGACCTCGAGGACCCGCAGAGTTCGGCTTGATCACTACCAAGGGTACCCCCAACGCCGGAACCAACCAGTGGATTCTCGGACTGGTCAACGGCGCGCCGTACCTCGCCTGCGCTGTGGTCGGCTGCTGGCTCACCGCCCCGCTCAACAACTGGTTTGGCCGCCGCGGCGCGATCTTCATCACCGCCTTGCTTTCCGGCTTGACGTGCATCTGGGCCGGCTGCGTCAACTCTCGCTGGCATCTCTTCGCCGCTCGCTTCGTCCTCGGCCTCGGCATCGGTGCGTTGCGAGTCGATCTCCTCCTCGACTTGCCTGACGCCATACCTACAGGCCCCAAGTCCGCGACCGTTCCCGTCTACGCCGCAGAGACCGCCCCGCCACTCATCCGCGGCGCGCTCGTCATGCAGGTCCGTCGCCGTCGTCCGTGCTCCTTCGTCACCTCCCGCTGACGCCAACAAATACCTCCGCTTACTCTGTCATTCCGCCGTGTCTCTTCCGCTTTTCGATCGCTTCGACAACCTATAGTGGCAGGTCTGGACCGCGTTCGGTATCATGCTCGGCACCGTCGCGTCGCTTGCCTTCTACAAGGTGCGGCTTCTCCCCTCACCTTCCTCCGCAATGCAGCTCACGGTTTTCTTGTACAGGTTCCCGACCCTTCGAATGTCGACATCACCGGTTTGAACTGGCGCCTCATGCTCGGATCGTGCGTCCGCTCCCGCACTTGAGAAGGTCGATCGGAACTGACTCGTCCTTCATCCGTACTCTTCTCCCTCCTTTTGCTCTTCTACGATACTGCCTCGACTACCTTCTTCCGCGCCCGCAATGTACTAACAGCGCCTGCCTGCCCGCCATCTTCGTCTGCGCGCAAGTTTACTTCTGCCCTGAGTCGCCTCGCTGGCTTATCGGCCGTGGCCGCTACCGCGACGCGTACAAGTCGCTCTGCAGGCTTCGCCACACCAAGCTCCAAGCTGCGCGCGACCTCTTCATGATCAACGCGCTCCTTGAGGAGGAGGCCAACATCGCAACCGGCAAGTCGGCCATCCTGGAGCTCTTCACCGTTGCTCGCAACCGTCGTGCGGTCTACGCATCGGGTTGCGTCATGTACATGCAGCAATTCTGCGGCATCAACGTGATCGCGGTACGTATCCCGTCCCTGCCTTCTCGACTTTTCTTCGCCTGTCCCCCTTCTACCGCTGATTTCTTCTCTCGCGGTCTTCCGCTGTCCTTTTACAATACTCCAGTACTACAGCAGTACGATTTTCCGCGGTACGTAGGATGCAAACGAGCCCATGCGCATGTCTGTGAACGAAAAAACTGACTTTACGCTTCCCCGTCTCGCCCTGGTCCTCCCATGTCCTTCTGCAGAGGCCGGCTTCGACGAGATCACCGCACTCGGAGCAACACTCGGGTTCGGCGCGCTGAACTGGGTTATGGTGAGAACTCCCTTCTGCTGTATCGAAGAAAAGCCGCCGCTGATCGCCCTGTCCTCCCCTCCTCCCGTCTCTCTCGCCTGCCAGGCTGCTCCGGCTGTCTGGACGATCGACACCTTCGGCAGGTACGTCTAGTGTGACTGAGTCGGCCATCTGCTACTGTGAGAACTGACCTGTACGCGACCCGCAGGCGCTTCCTCCTCCTCACGACCTTCCCCCTCATGTCGATCTTCCTCCTCATGACTGGCTTCGCGTTCTACATTCCTGAGGGTACAAACGCTCGCATTGCGGTGATCGCGCTTGGCATTTACCTCCACTGTACGCGCCCGTTCGTCGCCATTCACTCGACCCCGGCTGACCTCCCGCACGCAGGCATGGCCTACTCTCCCGGCGAGGGTCCCGTCCCCTTCACCTACAGTACGTTCTTCTCACACATTGTGCACGCGGGTGTTGACGCAACTGTGCACAGGTGCTGAGGCGTTCCCGCTCTACGTCCGCGGTACGTCCCGCTTCATGCCTTCTCCCGAGTCGCTCTCGCTGACCTTTCTTGCAGACGTCGGCATGTCCTACGCCACGGCTGTGACCTGGCTGTTCAACTTTGTCCGTCTATGCCGACGTACTCGCAGGCAGGAGGCTGACTTCTCCCGTTCGCAGATCGTCGCCCTCACCTTCCCGCGCCTCCTCGACGCCTTCACGCCGCAAGGCGCCTTTGGGTGGTACGCGGCGTGGAACGCGATTGGCACGGTGCTCGTACTGCTGTTCGTACCCGAGACCAAGGGCCTCACCCTTGAAGAGCTCGACCAAGGTGCATTCTTTTCTCTTCCTCCTGAGAGCCGCGCATTGACCAACCTTCCCGAACAGTCTTCAGCGTACCGACGGGCATCCACGCGCGGTACCACCTCGTTGGCGTCGGGTGCGTCTGCGCCGTCCCTCCGTAAGAGATAGACTTCCGGACTGACGCGATTGAGTGTGTCGACCGCAGGTACAACTTCCGCAAGTACATCCTCCGCCAACGCCTCCCGCCGCGCAAGCCGCTCTACCACTAGGAGGACCAGTCGTACGCTCGCGACTAAGCGGCGCCGTTGTCGCGTCGACCTGCGCCTCGCATCATCTCGTCTCATTCCCGCCTCGTTCTCTGTCCGGCTTTGTTCTTTTCCTCGGTTGTCTCGCTTTGCAGGCGCAGGTTGCTTCCTCCTTTACGTCCTCACGAACTCAGTACCCCCTCCCAACCCTAGTCGTGCAATCCAGCCAGTCCTTACCTTGCCTCCTTTTTTGCTTCCGCCTCTCCTCTCTTACCGCACCGCCTTTTGGCATCAGCGGGCCGCCCACACGTCGTCTGACCGCCGCCCACACACGGTATACCGCGAGCGAGAAAAGCCAAGTCCTGCCCAGAATTTCGGTGGTGAGGCTCCTATTGCGGAGGCGGTGAGAGGGCGAGGCGGCGTGAGAGGCGGTCAAGCGCGACTCGAGAGGGAGGGGAACATATTTTTCGACAGAAGAAACTGCAGGCGTGCGAGGCGGAGTTTGGAAGAGATGCTCTTGTTCGGACAGGGAGAAGACCACGCAAATAACCCGCGGCAAAAGTGAGGATGCGCGAGATCGCTTCTTTCCCTGCCCCGCGAGCACGTTTAAAGGGTTTGTAGCCTGTCGAACGGAGACGGGAATTCTATCGCATGCGCCCAGCTCGCTAAAACTGCGAAGCAAGAAAGCCACCGAATCGACCTTCGCAAGGTGGACTTCACGGTCGCCGCCTACTCAAGTCCGCTAGAAGCTCGGACAGGGAGTAGGCACGCTGCAGAATTTTACCGAATATGCTTGGCGCCCCCATCAGAGCGTCAGGAAGAGGCAGAGACGCCAAGGGACGGCCTTCTCCTCCTCACCTTCCCTCTTTCATCGCGGTTTCCCCGCTGGCAACACGCTTTTCTTGTGATGCACCGCTTTTCGGCGAATCCGCGGACCGGCTGCGGGCCAAGCGGGAGCCGCAACTAAAACCCCTCCACCCAGAGTCTGCCGGGACTTGGCAGACGGGCGCCTCGATCTCTCCCCTCTCCCCCCGCGGCGGCCCCTCGAAACGGCCCCTCACGCCCACCCAGGCCGCTCCTTCCTCTCTCTCTTCTTTCTCAAGCGCACACACTCGACGTTGCGACGCCTGCCATGTCGCACGCCGTTGACCCCTCCATCGCGCGCATGACGGAGACCGCCGCGAAGCAAAAGGCTGTCGGTACGGAGGAGAAGCGCGAGCTCGCCGGCGACGACGAGTACAAGGAACACCGTCACCTCGACAACCTCAAGAGCAACCCGAATGCGCTCCTCGAGAACCCGCTACAGGTGCGTCTCCCTCTTCCCCCGCTTGTCTGCCGCCATTCCCCTACACGCTCTTACGCTCGGCTCACGTTTCACACCCACAGGGCATCTCTCTCGAACGCCTCGACGGTAAGCACCTTTCCCTGCGATGCGGCTTTGGCGGAGTTGGAGCGGGTCGCGCGACCTCCTCCTGATGAGCACCGCCACGCTCGGCACTCTTCGACGGGTCCGCTGACCACTTCCATCGCCGTCATCTACAGCTATGGGCCGTGCTTTTGCTCGCGAGAAGGGTCTCCAGGAGTTCGAGGAGGAGTTCGCCAAGGGTGCGTCCTTGTCCTCGTCGTTTCGCTTTATCGTGGTTGGGTACACAGCCTGAAGCCCACTTTGTTGGATTGTACAGGGGCCCAGGTCGCGCAGGACCCGCTCGCGTTCGAGTCGCTCACCAACCTCAATGAGGAAGACCGCAATGTCCTCCGCCGCGAGATTGTGCGTCGCTCCCTTCGCTCCGTCCCTCGCTAGCACTGGGGTTCACCCATTTTGCCGTCGGAGACCCACAAATGGCACCAGCCGTGGCAGCTCTACGCGCTCACAATCTGCTGCTCGATGGCGGCAGCCGTCCAGGGCATGGTGCGCACCGCTTCTCAGTCGGCCTAGTTACCTCTATCAGATCTTGTGCTCACTGACTTCGGCGGACCACAGGACGAGTCGGTCACCAACGGCGCGAACCTCTTCTGGCCCCAGCAATTCGTGCGTCGTTGCTCTTGCTGCTTGTCGGAGTTGCGACTGATCTCTTCCTTGCCAATTCCGCTTTCCCTGCCCAGGGTATCGACACGGCCGCCCGCAAGAACGATCAGTGGATTCTGGGCGCAAGTCTTCTCTCTCTGCACCGACACCATATCGACGTCGCTGACTCTCTCTGTCATCGTCGACAGTTCATCAACGGCGCGCCGTACCTTTGCTGCGGCATCCTCGGCACCTGGCTTTCCCCTCCACTCAACCGCTGGTACGTGGTGCCCTGTGCCTTCTTTGATCTTCGGGCGACAGCTCCTACCGCGCGACTCTCCGCCTTCGCTCCCGCTCGCTCCCGCTGACCACCTCATGCTCCCACAGGTTCGGTCGTCGCGGCACTATCTTCATCACGGCCCTTCTCTCTGCCCTCACCTGCATCTGGATGGCCTGCGTCAACAGCAAGTGGCACCTTTTCGCGTCCCGCTTCGTCCTCGGTCTCGGCGTCGGTGCGTTTGATCCGCCTCTCCTGTCGCTTCATTGCGTTTACTGCTCCTCCGGCTTACTTCTCCTCCCGCATTCTCAGGTCCTAAGTCCGCTACGGTCCCCGTCTACGCTGCCGAGACGGCTCCGCCCATCATTCGCGGCGCGCTCGTGATGCAGGCGCGTCTCGCCCACCCTTCCTCGCTCCTTTCGCTGCGCTCACGTCCACAATTCGCCTTCACTCGCAACAGTGGCAAGTATGGACGGCATTCGGCATCGCCTGCGGTACTGGTGAGCCTGCGCTGTGCGCGGACGCTAGAGGTGGCGCTGACTATCTCCCCTTCCCGCCTCCCAACCCTCCTGCCGCACAGCCACGTCACTCATGTTCTTCAAGGTCGGCGACCCGTCCGGCGTCAACATCACTGGCTTGAACTGGCGTCTCATGCTCGGCTCGTGCGTCCACATTCTCAACTTGGGAAGGTTAAAGGAGCGCGAACTGACTCGTTCTCCTTTCTGCTCGAATTCTACACCACTCAATTCTCGACAACCTATGCCATCTACCAACACAACAATGCGGTCTTCGTTACCAGCGCGGCGCTTCCCGCCTTCATCGTCATGGCCCAGGTCTACTTCTGCCCCGAGTCGCCCCGCTGGCTCATCGGCCGTGGGCGCTACCGCGAGGCGTTTGAATCCCTTTGCCGCCTCCGTCACACTAAGCTCCAGGCGGCGCGCGACCTCTTCATGATCAACGCGCTCCTGGAAGAGGAGGCCAACATGATGTCGGGCAAATCGGCCATTGTCGAGCTCTTTTCGGTTGCTAGGAACAGGAGGGCAACGGTGGCGAGCGGGACGGTCATGTTCATGCAGCAGTTCTGCGGCATCAACGTGATTGCGGTACGTAACCCGATCCCGACTCCTTGCGCTCCTCGCGCCTCTCCGCCTTCTCCCGCTGACTTCTCTCTCCCGCTCTTCCGCCGTCTTTCCAATACTCCAGTACTACTCAGCAACAATTTTCCGCGGTACGTACGATGCAAACGAGCCCTCACGCGTGTCTGAGGACGAAAAACTGACCTTACGCCTCCCCCTCTTGTCCTCTTCCCCTCTTGTCCTCCCGTAGAGGCCGGTTTCGACGACGTGACCGCCCTCGGCGCTACCCTTGGGTTCGGTGTTTTGAACTTGTGCGTTTCAGTCCTCCTGATCGATGCCCGTCGTCCCGGAGGGAAGGAAGAGAGCGGGGGGTGACTCGCTCGGAGTGATGCGGGGCGTCGTGTGCTGTCCAAGGGCAGCAGCAGTATTGAGTGGGCACTGACTGATTTGTACGACTCGCAGCGTCATGGTTCGTTGCCGGCGTCTGGGCGTCTGGCCAGCGCTTGTTACTAACATACCTTCCTCCCCGCCAATCCCGCGTCTTCCACATTCACTCGCTTTCGCAGGCCGCTCCCGCCGTCTGGACCATCGACACCTTCGGTCGCCGCAATCTTCTCCTTACGACCTTCCCAATGATGAGTCTCTTCCTGCTTATGGCTGGTGCGTTCGCTTCCCCGTTCCTTCATCATCCTCTGCTCACTCTGATTCTCCCATCTGCAGGCATGGCCTTCTACATTCCTGAAGGTTCGGGTCGCACCGCCGTGGTCGCGCTAGGTGTCTACCTTCATTGTGCGTCTCCTCCGTACCCTCAGCAGTTTCCGCCTCCCTAACGGACTTGACCTCCTTCACAGGCATGGCGTACTCTCCCGGCGAGGGTCCCGTACCCTTCACCTACAGTACGTCAAGCCCTCGAGCTTCATTCTCTGTCGCTGACTCGACTGAGTGCAGGTGCCGAGGCTTTCCCGCTCTATGTTCGCGGTGCGTCCTGCTTTCCCACCCTCTCCTGCCATATTCTTGCTGACATTTCCCGCAGACGTCGGCATGTCGTACGCCACGGCCGTAACGTGGCTCTTCAACTTCGTACGTCTCTCCCGTCGCACGCGCTGCGCGCTGGAGGTCCTGACCTCCTTGGCTCGCAGGTCGTCGCCTTCACCTTCCCGCGTCTCCTCGATGCGTTCACGCCACAGGGCGCGTTCGGCTGGTACGCCGCTTGTAAGTCCCGCCGGGTGCTGTCTCCGTTCTTAGCGGACGCAATCGCTGACATCGTTGCGCATTTCGCAGGGAATGCCATGGGGACTGTCCTTGTCTTCTGCACGTCCTCTTGTCAACCGCAGCCATGCATCTGTCCGCTGACCTCGCCCCGCGTCTTGCAGTCTTCGTTCCCGAGACGAAGGGTCTCTCGTTGGAGGAGCTCGACCAGGGCACGCTGCCACTTCGCCCTCCTTTGCGAACCTTGCGTGACACCGCTCTTGCCCACAGTCTTCTCCATCCCGACTCGCACTGCGAACCGTTACCACATGGAGGGCCTGAGGTGCGTACCTTCTTGCCCCTTCTCTGCGCCATGCTCGCGGCGCTTCTCGCATGCGTCCCGCGTGTTCCGCTTTGATCCAGTCCGCTGACCCTCAAACGCTCCACAGCTACAACTTCCGCAAGTACATCCTGCGCCAGCGCCTCCCGCCTCGCGACCCGCTCTACGCGTGGGAGGTCACGGCGTAGCCGCCCCTCTCGCACCCCTGTCACGAGCTTCCCTTTTCCTCGCACCCCCCTTCCCTCGTTCGTTTTGCCTCGTCTCCGTCCTGCCTGCCCACTTAGTAACCCATCACGCGACGTTTCCTCCTCGGCCCGGTCGTTACCTCCCTGCTCAGTCAGTACCTCACGAGTTCTCGTTCTGCAACGTCTCGCGCTCGTTGCGCTCCTCGTGGGAGAATCTCGAGCGATAAAGCTCATACTTTCCGTCCTTGTCTCTTTGTCACCGACGTGGCGCAGCAAGAGCAAACCTTCAGCGATTTCCGACTTGCGCCTCCTCGCCGCTCGCGCACTGTCGGACCCCCTATCGGTTCAGCCACCCCCTGCACCGCCCAACGAGCACATGTTGCTTGTACGCTATAGCACAATGCGCTCTAAACCTGTCGTTCTCGGCAACAGCCCTGCGATGCGCTCCCAGATGAGCAGCACCTCCTCCCGCTCCTTGCAGCTGATGAGGTGCCCTTGTTCTCTCTCGCGTTCGAGCGCGCGTTTCTCGTCCCCTGACAGACATGAGCGCTGTGCCAATACCGGCGTGCCTAAGCACGCACGAGCGCGCCGGCTGGGTCCTCGCTATCGAAGGTCCCGCACGCCTCATCGCACTGTGCCACTCTCGCGGGCGGAGGAACCGCGCAGATGCTCAAGGGATGCTGAATTGGCACTGATGGATGAGGATGACGGGAGGGAGGGAGACAGGAGCGAGAGAGGGAGGAGGAGGAGGAATGGCAACGCGAGGGTTCCGACGATAAGATGGGGGGCGACAGAGAAGATGGAAATCAATGAAGGGTATGTCCAGTGAATGAAGGGATGGGGGAGCCATGCCGTAATACGAACGAGGAAGGGAGGACGAGGAAATGCACGATGAGGCCCGCCCCGAGACGATAGACGGGGAGCGGGTCGATGAGGGCAACAACGATGCTGAATGGAAGGAGTGGGTGACATGAAAGAGAGAGAACGAGGGAAAGCGCTATGGACAAGCTCCTGCGCTACGCCGGGAGCCAGCACGGGGACGCCTCAGTGCCCGTCGACCTCGTACAGCGAGAGCGACGATCCCGAGCGGCGCGAGTGCGCCTGGAAGCCCGCGACGGCGGCCGCGCCACCCCCGAAGAAGGGCACGCTGCTCGTGCTCTGCGTGCGCGAGAGGCGCATGCGCTGCTGCTTCGCCGGCCCGGCAAGGCCGCCACCGAACGCGGCATTCACCTGCTGCGGGACGAACGGCGAGTTGAGCGCGTGCGAGCTCGGCCCGAGCCCTGACGGCGTCGCCGGCGCGGACGAGATGGCCGCGAGGCTGACGCCCTGGGCGTTGCGCACGCGCTCCATCTTGCCGCGCAGGTCGGCAAGCACGACAAGGTCCTTGGGCGAGACGTAGTCCTGCCCGGCGCGTGTCGAGAGGTACTCGAGCGCGATCTCGAGCGACGAGAACGCCTGCTCAAGCGTGACGGGCGCGCGGGCGACGCCGGCTGCGCCAGCGCCAAAGGACGACGAGGGTGTCATGGCCGCGCTCGACGCGACCGACGACGACGCCGAGGCAGAGAGCGAGTTGCGTGCGACGCCGGCGCCAAAGGGGAGGCCGCCGGAAATGGTGTTGCGGCGGTTGAGTGCAGCCTGCTGCTGGGGATCAAACGAGGCGGAGGCGGAGGAGGCGGGGGCCTGGGGGTATGCCTGATGATGGGCAGGGTATCGATGATGCGAGGAATGCTGGTGCTGGGAAGGGTTGTGCGCGGCGGACGGAGGCTGCGACGATGCGAGGGAATACTGCGACGAGGGCGTCGACGTGCCCGCGGCGCCCGAGGCCGACAGGAACGAGTTCTGGAGCTGCGCCTGCTCCGAGCCAAAGTAGCCGCTGGCCTGCGGGGGGTGCGCGGGCGTACCGGGGACCGACGACGACGATGCGCAAAGGTTGCCCTGACTGTCGCGGAACGAGCCGTAGAGCGAGCCGGTGAGGGGCGTCCCAGGCCCGTTCTGCGACGAGAAGGCCGTCAGGCCCGAGTAAACGCTCGTGCTCGACGCGGCCGAGCCCGAGCGGCGGTGCGCGATTGACGGAGCGGGTGACGCCGCTCCGTACGACGCGACGCCCTGCTGTGCGAAGCCCGCGAGCGACGAGTGCGACGACGACGCCGAGACGCCCTGCGCGGACGAGTAGCTCGCGCCAAGGTCGTGCGGCGAGTACGGCTGCGTAAGCCCGCTCGCGTACGCACCCGCGCCGTACACCGCGGCCTGCTGCTGTTGATCCGGCGGAGAGTAGTCGCTCCCGGCGCCAAGGCTGCTGCCGAGCATGAGTTCGCCGGTCGTGCCCTGATGCTGCGCCGACACGCGCGATGGAGTCCCGTTCGGCTCGTACGAGAACGGTTGCGCGAGCTGCGGTGCACGCTCGGTCGTGTGCGTTGACGCGCGCGAGTGCACCGTCGAGTGCGTCGGCGTCGCCTCCGAGTCCATGGACAAATCGCCAAAGCTCCCGCCGGCCATCGCGTCGGTCTCCATGCGCGAGGAGGACGCCGCAGGCGAGGCGGCGCGGCTGGCAAAGCCTTCGGCGAACGCCGCGAGCGTCGACTTGGCACTCGCGAGGCGCCGGACCGTCTTGCTCCCGATCGATCGCTTGCTCCGCCTCACGGGGAATGCCTGCTCGCCGCTCGCGACGGCATCCTCCTCCTCGTCGTCCTCCTCGCGTGGCGGATCGAGCGAGCGCTGCGCGTTCGCCGATGCCGGGCTCGGGACCAGCGCCTGCGCAGGAGGCGAGACGTCGCGCTCGTCGACGAAAGCGCCGCCGTTGATGCCCGCGCGGAGCTTGAACCCATCGAGCCACGTCTGGCTCGCCTTGAACGCCTCGTTGCCCGGGAAGCTACGCGCGAGGGCGCGCGCCTGCCGCTGCAGGACCGAGTCGGCGAGTGAGTGGCCCTTGGCGACGTGCTCGCGCGCCCAGGCGAGGAGCGCGCTGTCGACCTGCGGGAAGCGTCCGCCGGGGAATATGCTCGACGAGTCCGACGAGGCGAACACCTCGGCCGAGGCGGTCGAGTCGAGCGAGATGATCGACGAGACGGACGACGAAGGGACAAGCGCAGGCGACGGCTGCGGCGTCGTGAAGGACGGGACGGGCGTCGCGGAGGGTGAAGGCGCCTCGGACGGCTCGCGCTGCTGGTCCTGGTTCGGGCGAAGGAACGCCTGAACGGCGCTCGCGCTCGCCTCGTCCTCCGAGTCCATTGCGAGGTACTTGTCCTTGAACTTGAGCGTCTTGGAGATGGTGCTGCGCTCGTAGCCAAAGTGCGCGCCGATGTCGTCCTGCTTCCAGCCCGGGTGGGTCAGGTGGAACTGGCAGATGGCCTTGCGCTCGGCGTTGGAGAGCTTGCGCGAGTGCCGCCCGCTCGTCTTGATGGGCGACGAGCGCCTGCGTGCGTGCTTCTGGTGCGTGTCGCGCTGGCTGTTCTGCCGCGAGATGGACCCGGAGCGATAGGGTGTCGACGGCGCGGTCGACGCTGCCTCGCCGCCGTACACGCTGCTCGTCGCCGAGCCCGACTCGATGCGCGACATGTTTGGGCCCGACACGCTCGACGCCGAGTCACTCGGACTCGAGCTGCGGACCGAGTTTGAGGGGTTCATCGTGCTGGACGAGAAGGACGCGCGGTGGTCGTGGAAGGGCGAGGGGAGCGGCTGGGGGAAAAAGGGCGACGCGGGCGAGGTGAGGACGCTCATGTGGAGGGGCGTTGGCGCGCCTGTCGACTGCAAGCTGGACGCGCGCGAGCGACCCGACGACGAGGTGGGGTGCGCCGAAGACGACGACTACATGCGGTGCCGAGGAAATGTTGGGCGGGTCAGCGAGGGGTTGCCGGGGTCCTGGGGAGGTGGAGTGCACTAGGAAGAAGTGGACGAAAGCGCACCTGTCCGGGCTGAGGCGGAGGCGGGGCGTGAAGGAGCGGCTGAGCCGAGACGGGGGCGGCGGGGTCCTGGTGCGGGTGGGCGAGCGGGAGCTGCTCCTGGACGGGTTCCTCGCCGACGCCGGAGAGGGCCATGGCCACCTCGAAGCCCAGGCCGTGGGCACTGGCGGTCTGGCGGGGCTGGTAGGGCGTATGCGGCTCAAAGGCGTTTTCACCCATCAGGTCGGCGTACGGGTCCTGGTACGGCTGCTGCAGCGCGTGCGGGCGGTCGGGGCTGTAGCCCGTCGCTGCCCAGTCGCCCCACGCGTGCTGGCCGGCGTCCAGGGCGGGGAGGGCGGGCGGATGGTCGTCGAGACCGGCCTGGTTCCGCAGCTGCGCCGAGACGGTGCGGAGCCTGTGCGGCTGCTGGGGAAAGCTGAAGTCTGCGAGACTCATGGTGCCGTGCCCCCCTTGCCTTAGACGACTGGGAAGGAGAGGGAAAGGGGAGAGGAGGGGAGGAGGGGAGGGGCGGGAAGCGGGAGCCTGAGGAGAGGAGAGGAGCGACGGCCGCACGCTCAGTCGCGAGCTCTATGCAGTGCTCCAGGAAGGGCAAGCGCACCTTAAGCAGCTGCTCTCCTCTGCAGTGTACGGCCTGCTTGCTTCTGGTCGTGCGTCCACCGAGAGAGCTGACCCCCTTCCCTCGCCCTCGTCGCCCTTGCCAATTCCCGCCCTTGCTCTCCGCCCCCCGGCACTTTCCCCCTCGGACCCCTTTGACCTGTCCGATCTCTCATGTCCCTGTCGGAAACCATCCGGGTGGGGGCAGAAACCCTCTTGCAGACCACCCTCCTTTCTGCCCGCCCAGTCGTTCAACATTGCCCAACCCTCGACAGGATCGCCTCAGGGTTCCGAGGGCAAGCGCCCGTTCTTCGCGCATCGCTGCATCGCCAGAGACGAGCCTCCTGTTCCTGCAGAGCCTTCCTGCGCATTGGACATGGGTATTCCGCTGCCATCGCGCCGTCTCCTGCCTCGAAGCGAGCCGTTCTTCCCGCGGCGGTCTTTCGCACCTGGGCAGAGCGCACTCCGGACGGAAGCCGCGCGCAACCTCCGCATTCGATCATCGACCGCGCTGCGATGAGCGCAGCTCCGCCAGCCTTACCGGCACCCAGCCAAGGCTCGCGCACCGTCGCTGGACCTTCCCAAGTCGAGCGAGCGGACGCGCTCGAGCCTCCTCTCTCCTGCACTCCGCCGTGGAGCTGCATGCTCCTCCTGCGCTGCACACGATCCGCAGCAGCAAGGCTCGCCCCTCAAGTGCGCACCGCGCAATCGCCATGCGCAGCTGGGCCCCACCCATCGAATCGGCGCAGGCGGCCAGCCACGCGAGCGAGCCCTTTGATTCCGCCCGCCGCTTCCAGGCTCTCGTCCTCGCTCCGCCGCTCGCGCTGCGCACTCGCACTCCCAGGCCGTGTCGCACACGCATGAGCGCACGCAGACGATGCTCGTCATCCGCTGCTTCCTGATTGCGCCACACGCGAGGCTAGGCGCGCTTCTAGGCGTCCAAACTCTCGCCCGACACCGCTCGCACTTCACCACTTCCAGCGCTCCTAGGCCATTCCGCTCGTTCAATCGTTCAGCCCTCTCCTAAGACAAGCGAAGAACCACTCGCACGCCCTCCTAGGTGCCGTTGACTCTGCGATCTTCCGGCATCCTCGCTGCGGTTTCCTCCTTTGACGCTCCCCTCACACGGTCTTCCCGGCTTATGCTGCTCTGTGCTTCCTGGCGCTTCGCCGTCGTCCCCGAGCTCCATGACCGGTGACTTCCACAACCCGCAGCTCGCATGCGCATCTCGCTCTTCCCCGCCCTTCTGCCGCCGGCCCGTCAGGCTGTCTGTGAGCTCAGAGTCTGGGATGCCACCACCGCTTGGCTGACGTTGCGCTGTCTCGACGCTTTACGCCGGCAGAGTGCCTCGCGAGCGCTAAATGGTGCCGCTCGAGCTTGGAAGTGGGAGCGACGGGGGAAAGCGAGCATCGCGTCCGCTGGCGCTCAGGTCCCGCCTGGCTGCCCTCCTTTTCTCGCTCCCGCTCGAAAGCTGTCAATCTCGCGCTGGCGCCAACGGACGTTAAACCGCGCGCAGCAGACCCGCCCCGCCCCGCCCGCTTGAAAAGGAAGCGAGGGGCGCGACTCGAGTCGCCATCCAACTATCGCCCTTCCGAACTCCCCTCTCCTTTGCTGCTTCCCTCCTCCTCCCTTTGATGCTTCTCTGCGCACTGAGGGTGGGATCTGCGCCCACCCCTTGTCGCGAGTCCCGTCTCATATCCCACTTCGCCCGCAGTGCACACCCAGACTCGGTGAGGATCGCGCGAACCCGCTCGGGCTCCGTGTCCGTGAGACAGCGCGCAACATGCGAGAGAAGAGGGAACGAGCGGCCGAAAGCGATTCCGACCGCCCCGTCCCCGCGCTTCGCTTGGAGCGCCACGCGACAGACCAGACAAGGCGGAGACGGCGAGGGGCCCGCTTTCGTCCGCTCGCCCACTGGTTCATGCGTCTCCTGGCTGCGCGAGCTGCACGGGCGCGCGCCGATAGAGCTGGATTGTCAGCCGCAATCGCGATGGGAAGATCCCTCTCTCTCATCATTTCCGCTCGGTGTCCTCTCTCGCCCACCTCTCCCTTCCTCCCCGGCCAGCGAGGCTCTCGTCGGCAGCGTACACGGCCGCCCGACCAAGCGAGAGCGACTCGCGAGGGCTGGTTCAGGGAAAGGAGGCAAGCAAGAGAGTTCCGCGTCCCGGTCCATCTTCTCGTGCCGATGCAGGCTCGATATCGCCCCGCCCGCTCTCCCTGCGAGCGAGTCGGAGCGGAGGAGGGAAGAATGAAAAGCGCAACGGGCGAAGGGTTCAGCGGGAGGGAATGGTGCAGATCAGGGCCCGGAGCGTATATGCCGCTCGGTGTCCGCTTTCCTTCCTCCTGCAATTCGGGGATAGGCAGGGAGGGAGGGGCACGGAGGAACCGACGACGAGGGCTCAAGGGAGGCTGAAGGACAAGGCGCGATGGGCGCGATCTGCGACCATCGGCAAGAGACAAAACATAGCAGCAGCAGGGAAAGCGATCGCCGTCGAGCGGATCGCGCGGCGTAGCGCACGAGAGATGGATTGATGGAGAGGGAGATCCGGCGGGACGAGCGACGAGCGTGGCGGAGATCCGGAGCTGTTGCCGGCAGTCGAGCGCGCGTCACCGCAAGGAGGAGCTGAATATAGCAGATCTGGGTGCGCGCACCGTGCGGTGAGCGAGAACAGGGAGCGCGAGGTGCGCGTGTTGCGGGACGCGGCAGATTTGACGGAGCTGGCGCCGGGCAGACGGGTTCTCGCTGCCTGATAGAGCGCGGTCCGACGACTGACAACTGACAATGCTTGACGACGAGCGAGAAGAGCTCGAGAAGTACGTGCGAGCGGGAGCCAAGCCAGCGGTGGATTAGAAGCGGATGCACGCGAGAGCGTCAGGAGCAGCCGCTCGGATCCGCTACTTTGCCGGTAGACGCAGGATGTTACAACAGGTACGGCGGGAGGCTGTACAAGGCCACCGAGGGCGGGAGTGTCGCGGTGCATCAGCGGTTCGCACCGGCGGCAACGGCGCTGCGGGGGGTGAGCAGGTGAGCGGGCTCGTTCGGGCGGCACACGGCGAGCAGAGTGTGCTGGGAGCGCACTTTGTCCGGGTGAGGTTGTCGATGTCTGTTTGGCGGTGGGAGGGTGAGTCCACGGCCCGAGGAGGGGAGGGGGAGGAGCGAGCGGACGGACAGGTCTGGAGGGTCTCGTTGTCGGACTTGAGCTTGGTCGCCTCGTGCTGTACCTCTGTGACGCGCTGGAGGAGGGCTGCGTGTGTGCACGGTGTCGCTGTCAGTACCCTCCCCCACTCGACTCGGGTCGGAGGAGAGGGCGGACCTCTGAGGCCGTCCTGCTTCGAGAGGATGTCGCTGCACGCGTGTGGGTGGGTGTGAGTGTGTGCACAGCCTGGCAAGGATTCCGAGGCGGGCGTGCAAGCTGACCGGACGAGTTGCTCCTTGAGAGCGACGTCTGCGGCGGTGAAGTGGTCCTCGGGGACGGCGAGGGCGAGGGCTGCGGGAGGCGCCCACGCGTTGTCCTGGTCGACTGAGCTCGCGTGCGGTCTGCTCATCGCGTGTACGAGGGGCGGGCTGTGGCCGACGACGCGACGAGGAACTGGGTTCGGTTCCCGCTGTCGACCGTCCGCTTGGTCGCTTCTTCCCGCGACAAGCAGCGCACAGTCGAGACCACAGAACAGCGCCAGCACTTCTCGAGACCACTAGCGACTTCCACGCCTACCTTCAGCCTCCACCCTGTGCTGCACCGCCCTCTCCTCTCGTCCTCCCCTCCGCTCAGCTTTCTCGACCGCGGCCATGGTCGCCAGCTCGTTCGACAGCGCAAACTACCTCCGCGGCCTCGGCTGGAACGGGCCAGGCTCCTCCCTCAACAACTCGGCAGCTGGCCGCGCAAAGCCCGTCTCCGTTGCACAGAAAAAGACCCTCGCAGGACTCGGCCGCGACCGCGACACCTCGTTCGCCTGGTGGGACGCCGTCTTCACCTCGGTCGCAACAAAGGTCGGAGCAGAAAAGGTGCGCACCCTCTCTCCCGCGTGCTAGCTCACTCCCGCGCGCACGCCTGACACCGCCACCCCTCGCCGCGCAGACGGAGCACCACCGCACCTCGACCGGCATCCTCTCGCACCGCCCGCCCCCGCCCGCGGGCAACGCCTACGAGCCCCTCTCGGACGCGCAAAAGTCCGGCCTCAACCTCGACGCCATGGCCGCCGTGAAGCTCGAGATGGCCCGCAGGCAGCTCTACAGCGGGTTCCTCCGCGGCACCGCCCTCAGCGGGTCCGGCGGCGGCGACGACGACGACGACGATGATGAGGACGGGAACGCGAGCGCGAAGAAGAAGAACACCGCCACCAAGAGTACAGAGGATGCGGCCGCGCTCAAGAAGAAGAAGCGAGCGCGGGAAGAGAGCGACGACCGCGCGGCGAAAAGGGCGCGCAAGGAGGAGAAGCGCAGGCAGAAGGAGCAGGACAAGGCCGCAAAGAAGGCGGCCAAGGCGGCGCGCAAGGGCAAGGCTCGCCTCGACGAGCAGGACCGCGCCGCCGCTCCTGCCGACGAGGTCGTCTGCGTTGTTGACGAACAGGTCATCGAGACGGTCGATGTCTCGACTACGACGACGCCAGCCGAACCCGTCTCTGCCGCACCTGCGCTCTCGAAGGAGGAGCGCCGCGCGGCGAAGAAGCTGCGGAACCAGCTCGACGCCGTTTCCGCTTCCGCCTCGCCCGCACCCTCCTCCGCCCTCTCCTCTGCCGCCGCCGCCTCTTCTTCCTCCACCTCCATCACACCGACCGCATCCGCGACTCCCGCACCCGCAGATCCGGAAGAGCAGGCCTACCTCGAGGCCAAGGCGGCGGCCCGCCGCGCAGAGAAGGAGGAGCGCCGCCTCGCCCGCGCGGCAAAGAAGGCGCGCAAGGCGGCTACGGAGGCGTAGGCACCGAGGCAAGGAGGGTCGGGTCGCCCGGACGGATATGCGGGGTACGAGGTCGTCGTCGTTCCTGTTGTTGTCATCCCTACTTGAGGT
Organism: Rhodotorula sp. PL61-2; assembly: GCA_028828645.1. Classification (NCBI taxonomy): domain Eukaryota; kingdom Fungi; phylum Basidiomycota; class Microbotryomycetes; order Sporidiobolales; family Sporidiobolaceae; genus Rhodotorula; species Rhodotorula sp. PL61-2. The sequence continues at coordinate 297,774 of JAPZQE010000011.1, forward strand.
TCCGCCGGCGCTGGTCTTCCGTCTCCCGAAGCTTCTCGCTACGTGGTGATGTTTCCTCCTCCCTAGTTGCCTCGCTTCTCGCTTCTCTCCGTCTGCTATCCGCCGCTGCTCTAAGTTACATCGCAACGTTATGCGCTACGACCCTCAGTTTCGGTGACCTCCTCCTCCTTTCCGCTCTCCTTTCGCAACCCGCAGCAGAGACTTGATCGTGGTGCCCCGAGCGCAACCGAGACCCAACCTAAGTGATGTCCCTCGCACAGCCCTCTTCCCGCGACGACCCTCGTTTCGCCCTCACCCTCGCTCTCCCTCCTCAGACCCAGCGCCCTCCCCTCTGCCTTCGAAGAGGCGTCAAAATGCCGCCGTTCCCGCTCTCGCGCAAGCGCAGCAGCACGCTCAACACGCTCAACAGCCTCTCCCCCCTCTCTCCCACTTCCGCGTCGATCACCGCCTCACAGGCGCGTCTCGTCTGTTGATCGCCCAATGCCCCCTCCCGCCGCGCTGACCCGCGCCCGCCGCGTTCGCGCCCGCAGACGTGCGCTACGACGACGACGACGAGGACGCAGCGCGCGTTCTCGCGCCTCTCGCGCTTCCGCCTCGCGTCCCTCCGCGAGTCGGCGCGTCCCCCCGTGCCCGTCGCCCTTGCGCCGCGGACGCCCCCGGCCCCGGGCCCGGCGCCGGACGCGCGCCCGCTCAAACAGAGACGCAGGGTGAGCCGCTCGTTTTCGACCTTCTTTTCGTCGAGCCCGACGACAACGGCGGGACGCGCGTCGTTCGCGCCCGCGCCCGCGCCCGCGCCCGCGCCGCTCGCGCTCGACGCGGTCGCGGTCGCGGCGCCCGTCACCGCCAAGCGCGCGGCGACGCTCAAGAGGACGATCTCGTACCCGGTCCTGCAGAGCGCGAGCTCCCCCGTCGACGTTGCTGCAGACGAGTGGTGGGGCGTCCGCGAGGCGACGATCCGCCTCGAGCGTGCTGAACGCGACAGCGAGCGCACGCACTGCCCCTCCCCCGGCACGGGGGCGTGCGCGGTCGCGTTCCCCCGCTTCGCCCCGGACGTCGTCGTGCACACGCCGTACAGCTCGAGGCGCAGGCGCGAGCCGGAGGACGAGGAGACGACGCTCGACACGCCGACGTGGTCAATCCACCTCGACCGCGACCGTTTCGAGGGGCAGCGCGCGGCGAACGAGACGTCGCGCTTCTCGTCCTCGACGGAGGACATGACCATCTCGTCGTGCGCGTCGTCGTCGTCGTCGCCATCGCGCGCACGCGGCCTCGCCGTCGACGTCTTCATCGCCTCGGAAACCGCCTGGCCCTCTCCGAGGGCGAGCACCGACGACGAGGCCCTCGACCTCGACTTTCCCCTCGGGCGCGTCGTCCCGCTCTCGCTCCCGCCTTCGCCCGAGTGGTACCGCCACCAGCCCGTCGTCGCTCATGTCGAGGACGAGGCGATGCGCTCGCCGACGCCGGTGCGCACCCGCGCTGCTACGGGAAGGTGGTCGCTCGCTTCGTCCGATTCCGGCGTGAGTGCGGATGCGGAGGACGTCCTCGACCCGCTCATGCTCCGCGGGTTCTCCTACGCGCCGACGCCTCCCGCCGTCCGCCCCGCCGCACCGGCAGCGTCAGAGGTAGGGAAGGTCCTCACGCCCCCGCCGACGCCGCGCCTCGCGCCTCAGGCGACCGAGACGCCGAGCCCGTTCCTCCTTCCCCTCCCGCTCCCCCGCCTGGCACTCGGGCAGGGAAACTCGCTCCTCAGCCTGGCGATGGAGGAGCTTACGAGCGAGATGGATAGTATTGAAGGGCGCGACGTGCCGTGCGGGTGCGCCCCTCTCTTGTAACCTTTCCTTCTGGTGGGAGAACTGACTGACACGCCTCGGCTCCGCGCAGTTACGCCCTCCCCTCCTCACCGACCTCCCAACTCGCGTCACGCCACGACGGCCCGATCACGTTCCCGCGCCTCTCGCTCTCGCCGCCGTCCTCGCCCCTCTCTCTCACGCGTCCCGGCACTCCGACCCCCTCGCACGCGCCTGCCTTCCCCTTCTCCTGCCCGTCCCCCGCGCCTCGCCCGCGCCTCGGCAGCCGCGCGCCGCGCCCACCCCTTGCGCCGATCACCACGTCGCCCGCGCCCTCGTCCGACGCGGGGAGCACGCCGCTCGCGTCCCCGCTCTCGCCCCTCTTCTCGCCCGCGGCACCACCGAGCCTGCGCTCCACCTGCCCGTCGTCATCCCCGCCGACCTCGCCCGCGTCGTCCCGCTGCACCAGCACCAGCACCAGCACGGGCGCGAAGAGCGCGCGGAGGCGCCGCCGTTCCGTGCTGGTCGCGCCCACGCCCACGCCTGTGAAGGCGCAGAGCGCGGGGTGGATCTAGACGCTTCCGCGCGGCATTCTGTCCAATCAGACGGTCCTCTCGCTCGACCTTGTGTACCCCGTTCCGGCGCTCCCGCTCACGACTCGAAGGACGCGCATAACCAACCGCCTCCTGCTCCTCCTCGTCCTTCGTTCACTCTCGCTCTCACAAAACGGCGGCCGTAACCCGTCAGGTTGTACAGCGTTCCTCTGTCCTCGGTGTATTGAGGCTCCCTCGTCGTACGTTCGTCCGTGTCGGGTTGTCGAGATGCTGCGGGTCAGTCTTTCGTCGTCCTCGGTACCCTCCGTCCCCTCTCAGTCCTTCAGTGCCGGTGTACAGTCCAGGTGAATGTAGCTGGAATGCACAGGGCGCTTGTAGCTACAGCGTTCTCCGCTCGAGCGAAGAGGAGCGGGACCTTCGCAACGCGCTCTCCCCACGGGGCGAGAGGGGGGCAAGAACGACATGCTATACAAGCATCGACAACACGGCCCCGCACGCCTCCTACAAACGGCCGTGGGCGGGGCGGGGCACTAAGGCTACAGCTACACAGGATCCAACACCCTCCCTCCCTCCCCCCGTCCCACTCCGCGCTCAGTCCAGCGACTTGCCCAGCACCAGTCTCCGCTTCTCTTCCTCATCCATCTGCGCGCCCGTCGGCCTCCGCAACGGCGCGTGATGCGGGAATCCGGCGGACCCGTGCGACGAGGTCGAGAACGAGCGGGACGACCCGAGCGAGGACTGCCGGCCGTGCGCGAGCGTCGCGGCTTGCGACGGGCGCGGCGACGGGCGCGAGCTGCTGGTGCGAGAGGAGGAGGAGGGAAGCGAGGCAAAGGAGCGCTGCGGTTGGGGAACAGCGGCGTCAGCATGACCTTATGGAGCCAGCAAAGGGAAGCACGCACCTGACCCTGCGACCCGCTCTGAGCACTCGAGCTGCCCCTCGAGCCGCTCTCTTCGCCTACACGCTTGACGCCGTCGTCCTCCTCCGCACCGGCCATGCTCTCCGGCTCCTCGACCAGCGCCTCCCCTGCCAGCCCGAGCGACCCCCCGCTCAAGTCCGGCTCGCTTCGCCGCTGCGCAGCATGCAGGGCGTCCACGTCCGGCTCCTCGTCGTACGTCGCCTCGGGGTGGATGAGCTCCGCCGCGTCGATGTCGAACGGGAGGTGCTCGCCGTCGTCGACAGGCGGCGTCTCGTCTCCCTCGTCGGACGAGAGCGACGGTTCGCGCCGCATGCTCCCGCGCGGCGACTCGGTGAACCCTTCGCCGCCATGCAGTGGGTCGACGTGCTTGGCGATGGCGGGCGCGTGCACCGGCACGGCAGGCGTATTGCTCCCGCTGCCAAAGTGCTGCGTGCGCGACTTGACAAACCTCATGCGCTTGCGGACGGACGCCTGCACGGCCTGCTTCGCCGCCGACCGCGCATCTGCCATCGGGAGGCGCCGGTGCGTCTTCGAGAGGAGCTGGCCGAGAAGCTGGCCCTTCTGTTGCCACACCGAGCGGATCATGTCTGCGCGGCGTGCAGATCTCGTCAGGGTCCGCTAGGTGGTAAACGAGCGAGCTGAGACGCACCGCGCTTGATGCCCTCAAGGAGGTCGAGGAAGGACCACGTCTTGGAGCGGTACTGTATGAGCGGCGTTTTGTACGTGATGTTGTAGATATTCGGTAGACTAGACTTGTCTTCCTTCTCGCTCTGCGGTGCGCGGGGAAAGTCAGCTCAGGCATAGGAAGAGCAGGAGGAGGCGACGCACCCGGTAGGTGAGGCAGAGCAGCGTCGAGGAGATTTCGACAAAGATGAACGTGCGGTTCTGCGCGGCGCGGCGGCGCATCTCGTCCGCGTCGAGGCCCTCCTCGCGGACGGCGGGGACGAGCATCTCGGACGAGACCGCGTTTCGCAGGCGATGCTCGGTGCTGCGGACCGAAGCGCTCGAGGACGTCAGGGGTCGATCGCTGCCCGTGCCGAGACTTGTGCTGCTCGCGTAGCTCTTGCGCGGTGCGGCGAGCGAGTCGACTGAGCGGCTCGCCTGCGGGTTTGTCCCAGGAAGATTTAGAGACGAGCCTGACTTGCTTCCGTTGCGCGGCGTCGCATCGTCGTCCTCGTCACCGGGCTTGTTCTGCCGTTCGGAGAAGAGGTAGTCGAGGATCTTGCGCCCGACCGAGTGCTCGAGCTGGAGGCGGACTGGGTGGAGATGCAGCTCGAACCGCTCAACGATCGAGATGCCGCCGACTGGCGCGAGCGAGTTCCACAGCGCAGCGGCGAAGACGTCCATCTTGGCGAGCTGGTTGTCAACGTCGCCTGTCTCGTGCTTGGCTATGATCTCGGCGAAGATCTGCTCGGGACTGCTGTTAAGCGCGCGGAGGTCCTTAATGACCATGCGGTTCGACGCCGAGCCGTCTTGCTTCGATACCCAGGAATACTCGGCGCCAATGACGGAGAACTTGGCGAACGGGATGTCGCCCTTATCGAGCATATGCCAGGTCAGCTCGGCGGCGCGCGACTCCAGCTGCAGCCCGGCGCGTTTGCTCGTCGTCTTGGCGCCGTTCGAGTCCTGCGCACGCGTGAACGCCTCGACGACGAGGCTGAGCTCGTTCGCGAGCCGGAGGCCCTCAGCGCGCTGGAGGAAGAGCTGGACGCGGCCCTCCTCGTCGAGCTCGTCGAGGTGGACCTGGAACTCCTGCGCGGCACCGGCGAGGCCGCGGATCTGCTGCTGAAGCGTGCCGACCGTCTCCACCACGGCATGAAGGTTGGAGAAGTCGCGCGTGAAGACGAGCGCCTCGACCTTCGAGTTGCGGCACTTGCGCAGCGGGTCGCTGTAGAGGATGAGGTCCGTGACGACGTTGTAAATCGCGGCGAAGTGCGCCGGGTTCGCCGAGAGCGAGAACTTCTCCGCCTCGAACGAGACGCGGTCCGTCGAGGTGTGAAAGTGACTCTCGAGCGTCGGGCTCGAGCCAAGGCCGCCGTCAGCGAAGCCTCGCTTCGAGCTGAGGCGAAGCTGGTTGAACTTGTCGTAGCGCATTGCGGCCGACGTGCGCGAGACGACGCGGTCGAAGCCCCAAGGCTCGACGCGAAGGTCGACAAGCGTCTCGAGCGGGACGAACGCCTGCGCGAAGCGGCGGTCTGCGCGCGCAACCTGCTGCCGCGGGTAGAAGACCTGAAGGCCGTCGAGGCGCGCAAACGTCTGGTGGAGGACCTCGGCGTTGACGGGGTCATCGACGACGCGCGTGTCGATAATCTCGAAGACCTTGACCTGCGCTCGGAACGCCGCGATGACGAGCGTCGATTTATCGTCGACATCGCTCTGCAGCGAAACCTGCGGCTTGATGAACATGCATAGGTGGCCCGAGTAGGCGTCGTACGCCTCGGGGAGGGCAGCTGCCGCCGCGTATGGGTCGACGTCGAGATGGTCGCCGAAGTGGTGCCGCTCGTCCGTTTGCTGCTCCTCGTTCGTTGCCCACATCCCGCCGCCGCGCTTGGCGAGCTCGTCGAGGAGGCGGTTCGTTTGCTCCGAGTCTTGGAACGGCCCGCTGCGCTTCATCGACGTCGAGCCGCCCGTGCGTGTCGACTTGCGCCGCGACCAGTCGCGCTTGGTCTTGCGCTCGTGTTGCCTGGCGAGATCGCGGATGAAGCGGAGGACCGACGCCGACGCATGGTAGACGAAGCCTTTGCGGTCACTGCTCGAATAATAGTACTTGAGGAGGACCTCACGCGTCGCGTTCGAAACCTGCACCATCGGGCTGTGGATCATGTAGCGGTTCTCCCACTGGCCCCACTCCTCGTAAAGCGTGTTGGTGAGGTGCGGGAACGCCGACGTGTCTCCCGAGTCCTCGTCGACCGTCGTGGCGGGCGTTGAAGGCGTTGGCGGCGTGCGGTCGTGCTGGTTCGCCTGCACGTTCGGGTCCAGTCCCGCCGGGGTCGAGGGATGCGCGTTGTTGCGGATCTGGCGGAGGCGCTCGATGACGGACTGCACGGCCTTGATGCGGAGCTCAATCTCGCTCGAGAGCGCAGCGTTGGTCGACTCTGCGAGCTGCAGGCGAAGATGGTAAGAAGAGCGAGAGGAAGCGGAACAAGGGAGGAAGCACACCTGCTTCTTCAGCTCGCGCAGGCGCTGCTCGGCCTCCTCGATGTGGACCATGACCGTGTCTGCGCCGGTAAGAACATGAGATGAAGCTTTTGTACGGCGAGTGAGCTGGACGCACCCGTCGCGCGGCCCATAAGGCAGGTATGCGAGAACTCGTTGCCGAACTTGCTCTTCGGACGCTCGGGCGGCGTCGGCGTCTCCTCGCTGTCCGAGAGGTCGTCGGCGTCCTTGGTCGGTGCCGAGTCCTTGTGGCGGTAGTACGTGAAGCGCGGGCAGACCATGAAGGGCATGATGCGCATCCGTGGCTCGTCCTCGGCGGGCACCGTGTAGATCGAGTCGTGAAAGTCGTTCAGGTTGACCCACTCGCGGTCCTCGGGTCCGACAACGTAGTCGTCGTACGACGGCGGCGGCGTCGCGTCCTCCTCGGTGTCGGCATCGGCGGGTGCGATGTCGGCCTTGATCGGCTCGCTGAAGACGGCAGTGATGGTGCGGAGGTCGAGCGAGTCGACGTCGATCTCGGCCATGTAGAACGCCTTGTGCTTGACCGTCTTGCTCTCGGACATCTCGGGACGGCGGATGACCATCTCCTGCTCGCGCTGGTGGAGGTCGACATTGAATCGGCCAATTTTGCCCTTGAGCCCGAGAACGGTCGTCTCGCCGCGCTGCCACTCGGCCCACGTCTCCTGGCGATACGTATGCGAGATGAAGAGCGGTGCCAGCGAGAAGCGGTACTTGATTGTCGCCGTGTGCCTGCCGAACTTGGGCGACGGCGCCTGCGCCGTGGGGAAGAGCTTGCCCTGGCGGATCGGGAGCGACATGCAGCCGTCGAAGAGCTTCCACCACCGATGGAAGTGCGTCATGGCGTGCGGCGTGAAGTGGAAGCTGTTGTAGCCGTTCTCGCCCGAGTACTGGACGCTCTCCTCGGGCGGGCTGTCCTTGTCGCGCGGGAGGGGTAGATTGGACGGCGACGTGAGCGAGAGCGAGAAGTGCACAAAGTCGGAGCGGAACCCGGCGAACGAATCGGCGACCTGCGTGCGGCAGAAGGGTAAGCTTGGGTTGTGGGAGAGGAAAGGGGCGGCGGGGAAGCGCACCTCGCCATGAGGGCCGATCGCAGCGGCGGTCTTGGTATGCACGTGCCAATGCGGGATGAAGCTGAACTGGCGGCACTGGCGGTGGAAAGTCGAGAGGCCGTGGCAGGTCGGCTTCTTGCAATCGTCATCGCGGCAGGTGCGCTCGAGGCGGATGCCCATACCCCACCGAACGCCGTTGATACACTTGGCGCACACCTTGAGCCAGTACGAGACGTCGTCCTCGTCCGCCGACACGTTGCTTGCCGTATCGTACTCGTCGCCGCCGACGGTCGACGCCGCGTACGCCGACCCGCCATCGGCGCTGTGCGCGCCGCCGCTGCCTTCGAGCGGGTCGCTCATGAAGATGCCCGTCGCGGCGGCATCGACGTACTCGCGCAGGTTCGGGATTCCGAGCACGTACTTGTCGCTCAAAACTTGGAAGAACTCGTGGTCGGGGTTATCGAGCCCGAGGCGGAACTGGACGTCGCCCTTCCACGCCTTGGCGAACCCGGCGCCGAAACCCGTCAGCGCGTATGGGTCGCGCGAACCCTTGAGGTGGAAGATAACGGAGGCGTTCGCGCCGGGGCACAGCAGCTGGACGCGCCAGTGCAGCTGAAGGCGAATCTTGTCCCAGAAGCCGATGCGCTCCGACGGGTCGGGCGATGCCTTGGTGAGCGTATCGACGACGCGCGCGACGTCCTGGATCGCAGGCTGCACCGCGTTGCCCCAGCCGATGCGCATCGGCTCTGCCGAGCGGATCTTGACGACGGGCGTCGCGTACGTCTTGACAGGCATCGCCGAGCGCGGGACGACGATGGTGTACGGCGCGCCCTGACCCTGGAAGACGTGCTGAGGAATGACGGCGCAGGGAACGCGGCGGACTGCCTCCGGCCCGCTCACTTCCTCAGCAACGACGAGGTCCATCTCGCAGCTCCAGCTCGGGACGTCGGGCCGCCCACTGCGCGGGACGTGCAGGAGCGGGAGCGGATAATCACGCAGCTGGAAGCGCGCCTCGTGCATTTTCCACGAGAGGTGAAGCGGGACGATAAGCGAGAAGACCGTGTCGCGCGGGAGGCCCTTGCCGACGTCGTGGAGGAAGTCGCCGAGCCCGTCGTCACCGAACGACGGCTTCGAGACGACAAACGAGACGCCGTGGAACGTTCCGCGGGCGAGCGGCGCCGACTTGCTGACCGGAACTAGCTCGACCGGGAGATGCGAGTCGACGTGCAAGTGGCGATCTCGAACGCCGTAGAGGCGGCGCGTGAGCGCTTCCTCGCGCCGCGCCTGTTCGGCCGAGGCGTTCTTGATGCGCTTGATCCAGTGCGACGAGTTGAACTTGAGGAGCTCGTGCTGCGCCTCGTCGACGCCAATCGTGTGCCGCCCGTTGACCTTGGGCTTGCCGCGCGCCGAGAATGACCCGTCGTCGTCGCGGTCCGTCGCGCTCGCGTCGCTGTCCTCGTCAGCGCTGGCTCCGCTCGCCTCGGCGCGGCGGACCGCCTCGGCCTTGGCGTCGAACGCCTTCTGGCGCTCGAGGCGTGCGAGCTGCTCCTCGTACCCAGCGCGCCAGATGATGTTGAGCTTGGTCTCGAACGGGTCGTCCTGCATCTCGACGGCGAATAAGCCGACGCGAAGCTCGACCTGTGGCAGGCGCTTGGGCTCCTCCGGGCCGGGCTCGATGATGATGCGGCTGCCGCCCTTGACGTGCTCGTACACGAGCTGCTTGGTCGCCTTGACGAGGCTCGCCGTGTTGTCGATGATGCGCGAAAAGATGTATCGGAACGGGATCCGCAGCCGCGCCGTCTCGCTCGAGAGCGCGAGCACGAACGAGTGGTACCCGTCGTTGTCCGGGTCGGGGCGCAGCCGGAACTCGCATCCGCGGAGCGAGACGATGTCGTCCCACTTGCCCGGGACGGTCGGGCTTTGCCCCGCGAGAAGCGCCTTGTCCCACTGGACGGCGAGCCCCGAAGCGCGCGCGTGCTGAAAGTCGACACGGCGGAAGTTCATGAAGAGATGCGTGTCGTGCGGGAGTGTCGGGAACAGGTGCAGGTCGGTGACCTTGCCGCTCGCGCAGATTAGAGGCGGCGGACGGCGCGGCCTCGCGGCGGCTGAGGCGGCGACTTTGGCGGCTGTGTCGGAACTGAGGACGGCCTTTGGGAGAAGCGACCGGAGCGACGAGATGGCGACGAGGCAGAGGTAGATGCTAAAGAGCTCGATCCGGACCGTGACGACCTTAGCGTCGACCATGAGCGTGATCTCGTCGAGCGACCCGTCATCGCCGTCCTGCCCCGGCGCCCGCTCAATCTTCACCCTCACCGCGATGTGCGGCACGACGACGAGTCCCCTCCCTTTCTCCCTCTCCTCCTTGCTCCGCCCCCTCCCGCCCTCGTCCCGCGGCGGGATGATGCTCTTCCTCCTGCCCGTCAGCCCGCTCAGCTCTGCCCGCCCGCGCAGCTCCCAGTCCTCGCCGTCGCTCTCGCCGAGCCCGTCCCCGCCCCGCGCAGCGCCGCGCCTCCGCCCGCGGCTCGCGCGCGCATCGACGACGGGGTCGACGCTCCAGTCGCGGAGGCTGAGCTTGACGAGCGCCGACGGCGCGCCGGCGGCGTTGACGTTGGCGTTTGCCTCGACGCGGAGATCCTCCGCCAGGTCGAGCAGGCCGCGAGCGGCATAGTCGCCCGTGAGGCCGAAGCCGGCGTCGTGCGCCGAGGCCGAGGGGAGGAGGTACTGCAGCACGAACGGCCCAGAGTGGAGCGCGACGCCCCGGCACGAGTGCGCGTCCGCCTTGGGGTCCGTCCCCGCGATGCGCAGATCGAACGACGCCAGAGCGAGGTACAGGCTTTGGTCCGCGGGGAAGAGGTCGACGAGCGGCACAACGGGTTTGGGGGCGGCGGGCGTCTTTGCGCGCGAGGTGGATGTCGCAGACGCACTGGCCAGTGCAGAGACGATGTCGCGCAAGCAGCCCATGACGACCGGCCGCCAGAGGTCGACCTCGATCGTCTCGAGGAGGACGCTGTGCTCGCCCCTGCACGTCTCGAGGTCAATCCACGGGACAGGGACGCCTCCGCGCAGCGTATCGTCGCCCAGTGCGCGGACGGACGAGCGGAGCTCAAGCGGGCCGAGCGCGAGGATGTCGAGGCGGACGGGGTCGGACGGGAGCGCGGGCATCCCGCTGCGCCCGTTGCGCGCGTCCTCCTCAGAGGAGTCCGTGTCGTACCCCTGCTCGGGCGAGTGCCCGTCGTGGCTGCTCGCAAGGATATAGACGTTGACGGTGTCGGCCGAGGCGGAGATGCGCATCGAGTATTCGTACGAGTACTTGTCCTGAGCGCACTCACGAATGTCAGCTCCTTCTCCCTGATCCTACAGCGAGTGATGAAGAGGGACTCACAAGGTCTTTCGTAAGGTTCGGCGCAACCTTGAGCGGCTTGACCCTCCTCCTCGAGTAGTCCTCCGAAAGCGGCTTGGGCGGCGGCACATCCCCCTCGGGCCACTCCCTCTCCGTCTCCTCCCTCTTCCTGCTCCTGCTCCTGCTCCTACTCCTCTCCTCCGCCCCGTTCCCGCCGCGATCACCACCGCGGTGGTGCCTCCCCGCCCTCGCCGCCGCGCGCCTCTCGACCTCGCTCCTCCTGACGCTCCTCTCCTCCCACGCACCCTCGAAGCCGACCTGGGCCCCGGGCGCGCTCAGGCACAGCAGCTCGGGGGCGACCCAGCTCCGGAAGAACGGGTCGTCGGGGTCGCCGTCGAGCTCGGGCGGGAGGTCGAGCGCGAGCGGGGACGACGCGCGCGGGCCGGTCAGGCGCAGCTCGAAGCCCGCGCAGGTGAGCGCGCCGACGACGCGGGGGAGCGCGTGCAGCCGCTGGGAGGCGGGGGCGCTTGACGGAGGAGAGGACGGCGAGGAGGAGGAGGAGGAGGAGGAGGGGCAGGGCGGTGCGCGCGGCCGCGCCTTGAAGATCCGGAGCGCGGCATCGAGCGTCTCGAACGGTGCGTGGCCGCGGACGGGGCCGAGGAAGCCCTCGACGATGACGAGCGCGTCGTCGTGATTCCTTGGCGCGCTGCTGGCAGCGGCGACTCTGGTGGGTGCACCGAGAGAGGCAGGGAGGAACGACGAGGACAGGTCCAGCCGCGAAGGGCCAAGGGACAGCGCTTTGGTCGACGCGTGGAGGGCTTCGTCTGTATATCCATCCGTGTCAGCCTCTGTTGCGCGCACACAGGCAGGAGAGGAGAAAAGCAAGGGAGACGAGGCACTCACCCTCGTTCCCGTCGACCCGGACCCGTCCCTCGACCTCGCGCCACTCCATCCCAACGCAGCACGCGCTCTCGCCCGCCGTGAACCACGCCTTGTGCTCCTTGCGCACATCGCCCTCGCGGACCTGGAGGCGCGCGCCCCGCAGCGTCAGCGCGAACTCCATCGTCCTGGGGAGCCGAGGGCCGCCTGCGGGCGAGGCAGACAGGAGCGCCGCGGGGGTGGCATAGTGCGCGGAGAGGACGACGGGCGGGAGCGCGAGGTCCACTTTCCCGAGGAACCGCAGCGGGGACGGCCGTCCTGCGGGCTCGGGCTCGGGCCCGCCTGCACGCGGCTGGGACGGGCGTGCGGCGCGTAGCGCCGCGAGGGACGCGAGCACGCGCTTGAGCTCGTGCACGCGCACGAGGACCTTCCCCGCGGCGCTGTCGTCGTCGTCCTCCTTCTCCTCCCGCTCACGGGCGGTCTCCTCCCGGCGCCGTCTCCGCGCGTCCTCCTCCTTCTTCTCGCGCAGCGACGGAGGCCCGCCGGGGGGTGCGAGCGAGACGCGCACGCCCCGCTCGCGCGGGACGAGCGCGTGCCCGCGCTCGAGGGGCGCCTCGACGCGGAGGCACAGCGCGGCGGGCATCTCGACTGCGGCGCGGTCGCCCTCCTCGCCCTGGAGTTTCACCCCGCCCAGACGGGCCCACACGGTTCCTTCCTCGGGGTGGAGAGCGGCCCCGGCGGAGAGCGCGCCGGAGAGCGCGCCGACGCCCTCGAGCTCGAGGGCGAACTCGGCGTGGAGCGCGAGGCGGCGGACGAGGGGCGCGAGGCGCGCGAGGAGCGGGTGCAGCGGGCGCTCGGGGTGCAGGTGCGGCTGCGGCGCGGGCCTGGCGCCTTTGTTTGAAGAAGGAGGGGATGGCGGCGGCGGGGCAGAGAGGAGGGATGCAGGGATGCGGACGCGCACGCCCTCGAGGCGGAGCGCGACCCACGCGCCTTGCGCGCTGCCGTCCTCTTTGTTCGCACGCGCGAGGCGCACCCGCCGCACCTGGACCTTGACGCCCGTGCGGCGGTGGACGAACAAGAGCCCGACGAGCGACGTGGGCGTGAGGTGCGAGATGCGCACATGGGGAGGGAGGACGGCGAGGTGGAGGAGGATGGGGAGGACGAGGCGGAGGGAGAGGAGGAAGAGCGCCGCGTACAGCGCGAGACCGACGACGGCGTGCATCGTCACCGTGCGTGATGCAGGTAGGTGGTCGGGCGAGACGGGGTGAGGAGGGGGAGGGGGAGGCTGGCGAGGCGCTGTAGACGGGCAGAGGGTGAGCAAGCGCGCGCCATTTGCGGCCGAGAGAGAGCGCACTTGGCAGGCTCTGCAGACGGGTTTAGCACACTTCCATGTTCCGTGCGAAAAGCGGGAGAGCAGTGCGAGCAAGCGATCAGGCGGGACCCAGGCGGTGAGCGCGGGCGAGCTGGCGAGGAGGGGGCGGCGGTTGGGGGTGTACTCTTGTGTTAGTTGCGCAGCACTGACAGGTCTCTGCAGCAAAGCGTGCGCAGCGAGAGCAGCGAGGACGAGAGAAGCGGCGACGACTCGGAGGTGGAGCCGAACCTGGCGACGCGAGACCGCCCCCCTCGGCCAGCGCTGCGTGCGTGCTCGAGCTACCTCCAGAGGGCGATTCGAGAAGATGCGACGCAGGCATAGAGGGTGGAGGCTGCCTCTCCCTCGCTCGGCCACTGGTTGTTTACAAGCAGACTGCAGGCAAACGCCTCTCCTTCCCTTGGTACCGGTACTGAGGGGCGGCTCCAGCGCATGCGCAAGAGCGCTGTCCCGGGGCGCAATCGTTGAGCGGAAATGAGCAGAATGGTTGCGAGACGACTGTACAAAACACCTCTCCTCCCTCGCCTCCCTCACTCCCTCCCCGAGTCTTGCTTCTCGTGCAGACTTGACTGACGAAGATGGCGCTTAGAAGCCCGCCGGGACGAGGCCTGCGGGGGCGGTGCCGGCGGGGGCGGGGGCACCGGGCTGCGCGGGCGCGCCGTACGGGTTGGGTGCGCCGGGCTGTGGGCGGGGTGCCTAGGATCAGCCTGGGCTCTGAAGAGAGGCACAGCAGTAGTAGGAGGGCCAGGAGGGGCAGCCAAGCAGCCCGCGATGGACCGGGGAGTACGCACCTGTGCGAGGTAGTCCTTCTCCTGCTGGACGAGTGCGGCCTCGCCCTCGATGCTGAGGAGGAGGGGCATGCCCACGAGGAGGGCGCTGGTGGTGACGATCCAGGCGGCGTTGCCCGCCTTGGAGACGGACCAGGCGAGCCAGCTCTTGGCGGAGGCGGCGGCGTCTGCGACTGCGGCGCGGGTGGTGGGGGGGACCATGTCCTTGAGGGCGTAGAAGCGGTCCCTGAGCGACTCGCTGTCCGGGTCGAAGGGCGCGAGCTGCAGGTCCGAGTCGCTCAGGACCGAGTCGACGTCCGAGCCCGCGTCCGACGAGGCAGAGCTCCACGCGTCGTCCGACACTTCGGTGACGCGAACCCTGTTGTTCCGTGCCAGTCGCAGCCAGTCCCAGCCAGAGCGAGGGCGAGAGGGCGAGCGCGGGTTCGGCGAGATGAGGGCGAGCGAAAACGGGGCGAGAGCAGACGGGGCAAGTCGAGCGGGTCAGCGGGTGGCAGGGTGGGTGTAGTCGGGCGGTAGGGATGCGTCTCTTTGCGCACTCACATTGTCGTGCGTTGGGCGAGGGTGAGGGCGAGGTCGAGGCGGAACCCTGGGCCCTCTCCTCTCCTCTCGCCTGCTCTCGTCGCCTCGACCGCGTGCGCGTCGCTCCAGGGCAAGCGTGGCTGCACAGCCTCACCCGGGCCTCCCTCTGCATGACCCCGCCGCACCCCTCCGCCCCGCCCACGAGCTCGCGCGCATGCACCATGTCGAGCTGAGGGCCCTCGCCACCCTCACCCCAAAGTACCGCGCCCACCTCCTCAAGGGTCCGTTCTGCCCCGCTCACCTCCACCACAGAGACCACGTTCGCCCACCCCGCCAGCCGGTGCACGCGATGCGCGACGACCGACCTCGAGCGACCCCCATCTCGACCCCGGCCCTCCCCCGGCCCCTCCCTCATCTCGCCCCACACAGCCCAGACCCGCGCAAGCACCCGCTGACGCGCTCCAGACACCCACAGCGCAGTACCTCACCGCCGCAGAAGTCCTCCTCACGCCCCCCGCCGCCCTCGCGCGCCGCACAAAGCTCCCTCCCCCCGACGTCGCCGCCCTCCTCGTACAACTCTCACACGCCGTGTGTGCCCTCGGACCCGCACGGGACCGCAGCGTCGCGCAGCTAGTCGACGACGACGAGGGGACTGGCGTCCTCACCACGGGCGATGACGGGATCGACGAGCTCCTCGGGGGCGGCGTCCGCGTCGGCAGCTTGACCGAGATCGCCGGGCATTCGTGCGTGCCCGCTTTTCACCTAGCTCGCGAGAGCGCTGATCGGAATGCGTCTACAGATCGTCCGGCAAGACGCACCTCTGCCTGCAGCTTGCCCTGATGGCGCAGCTGCCGCCCTCGCGCGGCGGGCTCGGTGGCGGCGCGCTCTTCATCTCCTCCGAGGGGAACGTGCCCTCTTCGCGGCTGTTCTCTCTCGCAGAACACCTCGCCGCCAGTCCAGAGGCGCAAGGCAGGAGCGCGTGGGACTTCCTCGACAACGTCCACGCGGAAAAGGCCCCCGACGTCGAGACGCTCCACGCCGTGCTGTCGTACCACGCCTCGGCCGCGATCGAGCGCGTCGCCTCTTACGCGGCATCCTCGACGCCTCTGCCGACTGCCCTCCCCGCCGCCGTACCGGACCCGACTCAGCCCCCGCTCCCCTCCCAGGCACTCCTCGCCGCGCGTCCGCCGCCCCGCCCGCCGCTCCCCGTCCGGCTCCTCCTCCTGGATTCGCTCGCAGCGCCCTTCCGCGCCGCCTCGTCGACCTCCACCGCGGGGTTCGCTCAACGCGCAAAGGAACTCGCCGCCCTCGGCGACGCGCTCAAGCGCCTCGCCGCCGCCCACCGCCTCGCCGTCGTCGTCGTGAACCAGGTCTCGGACTCGTTCGCCGACAGCGCCAGCGCCGGCGGGGCGCGCGCGCTTCCGCCCTCGTTCCTCGACCCCGCCCCCGCCCCCGCCCCGAGCCCCGGAAACGGGACGCCCCCGCCGCCGCACACGCAACACGCGCTCCCCGCGCTGCTGTACAGCCGGATCCAGTCCCCGCACTTCACGGGCGAGGCCGCGTCCCGCTCGAGCGCGCTCCTCCCCCTCCCCTTCGCGCACGGCGTCCAGGCCGCGCTCGGGCACGCGTGGTCCGCCGTGCCCAGCACCCGGGTCCTGTGCCTCGTCCGCCGCGGTGACGGCGCGGCGGCGACGAGGAGGGCGGTGTGCGTCGTGTGGAGCCCGTTTGCCGAGCGGGGCGTCGTCCAGGTGGAGCTGCGCGCCGAGGGGTTGCGCAGCGTCGGCGCGGTGAGGAGGAGGGACGTGGTTTACCGCGTGGCGAGGGGGCGCGGAGAGGAGGACGACGGCGGATGGGCGAGGGAGGAGGAGGAGGGGAACCCGAGAGGGGGAGACGACGAGCCGGATGGGAGGACGTAGTTCTGTCTTTTTGTCCGCTGTGCGTGTTGTTGTTGTACCTCTCTTCTCGTTCGCCTTCTCTCCGCCCTCGAGCACACCTCAGCTCAGCGAGCCAAAGAGAGAAGAAACGTCATTAGGACCGTACAACAAGCACTGCACTCCCGTCTCGTCTCGTTCGTTAGCGAGGTCGTCAAATTCGTCCCCACCATCCCCCGCCCTTCCCCCCCACCCTCCGGTGGGTCACCGCGTCGGCGTAAAGACGTTCGCGCGGACCTGCTCCTCGACCCAGGCTTTGACCGCGGGCGGGCCACCGCCGTCCATCATCAGGCCGTCAGGGACCTGCGGCCGCGAGGTGAGGCGAGGTCAGCACCGGGTACGATGAGGGAAGAGAGGCAGGAGCGAGGGGAAGGAAGGAAGGAAGGAAGGAGGGGGGGACGGAAGAAGCATACGCACCTTGAGCAGCCGCAGGTTTTCGTTCGCTACCTCGGCGAGCATGTCCCGCACGTCGACGAGCTCAAAGTACCCGCCGCAGATCTGGATCCGGCAAGGACACAGCGAGCATACCCGCAGTGCGTACGGTGCCGGAGAGAGGTGGAGGGAGGAGGGCATGTTCAGCGGGGAAGGAGAGAGGAAGCAGGAGGACACGTACGAGCAGGTTTACGGGCGGTATCTGTGCATTCAGCACGACGCCGCAATCCTGCCCACAGTAACTCGCTCGTCAGGAGAACGGCTCGGGATGAACGGGGTTGAGAAGGACGACGGTCGCCGCACCAGGATGTCCGACACGCCCGCCACGACCCGCACGACCTCGTCCTCGTTGATGAGCTTCGACAAAGCCTGTACACCTGCCTCCCTGCCCCGCGTAAGCACGGCCCAGAGAGCGGGAGCGCGAGCGGGAGGGCGGGACGCACGCTGCGGGTGCTGCCCGAGGAGGACGGCGCGGACGGGCTCGCCCGAGAGCGCGAGCGGGGTGGTGAACTGCTGCTTAGGGTGCTGGTTGAGGTCCATCGCGCGCGCGCGGGCGGGAGCCTGGCCTGACGAGGTGGGGCGGGTTGGGCGGGGTGAGCCTGCTGCGGCGGTTACGGGCCGGATGCGCGTGTGGTCGATTCACGACAAGACTTAGCGAGCTTGTGTGCTCTCACAAGGCGGAGTACTGAGCAGGAGACGACGCGAGACCGGCGAGGACGTCGTCGCTCGCTCGCCCCGTGCACTCTTTCGCACGTTACGGTCGAGACCGCCGCAGACGATCCCCCCGCTTTCGACCCCGCATGGGATCGACAGGGCTCCGTTTGGGACGAGGCCTGCACACGCCGTCCTCCTCTTCCTCCTCCTCCTTCTCGGAGCGAGCACCTCTCCCTCGACTTGGTCGCGTGCTAGGGCCATGCCTAATCTTCCGGAAGCTTCGGACACGGAAGCCGTGTCCGAGCTGCCAACTCCACGCGTTCCGAGCGAAAACTCAAGCTCCACGACTCGCCTCTCTCCTTGCGTACGTCGCACGCAGCGCTGCCGGCTTAGGAAATGCGTGCATCACGCCTCGGTACAGACGACTCAAGACGCGTCTCTGGGGCCCAGCAGTTCCGCCGCGCACATGGAACCGCATTCCTCTCGACTGCGCGATCGAGCTCCGCCGGAACCCCATCGCTTCGCTGCGCCTTGCGCGTTTCCTTGCTCCTGTTCGCTCTTGTCCTTGTGTGCTCTGCTTGGTTCGCCGTCGCTGGCTTGCTTGCCCCTCGGTTCTCTCCCCGTCACTCGTTTACTTTCTCGCCTTCCTCGACGCGCCGAGGATCAACAAACCACGGCAATGCGGTACGCGTCGGCGACCCTCTTCGCGCTGGCGACGCTCGCCCTGCCTACAGTCTTTGCATCCGACTTCCAGCAGGCGCACAAGCGCGCTCAAAACGCGCCTCATCGCGAGCACCACCTCGACAAGCGGTACCCGCCCGACCGCGCGACGACCTATATCCCGACAACGACGCCCGCGTACGTCGTTGAGGCTGCCTCCGCGACATCCACCGCGCCTTCGTCGTCGTCGAGTACCGCTCCACCCGCAAGCCAGACAACGCCCGCGCCGGGGCAGTTCCAGAGCGGGACGACGCGCGCGCTCGTCGCCGCGACGACGTCGACGCCGACGACATGTGCGCCTGCGTACGCTGCTACGAGCATGATCACCGGAACGGGGACACTGCCCAAGCCGACGTCGTTCGTCAAGAAGGTCGGGATCAGGGATAAGTTCCTCACGCTCGACGGGTCGCCGTTCATCATTGTCGGGCCGAGTGCGCTGTCCTGCTGCACATTGACGTCGTCACTTTAGCTGACCAGCTCTTGACGCGCAGACATCTACTGGCTCTGCCAGGTGCATCCGACGACTTGCCTTGCGCGAATCTTGCAGCTGACCTGTCTCCCCGCCCCACCAGGACGAGAATTACGGTCCCCTGGGCAGCTACACCGACAAGGCCCGTATCCGCGAAGCGCTCGCCATCGCCGTCGCCATGGGCGCCAACACCGTGCGCTCCCTCGCTCTTTGCTCCGGAACGCCCTCTCACCGCTTGCCTACTTTGCGCGTGCTGCACCGCAGATCCGCGCCCTCTCGTGCGGCATCTCCATCGGCACGTACCTCGGCCAGAATCCGTACAACCTCCAGCCGACGCTCAACGTGATCAACGACGCTGCGGTGTGTTTCCTCCTCCCCTTTCCTTGTGCTTTGAAGAGGGCAGGCGCGCTGACGGGATGGAGGAGTGCGCAGTGGGACGTGAGGGACTACGTACTGTACGCGGCACGCGAGTACGGTCTTCGCGTTATCATGACGCTCACGGACAACTAGTGTGTCTCTGTTCTTCCTCTTCGTGGGCGCGAAGCAGCCGCTGATCTTGTTTCGATCACAGCGCCTACTACGTGCGCCCATACTCTGAAACTGCAATCTTGTGTGAGCCCTACTGACCTGGCCAAACGCACGTCTCGCAGCACGGCGGCAAGTGAGTCCCCCGTCTCTGACCATCCTCACGCTCAACCCGCTGACCTTCCGCGTGGAAGATACGACCTCATCAACTTCAAGCGCGGCTCGCTTGCAAATGGCGGCGCGTCCTTCTACACCAACCGGGCCGTCATCAGCGCATTCACCGTCTGTCGCGTCGCGACCTTCGCAACTCCTCGCAGTTACGCTGACTCGCGGAGCACACGCAGTACTACATCGGCCAGTTCATGCGCCGCGTGAACTCGTACACGGGCGTGGCGTACGTTGATGACCCGACTATCCTCGGTGCGCCGTCCTTTCTCCCTTTCTCCCTCTTGCCTTCCTTCCCTCCCTGCACCTCCCGCCAGCCGTTCTCTCCCTCCCTTCGATTTTCCAGGGACTTCTGACATCTCGTCCTCGCGCGCAGCCTGGGAGACGGGTAACGAGCTCGGCGGGTACATCAACGCCGAGATGTGGCCCCCGGCGTCGTGGACCACAACCATCAACTCGTTCATCAAGAGATACGACAACAACCACTTGATTCTCGAGTATGTCGCCCTCTCTCTTCTCTGCATGGCGCAGGGCGCAGAATGGCGGGAACTCTGTCTCCCGGACATCTTGCTCTTTAATCCTCTTCTTGCTTGTATGTCGTACTGACTGCGCCTTCTTCCCATCGCAGCGGTCCGCCATCCCTCTCATGTCTGAAGCCTATGGGTAACGGGCAGAATGCTGACGCTCTTCCCGCTCGGCAGGCTCCAACGGCTTCTGGAACTGTGAGTATTCTATCCCTGTCCCCTCTATCCTTTCTTGCGCGGCTAATTCCGCTCGCGTTCTCGCAGACACCAACAACGCAGCGGCGCCCGGGCTCAACCTGCGCTACGTGCAGATCATGACGGACCACGGCTACCCGCGCAACACGGGCATTCTCTCGCACGAGATGGGGCAGATCAACGCCGCGTACTACGCCAAGAACTTCCTAATCGGCGAGTACGACTGGACCACGACGCAGAGCTCGGTACCGCTTGCAACGTACTTGAGCTTGATCGAGAGCTACAAGCCGAACGTTGGCGAGTGCGTCTTCGGTTTCCTCTCCTTCCTTTCCCTTCCTTCGTCTGCTCCGTACTTCTGCCTCTCGTCCCAGCGTGTCCCCCAGAGCACGCGTTGACCTCTCTGTGTCAAACACAGCATGATCTGGAACGTAATGGGCCATGACCCGCAGTGTTGCCGCTTCGTTTCCCACAACGACGGTGCGCCTGCACGTCCTTTTAATTTCTGGCTCAGCTGACTTCTTGATGTGTCTTTGCAGGCTACTCGTGCGTTACCATGCCTCTTCTTCTCGGAATTGCGCTGACCTTTTGACCTCGCTCCCTACTTCCCGTGCATCGTCTCCCACTCCTGCCTGCATTTCATCACGCAGAATGTACTACCCCAACGGCAATTCAGTCGCCGAGTAAGTCTCGATCCCCTCCGCTTTTCCCCTCAAACCCCATGCGTCCAGCCGTATCCTCCGCGCGCTTCTTTCGCGCTCCCTTCCAGAGCTTGCACTGACGGTCTACCGCTCCGCAGCCAAGGCAACATCCTCCAGGTCGTCCAGCACTGGCACCGTCAACGCGGCCTTACGCCGCCAACTACGCTTACGGGGGTGGCGTGCCCGCAGCCCGTCTTCTGAGCCACCTAGCGCGCGCGTGTGGAGGCGCTTCGACAGGCGCGATGCCGGGCTTGCAGGGATGGACCGCCGGAAGGAGACGTAGATGGACGCGCGGCAGGGGAGGCGGCGCATCGGAGGAGCGGGGACGGGGATGGACACTCGCTTTTCGTATTTCATGGTCGCGGCTCAGCTGGCGTAGGTCTTCACCCGATCCAATTACCTTATCTGTGCCTCACTCGAGACGTTCTGATGAGTTAGAGCGCGTGTATGGAAGAGAAGCGCGCGGCGGTTCGGTTGCACGCGCATCTTGCGACGAGGCTCTCGTCCGCTCCCTTGAACGGATAGTGCTTGTGGTGCTCACGCCCGTTCATGCGCTTGCACTCTGCTTTCTCGCCTTCGCAGCGATACCCGGAAGCAGCTGCACCCGACGTCCGCCGCCCGCCTCCTCCGAGAATTTCGACGTTTCGAGCCCCGTCTCACCGCCGGCTTCGGCTGCCTCGCTGCTCCGCTCTCGCGTGCTGCACGAGGTCCGCTCGAGCGATCGCTCCTACCCCCGCAAGCCCGCACAAGGCCCTGAGGCCCCCGTCGAGCCTCGACCCATACGATCGCCTTTCTCCTCCCGCTCGCATCTCCGGCTGCTCGCCCGCTCGAGTCTCCGCCCTGGTGCACAATGCAGCTTCCCTGGGCTGTCGTGCGCTGCTCTGTCTCTCGCTCCTTGCTCCGCTTCGTCACTCGCTCGCACCCCGGAGGTGCTCGCGTCGCTTAGACGCCCAACTCGCCTGCACGGAAACAAGGAGACACGGACAATGCTCGTCGCCATTCGCTTATCGCTCCTCGCGCTGCTCGCTCTACAGGCTTCCGCCGTCAGCGGACGACTCGAGCGGAGGAGGGAGGTCGCCTTCGAAGGGAAATCGGTGCAGCGGCGGGCGGTGGATCTGCGAGTCGAGGAGGCGGTGGAGGCGGTTGCGACGGAGGCGCCGACACTTGAAAAGCGCGCGCGCATGCCGTATGCGCAGCTCCAGTCGAGCTTGAGCAGCTCGAAGGCGGCGGCAGCGGCGGCGGCTTCTTCCAGGTGCGTACCTCTCCCTTTCTCACTGTCTGCACACTGTAGCTGACTCAATACCTCGCAATCCTACGCGCCATCGGCCTCTGCACTAATCGTATATCTTCTGCTTCTTGCCTTGCTACTTTCCAGCTCCTCCACCTCCTCGCCCGTCACGTCAATTCGTTCGACGACGACTGCCGCACCTACGACGACAACGTCGGCCGTCAGTACGACAACAACAGTTGTCCCGACCACGACGAGGACGATGTGCGTCCTTTTCTGGGGTAAAATTTTCGTGAGATGCGAAATTCACACTCTCTTTGCCCTCGCAGAACGACCACGACGATCCCCACAACGACCGCAACTACGCGAACGACGACGACTACCACCACGACGCGCACCACCACGACCACGACGCGCACCACCACAACCACTCTGTGCGTGAAAGCAGACTACGCGAGCAAGCGAGGACAGGTGAGTTGACCCACTCCTTCGTACCCTCCCGCTCGACAGCGCTATCACTACAAGTCCTGCACCTGTCTGTGCGCCCAAGTACACCGGTGGGGCAACCACGGTCAAGGGCACTGGTGCGTCGTCAGCCTCGTCGCCGCCGAGCAAACGACACTGATGTCGTGCGCGCTTCCTCATTTCCCGTCGCAAAGGCACGCTTCCCAAGCCCACTACCTTTGTCACACGCGCTTCGGGCAGCCAGCAACTCACGCTCAACGGTGCACCTTACCGCATTGCCGGTCCGAGTGCGTCCTTCCCTTCCGTCTTCCTTCTCTTCCTATTTGGTGTTAGTGATGCTAATCCATGCTTGTTGACAGACATCTACTGGCTGTGCCAGGATGAGAACGTCACGCCGAAAGGCTACTACACCGACAAGGGAGTACGTCTCTCCTCTTCCCGGCTCTCCTGGCGTTGGATGACCGTGTACACCTCTCCTAGCGCGTACGCGAGGCGCTCGCTATCGCTGTGGCTATGGGTGCGAATACCGTGCGTCCTTTCCCTTGCTCTGCGGACGAGGCAGGGCAGCTCATCTCCTTCGAACGCGCCAGGTCCGCCTCATCTCGTGTGGTGTTTCGGTCGGCGGCAACAATCCGTACAATCTTGAACCGTCTATGGGCGTCTGGCCCGATGTCGCGGTACGCAATAGCGAATCAGCTGTCAGCAGCCAGACTGACCTTGCTTTTCAACAATCCTTCCTCTTCTCCCACGCTTCCTCATTGCCGCCGATCAATGCGACTGCACAGTGGGATATCCACGATTACGTCATTTACGCTGCACGCGAGTACGGACTGCGGGTCATCCTCCCACTCTCGGACAACTAGTGCGTCCCCCTCCTTTCGCTTCCTCCTCCTCCATGCTGAATCGCCTTTGACTTGCAGCGACTACTACGTGGGCTAGTTCGTTCGTATGCTACCCTGCCGCTCGCTAACCTCGCTTCGTGCAGCATGGCGGCAAGTACGACTTCCTGCGGTTCACAGGTGTCTCGACGGCGAACAAGGGCGCAGCGTTCTTTACGAATCAAAAGGCGATCGATGCTTACAAGGTACGTTCGGGGCCCTTTACAATGCAACTAACGCTGACGCCCTTCGTGCGCGCAGGCTTACATTGTCAAGCTCCTCTCGCACCGTAATGTGTACTCGGGTGTGACCTGGGCGAACGACCCGACCATCCTTGCCTGGGAGACGGGCAACGAGTGGGGTTCCTACATGAACTCGGAGGCGTGGCCGTCGGCGGCGTGGACGCAGCAGATCGTCAGCGCGATCAAGAGCGTCGACTCGAGGCATCTCATCATAGATGGTACGGCGCACTTCTCCCGCTTCTCCTTTCCGCCTGCTGATTCTTCTTTTCCACGCAGGATCCGTCGGGCTTTGGAATTGTGCGTCTTCTTGTGGTCGTGAGAAACACGGGATGCTGACTCCCTCCGTGCGCACAGACACGACCGGCGCGACTCCTCCAGGTCTCGGCGTGGCAGGCATCGACCTTGTGACGGACCACGGCGTGCGTTTCTCCATACGATAGGTTGTGGATTTGCTGTTAACACCGCTCATGCCGCAGTACCCGCGCAAAACTGACATACTTTCGAAGGAGATCTCCATCGCAAAGAGCGCGAAGAAGGCGTTCTTGATCGGTGCTTACTACTATCTTACTCTCCTATCCCCTCACTGACACCCACGTTGCAGGCGAGTTCGACTGGACCGCAACACACGGCGGGGCTGCGCTGGGCGACTACCTGAGCATGATCGAGAACAACGGGCTCGGCTCGTACGTTCTGCTTCCCTTTTCTTTCTGGGGTTCTTGTAGGCCGATGCTCACACGGGCGGGCAGAATGGCGTGGAATGTGATGGGTCACGACGCGCAATGTTGTAACTGGATCAGCCACTCGGACGGTACGCATCTTCTCTCTCTCCTATCCACGGACTCTGCTGACACTGCGACTACTGGACCGCCACTTGTCTGTGCATCGTCGCCGTGCAGGCTACTCGTGCGTCCTGCTTCTCTGGGATGGCCGTCGCGAATCGAGCTGACCTTCCCAACTCGCCCTTATCTGCTTGCCCCCTCCCTCCCTCGTCCTTCTCCTCTTCTTCATCGCAGACTCTATTACCCGAACGGGCAAAGCAACTCTGCCGAGTGCGCCCTCTCCTCCCCTCCTTCCCCAGCTCCGCTCACCCGCCTCGTCCCCCAACGCAGCCAAGCCAACGTCCTGGCCCTCGTCCGCCACTGGTACAAGCTCACAGGCCGCGCGCAGGCGAGCAGCTTACCCGGCGTCGCGTGCCCGCAGCCTTATTTCTAGAGCTTCCGGAGTGAGAGAGTCGGGGACGGAAGGGAAGGAAACGGAGAGGGAGCGCCGGCGCGCGCATTGGGTGTACAGCTTACTTAGGGTGTATGGGCACTCATGCCATGGTTCTGGGTAGAACGGTTTGGCACAGCGGATTTCTTCTCTATCGGTCGACCGAAGCGGAAAGCGCGTCAAGCTGGAAATCCGTTTCATTCGTTATGGAGCAAGGCTTCTCAGCTCTCTCGCTCAGAATGGGGTACAGGCATGGAGGTAACATCCTGAGCAAAGGCTTCACCCTCTGCGCTACTGCTTGTACGACCCGCCTGTCTCAGCCTGCATGTCCCGCAGGGGAAGCAGGAGAGGCCATGGCAAAGTCAGCGGGACGATTCAAGGCCAGTATACGCGTGATGGAGAGGCGTACGTCAATCGTCTGCGATCCCGCAAAGAGAGCATTCTCCGAGTCAGCAGGCGCGAGGAGAAAGAAAGAGAAGCGAGACGCACGTCGAAGTACGGCTGCCCGCCCGCATACCCTGCCGACTCTGTCCCCGTCTGTACCTCCACATTAGCATTCCCGCTTGGGTCACATGGTACAAAACCTGCGCACCACCGAGCGCGTCCACCGCGCCTCGTCCTCGCCAATGGGGATTGGCTTTGGGCTCCGCTCGCTCGCGCTCGCAGCCTCGATGAGCAGCTGTGCGTGGCAGAGGCGGTCGAGGAAGATGTACCATGCTGTATCACGCGGGCGTGTTAGCGCCAAGGGTTGAAAAGAAGATAGGCAGCTGATCAGGGACGCACCGACGGCGCCCTCGATCGTCGAGGCGACGGTTAGCTGGCCGTGGTTTTGCATGAGAACGGCCTTGCATGAACCTAGAGCCCTGCACAGGTGAGCGAGATGTCAACAGATGCCCAAAGGAGAAAAGGAAGCACAGGAAAGAGAACAACGAGAGGCGAGCGCACTCTGCGATCTTCTTCCCCTCGCCGCCGCTGAGAACAACGCCGCCGAACTCCTTGTACACGGCGAGATCGTTGTGGAAGGCGCAGGCGTCTCTGCGCTCGCACTCCACGTGAGCAGGATCCCGCAGCCACGGCAGCGAGGTCGCATCTCACTGCACAAACGTGTCGATCCCCCTCCCAAACGCGCTCCACGCCTTCCCGTACAGCGAGTGCGCGTGCACCGCCGCATGCACGTCGGGCCTCGCGGAGTGGATCGCATGATGGATCTCGTACGCGGCCGTGTTGTACTTCATGCGGGTCGGCCTGCCCCCCGCGACGATCTCGCCTGCGGGGGAGATGAGCAGCAAGTCGGAGACGGTCACGAGCGAGAAGGCGAGCCCGAGGGGGTTGACCCAGAAATGGTCCTGGTGGACGGGGTCGCGGAGGCTGTGGCGACAGGAGGGTTAGCAGAGAAGGCGGGAGAAGCGGGAGGCAAGAGGTACGTTGCGTGGCCGGAAATGCCTGCTCGTCGTCATAACTGTCAGCCTTGCGCTGGTCAAGAGCCTTGAGACTCGAGACCCGCACCCTCGTCGTAACCCATCTTCCCCAGCACCCTGAAGGCGCACGCCAGCCTCTCGAGCTTGTGCGCCCGCTCAGCGAGCTTGCCTTCCTCCGTATCGGGCCAGACAGGGATGCCCGCAAAATCCATGCTCTTGGCGCCGGCTTGGACGCTGCCGCCGTCGAAGACGTCGCGGGCGCCCTCGATGGGCGCGGCGGACTTGAGGGAAGCAGAGGCGGGAGGGTCGATGGCGACAGGAGACATGGCCTGAGTGAGTAGTGCCGTCTGGCGAGGGCAGCAAGAAGGGAGAAGAAAGCACGGGCGAGAGAAGTGGAGCCCTATCGAGACGGGGGAAGCGGGTGTCGGCCGAGGCGGGGAGGAGGCGGGTGAGAAGACGAAAGGACGGGACAGGCTGGCGGATTATGCCGGAGCGGGCGAGACGGCCTGGCCGAGCCTGAATATTGCTCTGTAGCGCCGATGCAGCACGAAGCATGGCAGTAAGAGCGCTGGCAAGGAAACGAGCACAAGTTGAGCGACTCCTCCGCCACTTTGGCCCACTGTGGATGCAAGACGCGCGCTGTTGCACAACAAGAACAGGAGAGACGATACAACACGCCAGAAAAGCACACCACAGCAGAGGAGGGGCTACTTGGCGTCGTCCTTCTTCTTCTCCTCGGCAGCCTTGCGCATGATGGTAAGCTTGCCGTGGGAGAGGGCCTGGGCGGCAATGTTCTTCTCGAGCCCGCTGGCGTGCGACGACGTGTTCTTCTGCTCGGGCGGAGGCGATGCAAGGTTGAGCGACGTCGACGAGGACGAGTGAGCTTGGACAGGCGGGGAGGAGCGGGAGCAGGACGCACGCGGTGGACGACGCCCTGGGCGACGAGGGAGGCCTTCTTGGGCGGGATCACACGGGCTGCACACGCGCCCGAGGGTCAGGACGAGGCGGGAGAGGGCGAACTGATGAGGAGGGGACGACTTGCCGCCCTTCTTGAGGTCCTTGGGCTGCTGCTTCTTCTGCGTCGAGCTCTTCTGCTTGTGTGCGTTCGCGGGAGGCTTGGCCTTGAACCCCTGCGCCATCCTGCGGTTGCCGCCGACGAGCGCAGGAGCGAGAGAGCGGTCCGCCCATGTTCGCCGCCTTCCCTCTCGCCCTCGCGCTCGTCCTGCTCCGTTGTCTCGCCAGTCTCTACCGCTAGTACCATTCGAACCACCGCCCACCGATGCGCGACGTCCGCGTGGTGCTCGTCGGCGACGAGGGCGCCGGCAAGAGCTCCATCATCTCGGCCCTCATCAAGTGCGTTCTGCCCCTTCCGACGCAGATATGGCACCGGTGATACAACGGGGACATTCTTGCTGGGGTGCTCACGAAGCGCACCGCTGATCCGACCTCTCCTCGCCTCTCTACACCCTCCCTCGGCACGGCCCCCCCACCTGCCCCTCCTCCGGCTCGCTGAAACAGAGAAGCCTTCGTACGCCTCGCACCCAAAACCGTCCTACCAGAAGTGACAATCCCGCCCTCCGTCACCCCGGGTCACGACGTAACCACCGTCATCGTCGATACCTCGCGTGCGTACCCGCTCGGCTCGCGCGTGGACGGCGCGATTGCGTCCGTTGCGAGTGCCGACCTATTCCGTACTCTTGTATACGTGCAGCTCGACCGGAAGACCGGAGCCACCTCGTCAATGAGATCCGAAAAGCGCATGTCGTTGGCATCGTCTGTATGTCCCCGCTACTTCTGCCGCCACTCCTCCGCTAACGTAGCTTCTCTTCCGCCTCTCCGTTCTACGCTCCCCTTGCCTTGCTGCACTGCCCTGCTCGCTTCGGCAGATGCCGTCGATAACCCCAATTCGTTCGACCGCGTCCCGACATACTGGCTGCCGACGATCCGTTCGCTGGGCGTCAACGTTCCCGTCATCCTCATCGGCAACAAGATCGACTTGCGAAACGGGCAGGTCACAAACCAGGCGCTCGAGGATGGTGAGTACGCGAGAGATCAATTTAGACAATCCGGCTGAGCCGAAGGAGAAACCCGCTGACTCGCTCCGCGCTCGGCGCAAAAATAGAGATCGTCCCAATCATGCAGGAGTATAAGGAGGTGGAGGTGCGCTAGAGTACACCCTATACCAAGATGCGCTCGCTTACCCGGCACACCGCTTGCAGACCTGTGTCGAGTGCTCGGCACTTCTCCCGCTCAACATCTCCGAGGTCTTCTTCTTCGCGCAGAACGCCGTCTTGCACCCCACCGCACCGCTATACGACACACGGCAGCACGTGCTCAAGCCCTCCTGCGTCGCCGCCCTCTCGCGCATCTTCCGCCTCGTCGATGCCGACAAGGATGGCCTCCTCTCTCCCGACGAGCTGAACGACTTCCAGCGCCTTGTATTTGACGCTCCGCTGCAGGCGCGCGAGCTCGAGGGCGTCAAGGAGGTCGTCGAGCAGATGACGGACGGCGCAGGCGTTGAGGACGGCGGGCTGAACGAGGAGGGCTGGCTCGCGCTGCATACGTACTTTGTGCAGAAAGGACGGCTGGAGACGACGTGGAAGGCGTTGAGGTGCTTCGGGTACGGGGAGGACCTGATGCTCAGAGAGGATTTCCTCTACCCGCGGTGCGTCACGCGGCCCCCCTCATCTCTACCGTCTCGCACGTCGAGCCTCGCTGATTGATCCTTCCCTGGCGCACAGGTTCGACATCCCGAGCGACTGCACGGCCGAGCTGAGCCCACGCGGCTACCAGTTCTTCACCGACATCTTCGAATCGTTCGACCAGGTGCGACCCCTCCTCTCCCCTTCTTGTTCTTTCCTGAGCTCACACGCCATCAAAATTCAGGACCGCGACGGCGCGCTCTCGCCTACCGAGCTCGACAATCTCTTCTCGACCGCGCCGGGCAACCCCTGGCTTGCGGGCGGGTTCCCGGAGACGACGCTTACCACGCCCGAGGGCGCGGTGACGCTGCAGGGCTGGCTGGCGCAGTGGTCGTGCGTATCTCTCTCTCGTCACACCCTTGAGCGCTCTGGCCCGCCTCAGCATGTGGCGTTACGTCTGTTCGGGTTCCTTCAGTACTAAGCCGCTCCGCCGTGGCGTGCAGGATGACCACCCTCCTCGAGCCGCGCGTCACGCTTTCTTACCTCGCATACCTGGGCTATCCGCACTCGTCTGCCACGCAGTACGCCTCGCTCTCGCACCCCTCGACGCCCGCGGCGTCGACCTCTGCGCGGCGAAACCCCTTCTCTTCCGGGTCTCCCGCCTCCTCGGCCGCAGACGGGCCGAGCTACCAGCTCCTGCCGACGACATCGGCGCTGCAGATCACTAAGCCGCGCCGGCCGAGCAGGCGCAAGGGCACCCCGGTCGAGCGAAGCACCTTCCTCGCGTACGTGCTCGGCGCCGCTGGCAGCGGCAAGACGGCGCTCCTCCGCGCATTCGTGGGCAAGGGGTTCGCGGGCGCGCACTATGCCGCTGAGGGCGAGGACTGGAGCGAGGGGAGGAAGGCGGCGACGTGGCCGGGAGGGAGGGCGGGGTACGGAGCGGGCGCGCCGGTCGAGGCGGCCGCGGGCGAGCGCGGGAAGGGGAAGAGCGTGGTCAACTGCGTGGAGGAGGGCGGAGGGGAGCGGTACCTTGTCGTGAGTTGTGCTTGCTCACGCCCGTTTCCGCGCCTCCGAAGGATGCTGTCGGCGGCTTTCCACTCGGAGCAGACGACTCGCTGACGCTTGTCGTCCGCCTTGCCCCCCAGCTGCAAGAGTTCGGCTCGACGTACGAGTCCGAGG
Organism: Rhodotorula sp. PL61-2; assembly: GCA_028828645.1. Taxonomy (NCBI): domain Eukaryota; kingdom Fungi; phylum Basidiomycota; class Microbotryomycetes; order Sporidiobolales; family Sporidiobolaceae; genus Rhodotorula; species Rhodotorula sp. PL61-2. The sequence goes on from JAPZQE010000011.1 coordinate 327,727, forward strand.
TTCTGCGCAACAAGAAGAAGCTCGAGCTCGCCGACGTGCTCGTGTTTGTGTACGACTCGAGCGACACCAACTCGTTCAGCTATGTGTCGAACCTGCGGGTACGCACTGCTCTCTCGTCCTGAGGATGAGAACAGGGCTGAGCGAGGCGTGAACGAGTAGCAACAGTACAAGCTGGACGATATCCCGACGCTGTTCGTGGCAACAAAGAGCGACCTCGACCTCGCACAGCAGGTGCGTCGCACCCTTTCCTTCCTTCAGCAGTTCTCAAGAGGGTTCAACTGACGCTCGAAATGTCCGCGTGCTCCTGCAGCGACACGAAGTACAGCCCGACACGTACTGCCGCAAGCTGTCGCTCCGGGTCCCGCTTGCCGTGTCGGTCAAGCGGGGCGAGCTTGCCGACTTGTACCACACGATCGTGCGGATCGCGATCCACCCGTGCGTTCGCTCTCTCTTCCTTCGTCCCACTCTGTCGATATTCGAAGCTGAACACGCCTCGCTTGCGCATACGCAGGCTCTCGGCGCTCCCTTACGGCCCGGACCGCTCGTCCGCCTCGTCGCTGCTGGGCTTCCCGGTCACGCGGACGCAGTTCTACGTGTGCGCGACGGCGGGCCTGACAGCGACGCTGGCGGTGGGGCTGGTGTGGTGGATGCGGGCGGGCGCGAGGGTGCACCATGCCGTGTCGGGCGGCGGGGGAGCGGGCGGCGGAGGGTTGCTGGCGTGGCTTGGGATGGGGAGGGCGTGAATGCGCGTAATGACGGTGTTCTCGCGGGAAGGATACCATGGAAGAGCGGGTATATGCGAGACTTGGGCGCGGAGTCGAGGGGGAAGCGGGCTGTGCACGGGGGGAAGCCTCCTACGCCGCGCCTTTGTCTCCGCTCGGCTTGCGATTGCTTGCGCCTGCGCTTCGAGGCTCTGTGCAAGATGAACGACGCGATGCTCGCTGCGCTCGGCGGGATCCCCACGGTGCCCTTTGGCGAGGGAGCGATGGGCGCGGGGCAGCAGCAGCAGCAGCAGCAGCAGCAGCAGCAGCCGGTGTTTGCTGCGCCCCCGCCAGACAGGATGCTCGACCGTGCGTATCTCCTCGCCTTCCTTCCAGCTCACCCTGCGCGGCAGAGAGCGAGATCGAGCGCTGACTGAACGTCGTCGCTCTCGCTCTCACCGCCATCAACGCCCTCTGGATGGATTCCGCCATGCTGGATGCCGTCATACTCTTCGTACAACGACATACGGACCGCGCCCAGTCGTGTTTATCCTGGATTGCACGGGGTGTACGTCTCTCCGTCTCTCGCTCGTCGACGCCAGAATGACGAACCCGCTCACCCTCCCGTTCCTGCGCGCAGCCATGGGCTCGTACATCGCCGTGCGCTCTTTATCCTGCACCCTTTCGCATCGGCGAGAGGAGCGCTCGCTGACCCGGCGCCGTTGTTCCCCCACTTCGCCCCGACAGAGCGCAACCAAGAACATCGAGCTCATCTGCGAGAACATCGTCCACTCGGGCAGTCTCCCCAGCGCAGACTGCCTCCGCATCGGACTTATTGCGTACCGGTGCGTCGGCGCGCCTTTCGCTGTATCGAGCAGCGGAGCGGGACGGGCGGTCACGAGGCGTGCGGCCTCCCGCTCACGCGAGCGTCTGCTTCCCGAGAGCATACTGACTTAGTCGCGATTACCTGCAGCGACTATCCGCCGCAAGACAAGTGCGCTCACCTCGCTCGCTCTCGCCGCTGTCCCGCTGACCCGAGCGCACCCCGCCCCCAGCTCCTACATCACCAAATCCTTCCCATTCACCTCGTCCGTCCCGACGATGAAGGAGCAGCTCAAGTCGCTTTACGCGTCGGGCGGCGGCGACGGACCTGAAGGCGTCACCGCCGGCATCAAGGCCGCGATGGAGCTCGACTGGCGCCCTACCGCGGCCAAGATGTGCGTGCTGATTGCCGATGCGCCGTGCCACGGAATTGGAGAGGTGCGTTCCTTCCTCGGTGCGAGCGAGGACGCGGCTGACGAGGAGCGAGAAGTATGGAGACGGGTTCCCCCAGGGCGGGCCGGACGGTGAGGATCCGCTCATCCTCGCGAGGCAGATGGCCGCAGCCGGCATCCCCTTGGTGCGTCGCCCTGCACCTCTTCGAGCGCACTCGGCCCGAACGACTCACCCGCTCGTCCCGCACCCGGCCCTCAACCTCCGCCTCATCCTCCTCGCCTGCCCATCTCCCGCTCGCAGTTTGTCGTTGCATGCGAGCCCGCGCTCTCCGGGTATCAGTTCGGCCTGGACTGGTTCCGCGCCCTCACCGTCATCACCTCTGCGCTCCTCGTCCCGCTTACGACGGCCTCGCTCCTCTCGCACGTGATCGTCGGGTCCGCGCTTGAGCACCTTGAGATGGAGCGCCTCATCCACGAGGTCGGCCAGGCCGTCGCCGAGCGCATCCATGCGGGATTGCAGACCGTCGACGATGTCGCCAAGGAGCTGCACGAGCGGCTGCTCCTGCGCGGGGAGGAAACGAAGCAGCTCAAGTTTGAGAGCATCCACGTACGTCTCGCCTGCTCGTCTCTCACGCGGTCAGCCTCGATGCGCGGAATGCTGATCTCCGAGCTGCGACGATCGCACAGCGCGAGACGGACGAGACGCGGCACAACGTCGAGACGTTCGTCAACGCGCCCGACCTGCAATCCGCCAAGCCCCTCCTCCAGAAGGTGCGTGCGGCGAATGGGCGATTCGTTGGTTCCACCACTATGTGCGAAACTAATCGTCTCCTCATTGCACAGATCCGCGGCTCGCGCTTCACGGACCAGTACCTCCGGTCCCGGTATAACTCGTCCTTTTCCCGCGGGCCCGCGTCCGACATCCTCTACCCCGCTCTCCCTCCCCGACCGGGCTCGTCCAGCCCCTCCGGCGGCAGCGGCGGCGCGCCCGGCTCCCCGCCCCGGAAGGTCATCTCCGAGTTCAAGCCGTTCGCGGCGGGCGCCGGGCTCAGCGTCGCGGATGCACCGCTGGGCCTGGGCGCGGAGAACGCACCAAAGCCAGTCGAGGAGGACGAGGTGGACCGGCTGGCGCAAAGTGTCGAGTTGAGGTTTGCCGGGATCAGCTTGGAGCAGGTGCGTCGCGGTTCCTCCAGAAGGTTGAGCGGCTCTCCTGATCGGCGCGAGGGCGAGGTTGACACTCATGACCTACTGCCGCTGCGACGCAGGCAAAGCGCATCACCGTTGCGAGCGCGTGGCGCACTGCCCCTCCGCGAGCGTGATCCTCACCCTCTGCGCCCTCGCCCCTCGTTCCGCCTCGTCACGACCCCCCCCCCCCCCCCCCCCCCCCGCACGCCGCTCGCATACCTCGTTACCTCACCGCATTTTTCCTATCCGTCCCGCCTCTGTTGCTGCCGTCTCCGCCGGCACCGCCCGCCATGGACCACCTTTCCCGCCTGTTTTGCTCGATACTGTCGCCTTCTTGCGCCCCTCTCGCCTGTCGCAGCATACCCCCCCTTGCAGTTCTGTCCTGCTCTCGCGCTGGAATGCGTTGTACCGTCTTGAATGCAGGTCGGCGCTCGCAAGAGAGAGTGAGGGGGAGTTTCGAGTTGAACCGGTCTCTTTGCGGCCGGGAGAAGCGGAGCCTGCCTAATGAGGCAGTTGTGCATGCAGGCGTGTGGGGAACCGTCATGAGTTGATCCCTTGTGAAAGCCATGACATCGGTGTCGCGAGGACTTGGGCGTGCAAGAGGCGCCCGCTTCCCTCGCCCTCTCCCTCTCCCACACGCCAAGTCGCCTCGGACTGGCAGTTCTCTCTACCTCGTGTTTTCCTCACGAAAACCCACATAGTGCGCTCCCGCTTGCCGTCTCTCGACTGCGCGCCCCACTGACGCCCGCTGTCCTCATCAGCCCGCCATGACCGACGCCCTCGCCCGCGTGCCGCTGCTCGGGCGCGACGACAGCGAGCAGGCCGACCTGACCATCACCGCCCTCGCGCACGCGTACGGCGCCCTCAAGGCCGGCAAGATGCCCACCACCGACCAGCTCGTCCGCGGCGTACGCAAGATCCTCGCCTCGACCCTCCTCCAGCCCGACGTCGGCGGCATGATGGCCAAGAAGGTCGGCGGCGGAAAGCTCTCCAAGCGCGGAAGGAACGTCGTCCTTGCCGAGCGTCGCGTCCTCGAGGCCATCTGCCGCCTCGTCCTCGAGAAGAACCCGGACGACAAGCTGCAGGAGTTCATCTGGGAGGCGCGCCACGCCGACCTCGAGCACGTCGACGTCGACGCCGACGTCCACGTCGAGCTCCCGAGCGTGCCCCTCCCCTCGACTGACGAGGTCAAGGACGCCGGCAAGTCGCTCCACGAGCTCCTCTCGCTCCTCCTCACCTCGAGCGAGCTCCGCAACCTCCTCGCCGACTCGCTCAATCTCTTCCGCGACCTCTTTGCCGACGCCCTCGACGAGGCCGCCCAGGCCCAGGTCGCCGCCATCAAGGCGAGCAAGAAGGCCGCGCGCGAGATCCGCCCCTCGGACGACCAGCGCGAACAGCACAAGACCGGCCTCGAGGCCGACCACTGGGAGGACGTCCTCGGCAACGCCCAGGACGTCCGCAAGCAGATCCGCCGCGGCTACGAGGACAAGCGCGACGACATGCTCCGCAAGGGCGTCAAGAAGGGCCGCGCCGTGCGTCTCCTCTCGCTGGTTTTGCGCGTTTGAGCCACCTGATAACACTTGATGCACACCCACAGCTCAAGGAGTACGTCGAGGAGAAGCTCCCGACCGACACCAAGGACGCCGTCATCGAGCGCTGGCGCGCCATCGTCAACGAGATCCAGTCCAAGCCCGAGTACTCGGACGCGGTCAACACACTCTCGCATCTCGGCCGCAAGTACTTCAACCTTGCGAAGGACGAGCTTCAGAAGGCTGCCGAGTCGTCGACCGCCAAGCTCAAGAACGTCGACGCCGACGTCAACGATGAGGCCAAGGACGCCGTTTCTCTCTTCCGCCAGATCATCGAGGGCTTCACCGGCCCGCTCGATGGCGCGCTTCAGGCGGCCGACCAGCTCCACAAGGACATCAAGGGCGACGAGCGCATCCAGCAGGTCTGGAAGGAGTTTGACCTCCTCCTCGACCGCGCGCTCAACGACCCGGGCTACATCACTAGCAACAAGGCGTCGCGCCGCTTCGAGAACATCTACGACCGCGCGCGCGCCATCGTCGAGTCGAACGCCGACTGGAAGCGTGACGCCAACGCCTTCATCGGCGAGACGCAGAAGCTCCTTGACCGGGCGGCAAACGACCGCGCGCTGGTCGCCGTCGGCGATGCGTTCGAGGACCTCGGCGACGCCTTTGCCGAGTTTGGCAAGACCGGCTGGAACCTCATGGGCGTGGATGGTGGCGACCTGTGGAAGGACGTCTCGACGGTGTTCCTCCCGCGCATCCTCGGCACCCTCAAGCAGGTCCCGCTTCCGCGCGTCGAGTTTTCTTCGGAGGACTTTGACCTCGTTGTCGACAACATCAAGTTCGAGGCGTGCGTCTTCCCGCTCTCTCGGCCTTCCTCTGGCGTTCCGCGCGCTGATCTCGAGAAGCGCCTGCAGTGCCTCGTTCATCCCGGATGCAGCGCACTTCAAGAGCAACGTCGAGTTCCACACCAAGAAGGGCTATGCTGCGTACGCGTCCGAGTTTGCGACCACGTCGACGCTCGCGTTCGCCGGCCTCCGCCTCCAGGCGACCAACATCAGCTACTTCATTGAGAAGAAGACCGGCTGGGTCGGCCTCCGCGACTCGGGCCTCCTCGACATCTTCATCGGCTCGGCGCACGACCCCAAGGCGCAGGACGGCCTCGATGTCACCCTCGTCCTCTCGAACGCGACCGAGGCCGACCGCGAGAGCTTCTTCAAGCTCGAGAAGGTCGATGTCAACCTCGAGGGCTTCGACATCAACATCCGCCAGAGCAGCAACCCCATTCGCTCGTGGCTCGCCAAGAACGCCCTCCGCGGTTACGTCGAGTCCAAGGTCAAGGAGGTCGTGCGTCCGGCGCTCTCTGCCCTCGTTTCCGGGATGGTGCTGACCATTTCTGCCATTCTCTCTCTCTCTGTCTCGCGTCATGCTCGCTTCATCCCGCATTCATCCTTCCGCTTGCGCCGCCCGCCTTTACGCCCACAGATCGAGGAGCAGGTCTCTGCGGGCTTCAAGGCGCTCGACCAGCAGCTGTACCTCCTGCACTACAAGTCGCTTGGCGCGTCGGGTGCCGCGCCGGATCCGCTCGCCTACTTCAAGGGCCTGCTCAACTCTGGCTCGTCGGGCTCGTCCTTCTACGACGAGGTGACCGACACGGGCATCCGCAAGGTCGGCCCGAAGGGCGCCTGGGTCCTCCAGATCGGCGTCGAGGACGAGCTCATCCCCGGCGCGCGCACCCTCCTCGGCCGCAAGGGCGAGGACATCGTCGGCCGCAAGCGCTCGACCGAGGCGCTCCTCGAGGAGGGCCGACGCGAGGTCATTGGCGCGGTGCACGAGGCGGGCGCGAGCGCCGACACGCTCGCCGGACAGGCGTACGAGGTCGCCGACAACGTCGACGAGGCGGTCGACGCCGAGAGCCGCAAGGCCAAGAAGGTTGCGAGGCGGCGCGCGCGCGAGGAGGCCCGCAAGGAGGGCTGGAAGAGCGAGGCTTTCGACCTCGTCGTCTGAGCGGCGCGCGGGGACCGTTTGTCGGAGCTGGAACGCTTGGAGGGACGAAGTAGGAGGATGTCGCTTTCGTTTGTGTACCTAGTTCCGTTCTACCTTAGTTCGCTGTGCCCCTGTAGCAATCCCACTCCCGCTCCACTTCACCCGACACTGCAGTTGCTTTTGCTCTCACGTGCGTCCTCGAAGGAGCCGAGGCTAAGTAGCTCCGATGCAGCGTCTACCTCCCCACCGCGAGGCGCACCCCGTCCTGCTCTACCTCCCGCACGAACCGCCACCAGCTTGTGCCAAAGCCACGCGCAAACGTCGCGCGTTGCCGGCCCTGCGAGTCCCCGCCCTCGGCAGGCGGGGCGTCCTCGATGAGAAGGTCGACGCCCGCCTCCTTCGCCGCGCGCAGGATCGCGTCCGTCGGCTGCTCGCGCTCGGGCGCCTCCTCGCCGCCGATCTCGTCCTCCTCACCGCCGCTTGACTCTTCATCGTTTCGATCAAGGTCCCGCACCGTCCCCTCGACCCGCACATGCTTCACCGCTCGCCAACGCCCGGCGGCGCGCAGCTCCTGGGACTCAAGCAGGGAGACGAGCGTCGCGCGCAGCGCGTCGAGCGCGGCGGGGTACAGCGCAAGGTGCACGTGCGGCGGGGACGGCGAGGGCGATGAAGAGGAAGACGGGAGGAGGAACCGCGTCCCAGCGAGGCGGGAATGGGCGGCGTCCCAGTACAGGCCGAGGGTGCGCATCTGCGGAAATGCAAGCTCGGCTGGCGAGGACGGGGGGAAGAGCAGTTCCTCGGCGGAGCAGTCTAGCGCGAGGCTGCGGAGTGTCGGGGCGACGGAGTGCACGAGCGCGCGGACGGTAGAGGGGGATTGGTCGTGTGAACCTGTGTGAAGGAGGAGGTGCGCCAGATTTGGAAAAGGGCGGTGAGAACGGTGCAGGGAGAATGGGAGGAAATCCCGCCGGAGGGAGCAGAGACGGAGATCGAGGGATGTGAGGAAGGCGAACGAGGGCGGTGGGGCGAGGAGCGCGTGAGGTACAGGCTCGAGAAGCGGGAAGTAGGACGAGACGAGGGTGCATTGGCGGAAGGAAAGGGCGGCGAGGTCTGCGGAGCGAAGGTCAGCATAAAGTTGGCGGAAGCGGGAGAGGGAGAGGCAGAGAACGCACTCGGCCCCGCCGCCCAGTCCTCCAGGTGTACCCGCTCGACGTATGTCACGACAAGCTCTTCTAGCCCTCGGCAAGCCCGCAAGACACGCGCCAGGTCGTCATCCTGCTCCTCACCCCACAGCTCGAGGTCAAGGGCCTTGACGAGTCTCGGCAGCCCGTCCCTCCTCGCGCGTGGTCCGGTTGCGAGGTCGGCGAAGGGCGCATACTCGCGGGCATGGTACACGCGCACAGGCTCTGCCCCAAGGAGGAGGCGCTGCGCGATGGGCGTCCAGGTCGAGTGAACGAGGGCGAGCGCATGGAGGTGCTGGCGGGCGCGGCGACACTCGAGCGGATTTTGCGGGTCCGTAGGCTGCGCTGAGAGACGTACGATGAGCGCTACTAGCTCTGGCGGCAGATCGGCGAAGCGGTGCATCGTGGAGGACGGCGAGGGGGAGGGGGGTCGACGTCGACGATCTCGTCCTCCGCCACACAGCATCGAAGTACGCAGGTCTGGTGTGCTGCGTCAGCGCTAACTGCTTTCAACGTGGTTTGCTTAGTTAGACTCTATCCCGTGCTCGTCCTCGCTCTTCTGTCGCTTCATCAGTTCCTCTCGCTCGTCTCCCCCGCAGTGGCCTCGCATCCCGCTCTTCTGGGCAGTGGAGGCGATGTTGTGCCCCAGAACAGAGTAGCGTACTTGGACCGCACCCCTCAGACGAGCCCGCCGTCTCCCTCCGCACGTTCTCTGTTCGACCCGCCATCTCGCCCTTCTCACGCGGAACCCGCCAACTCGCCCTGACCGCGCAGATTCGGGTCGGAGAGCTCGGCTGCATCACGCTCGATTCGGTCAGGAGCGTCCTCTTTCGCAGGTTGGCCTCCTACACCTCACTTGTCGCTGCTCCTGCGCACCCAGACGCTTGGCTCTCGTTCCCTCCCCCTTCTTCCGCTGCTGGTTCAGGTCCTCCTTTCCGCTGGTCGGACCCCTTTCCTTCGCTCTGTGAGCATTTGTCGAACCCTTTCTCCTCCAGGTGCACTACCTTTTCGCGCCTACTTCTCGCGCCAGAGCTGACCTTCTCGCCAGCAGTCCGCCTTTCTCCCCGCACTCCGACCCGGTATGCGCCAGCCGCATCTCGCCACCTTCCTTGCACTCTCTCTCCTCGCCCTCGCCCACGCCCTCCCGCAGCCGTACCCGCTCATCGCCGGCGTCGTACCTACGTCCCCGCCGCCCGCTTCCGTACCCGCACACCCCGCCGTCGACGAGCAGCACCAACGTCGCGCTTGGCAGGCTTCCCTCCGGCGCAGGCAGCTTGTGTCTGCGCCCGCGCCCGCCGTGGTGGAAAACGCAGCCGCCGTCCCGGCGACGAATGCGGCTGCTGTCGCTGCGGCTCAGGCGGCGGCGTCGAGCGCGGCGGCAGCGAGTGCAGCTCGCGCTCAGGCTGCTGCGGCTGCTGCGGCGGCGGAGAAGCAGACTACCACCGCCGCAGCGGTGGTTCCGGCGGCGAGAACGACGGCGGCAGCGGTGAACGCCAAGGCGACGCTCGTTGCGCAGAGCGCGGTAACATCGCTGCCGGTGAGTGAGGCGGAGGACCGCAGTGTGGCGGCGGGGCAGACGAGCACAGAGGAGCACTCCTCTGCGGCCGAGCCGTCATCGAGCGCGATGAGCGCGGAGTCCAGCACAAGCAGCACCGAGACTCGGTCGTCCTCTCGCTCGTCGTCCGCCTCGAGCACGCGCTCGTCCTCTGTCTCGAGTGATTCGGCTACTGCAACTGCTCAGTCGGATGCGGGAAAGGATAACAAGAACAGCGGCGGGATCTTCTCCCCACGGAACAAGCTATTCGGTCTGGGCGTCGTGGTCATCATTGGCATCAGTGCGTCGGCTACTTTCTCCTCCTCGCCCTTGCTGACTGAGCCACACGCACAGTCCTCGTTGCGATTCTTGCCGCGCTTTTCGTGATCAAGCGCGCTGCGCACCTCCCGCGGTACGCCGACGAGCGCGACTACCCGCAGGGCTTCCCGCGCGAGTTCCTCGATGACAAGGCGCTCTCGAAGCGCTGGAGCCGCGCTTCGTCTCAAGCGTCGTCCGAAGACGGTCACGTCCCGCTCACGGGCGCCGCGCAAACCCCCGCTGGGAGCGCCGCAGCGCATGAGGCCGCCGCGAGGGAGTTTGGCCTCCGCCGCCCGGTCAGCGCGCCGCCTCCAGCGCCCAGGCCGTCGACTGTCCCTCTGGCGCCTGCGCATGCGCGTGCGCCGCCTATCCCGCCCAAGCCCGCCAACAGTGCGCCGCGGCTGTTCCTCCCGCCCGCCCCTTCCGCCTCTCCCGCCTCCGCGCCTCCGCCACCAGCGAAGCGCGCCCCTCCGCCTCCTCCTCCGTCGCGACCCTCGCCCGGGCCGAACAAGTTCTCTCGTGCGCGAGTGCACCCAGACGCGTACCCATCCGTCGCGGGGAGGGAGCTGAGCCGGCATCGGTACTCGCCGCCGAGGGGGAGGGAGAGCAAGTTGAGGGATGAGCTGTAGCGCGCGGGAAGGGTGAGCGTTCTTGGACAGGAGTAACGAATTGATTTACGTCCGTCGTGCGTTGGTCGTGCGGGCAAGGTTGAGCGGGAGATGAGAATGCAGCGCGGAAGGAAGCGGAGAGGCAAGCACTTGCATGCTGGCCCAATCGGGCGACGTTCCTCGGGTAGTCGTCGAGAACCTGCACGTAGGCATGAGTGCTTCTTCAAGCCGGGGCAACGCATGAGCGGAGAAAGCGACGAGGCGGAAGAGGCGAGAGAAGAGCGACGAGAGCGTGGGTCGAGCTCGTTCGACTCGGAGCGTGAAAGCAGGTCATTACATATAGAATGAGCTACTCTATGAGTCAGCAGTCGACGCGGGAGGAAGAGGGTCGGACGATCCGGCGACGAACGAACGGCGCAAACGCTCGCGCTCGCTCCTCCGCCGCCCTCGTCGCTTGGACGAGCTGGAGAGAGCTCCGGGAGAACAAGACTAGTCCAGGATGAGCTACCAGCCCGTGCGTGTCCCTCCCTTCCTGCGTTCTCCCCTCTCGCTCGTCGCTCGCTCCTCTCGACTCCCCCACCTCGCCCGTCCTCACCCGCGCCCTCGCCTGGGAGGGTGTGCGCAGAGCCGGACATCGCCGCTGACCCTCCTCTCACCCCTCCACGAACCCGCTCATCCCGCTTTTCAACGAACGACGCGCGACGATCCCGCCGGCACCGCCCCCTCCCCCTCGTCGTCGCACCTCGCCTCCACCCGCCGTCGCACGTTGACCGGATCCAGGGCGGCGCCTTCCGCCGCAAGCTCGTCATCGTCGGCGACGGCGCATGCGGGAAGACATCGCTCCTCTCCGTCTTTGCCATGGGCGAGTTCCCGAGGGAATACACCCCGACCATCTTCGAGGCAAGTACCCTCTCTCCTTGGTCTGCACGAGTCGGCACTGACGTCGACAACCCACAGAACTACGTCGCCGAGATCAGGCTCGACGGCAAGGCGGTCCAGCTCGCGCTCTGGGACACGGCGTGCGTTCTCTGCACTCCTGCCTCCCGCCGCCTCGTCGTGCTGATTTTCGTCTCGCCCTCACAGAGGGCAGGAAGAGTACGAGGTGAGTGCGGAAAACAAAGACCGCACAAGGGGCGGATTGTCCAGCGTTTTTGACGCCGCCTACTCTTTGATCGTCCCTGAGATCTCGTCACTCATGCGCCGTCACCCACCCGCAGCGCCTGCGCCCCCTTTCCTACTCCAAATCGCACGTGATCCTCATAGCCTTTGCGCTCGACACGCCCGATTCACTCGAAAACGTCACCGTCAAGTGGATCGAGGAGGTCCGCGAGCTCTGCGGACCGGGCATCCCTGTCCTCCTTGTCGGACTCAAGTCGGATTTGCGCGATCAGGCGATGCAGCAGGGCGGGGCCGAGAGGGGGAGGTTCGTCACGACAGAACAGGTCTGCTGCTCACGCTCTTCCTCTTGAAGCGTGTCGATTGGCGCGACTGACTTCTCTCCTCTTTCCCTTCCATCTCGATATCACGTGAACCTGCATACGTCCGCCTAACAGGGCCAGCAAATCGCGACCCAGATCGGCGCCCGCTCGTACCACGAGTGTTCCGCGCTCCTCAACGCCGGCGTCGACGAGACGTTCGAGGCAGCCACGCGCGCGGCGATGCTCGTGCGCGGCGCAGGCGCGGGCCCGGGCGGCGGGGGGCATGCGGAGGAGGACGGCGCGAAGGAGCGGGATCGGCGGAGGAGGGAGAAGGACGAGGGAGGCGGGTGCGGGTGCGTGATCCTGTGAGCCCGTGCCGCGTCCGGGTTCGAGGCCGGTTGTGTCTGTCGTGAGGTGGGAGATAGAGGGCCGACCCGACGCTGTTTGTACGCCAGCGCGGGGGGCGGAGCGCGCTTGTGATTGCGAGAGTTTCTGTGCTTCTCGGAACTTGCGCGCGCGTGAGCAGCAAGTACTCGGAATGCTGGCAGAGAGCGTTACGGCGTTGCAGCGCTAAACTTCCTCACCGTCCAGCAAGAACTCCTCGACCTCCTTCCGCAGCGTCTCAGCGCCATGCACCTCCTTCACGCCCAGCACGGAGTCGTCCTCCTCCCCCCGCGCGCTCTCGATCTCCACCTGCTGCTGCGCCCCCTCTTGCGCACGAACAACGTCCCCAACCCAGCCCGGCAGGACCATCTCCGTCACGCGCTGCATCCCCTTGGCGAGAGGCGCCGAGCCGGGCTCCTGCAGGACGAGCAGGCAGCCGTAGCACAGGTGCGGTGCGAGGGACGCCCCCACCCCCGCCTCCTCCTCCTCTACGGACGTGGGCTCGGGTGCCGCGGAGGGCTCGTCCCCCTCGCGGAGGAGGTGCGCCTCGCTCGGCGCGTACGGCGCGCGCGCCCCGCCGCGCCCCTCGGGCATCTCCGCCGCCGCCGCGGCCGCCGCCGCTGCCAAGGTGCTCTTCTGCGCGCTCTTCTCGAGCGCCGCGTGCGCGGCAGAGAGGTCCGAGATGGTGATCGCTGCGCGCCAGGCGGCGGCGCGCGGCTGGGCGGGGAGGCCGCACAGCGCGCAGAGGTGCGACAAGGGGGATGAGGGCGTAAAGGAGGAGCGCAGGCCGAGCTTGTGCGCTGTGCGGACTACTGTTTGCGCGGTGGAGGGGAAGGAGGCGTCGAGCGCGAGGACGAAGTCTGCGAACGACCGAAGAGGGTACGGGTGAGCGGCACGTCGATGCGGGTTGCGAGCGGATCCTCACAGGAGAGAGCCGCAAGTGGGGAGAGAACGCACCTTCAACTAGCGCATCGATACTCCGCCCCTTTGCGCTTCGCTCCGCAAGCACCTCCTGCTCCGCTCCATCCTCCCTCGGCTCGTCCAGATGCCGCAGCCCCTCGCTTTCGCAGAGGTAGCGCGTCTCCCTCGCCGAGGTGTGCGCCAACGGGCGCACCACCAGCACACCTCCTTTGTCGTCGAAGGAGGACGTGCCCGCCGCAGGGCGCGAGACATACTCGGCCCCGACGTCCTCGCCCGCGCTCCACCCGCGCCCGCTCGCCATCCCGCTGAGCATGTCCACCGCGAGCCTCGTCCCCGTCGAGCCGAGGAGAAGGATGCTGGCGCCGCTTGCGCGGGCGTGGGCGAGGAGGAGCGCGTGCCGGAGCGTGCGGAGGAGGGAGGAACGCGCGGAGGGGGAAAGCGGCGAGAGGAGGGCGAGAAGGCGGTCTTTTGCCGAGGTGGGTGCGGCGATGGAGGCAGTGGGTATGGGAGGCAGAGAGCCAGAGACGCCCGTGATGAGCGGATCGGCGGAGGAGGAGTAGGCGGGTGAGAAGATGTCCTCGATGCGGAGGGAGATGAAGCGGAAGGGCGTCCCGGAGGCGACGATCTCGCGGACGGCAGCAGAGCGATCCTCCTGCACACATTTCGGGACGGCTCGAGAGTCAGCGAATCTTTTGAGCGAGAGCTGCTGGGCAAACAGCTCGCGAAACCGGACGCACGCCAGTCCCCGTCACGCAACTTTCGTCCACAAAGACGACCTCGCAATGCGCAAAGGCCGGCGGCTTCGGCAAGCCGTGTTTCTTGTTCCTCTTTGTCGGGACGGGGGCCGAAGCGGCGTCGGGTGCGGCGGAAGGTGCGTCGGCGGGAGAGGAGGCGGAAAGGTGCGGGAAGGAGGAGATGCGGAGAAGCTCAAGAAGGGCCCTGTGCACAGACAGTCCGGTCAGCGCGGCACGGTGATGTTTGCGACAAGAGGAGACTCACCTGGAACTCTGCCCACCGCTGCAGGCGACGACGACCTTTCCGCTCGGCGCGCCCTCTGGCCGGCGTGGCCTCGCCTCGGGCGTCTCGTACGCATCGAAGCCCGCAGCACTGACTGTCCGGGCGCCTTCGAGTGCGCGATGGAAGCGACTGGAGAGGACCTGGAGGAAGCATGCGCTGCGAGCGGTGTCCAGGGAGGGTGAGCGAACGGAGGAGGAACAGGTGAAATGGAGGGAACGGACTGGCAGTAGGCGGTGCCGCGCTGAGAGAATGCTGGCGGCTGCTTGCAGCGGATGCACTCGCTCGGCGCAGGCGGCGGAGCTGTCATCGCGGGAGAGGAGGTGAGCTCGAGGAGGAGGAGCCGAGGGAGAAGAGTGGGAGAAGCGAAGGGCGCACGCGGGAGGGTCTCGCCCGCCTGCTCGTCCCTGTCTGGCTGTCCACACGTGAGTCCAAGCATCCCTGCGCGGTGCAAGGCGAGAAGAGGAGCGAGAAGGAGGCGGTGTTTCCTCTTGACCTCGCTCCCTCGCCTCGCTCGACGCTAGGCGTGGATCTGCTGAGCCAGGAGTCCTTGATAGCAGCTCGGCTACGCGCTCCGACTCGTGCGACTACGCTCCATGCGCTTCTCGCCTCGGCTCGTCTCCTCATCGCTCCTCTCGACTGTTCGCCCGCTCCCGCAACAACACCCGCCCAGGATGCCCAAACGGAACCGCAAGGGCGACCGCGGGGGCGGAGCCCGCGGCGGCCGCTACCAGCAGCACACGCAGGGTCGGAGAGACGGCTCGGACCGCGCTCAGGCCTCGCAGGGGGGTCCCTCGAACGGGTGGAACGGGCGCACGGGGCACGAGCACGGACTTGCAACCAGGTTCGTTCGCTCGCCATACACGCTCCAGGGAGACGCAGCTCATCCGCACGCCCGGAAAGCTTCGACTCGCCCAGCTACCAGGTTCCTTCTTACACCCGCCCCGACTTCCCTCAACCCCAGCAGTCCTTCCCCGGATCGTTCCTCCCTCCCGCTTTCCAGTACGGCGACGGCACTTCCAGCTCCACGAGCTATCACGACTACGGCCAACCGTGGGCTCCGCCGCCGCCGCAGATCCCTGGTCCATACGGCGCTCCGCTCAACCCCGTCGCGATGCCCTTCAACCCCTTCACCATGCCCTTTCACGCGACTGCGCCCGCGTACCAGCAAACACCTTTTGCGCCATCCTCTCCGAACGGCTATGAACGGCGCGACGACCGCGGCGGCCGTTGGGAAGATGACCGACGGCGGATTCAGTGGGAGGACGGGAGGCGTGCCCCCCGGCGCGACGAGCGGTACCCGACCTCGCCTCACGCCGATCGCTGGTCCGACCGCTACGAACCCGACCTCGAGCGGTACCAGCGTGCCCCGCGCCGCTCGTTCTCCCCGCAGCGGCGGCCCGGCAATTCGCGCTCGCCTTCGCCCGTGCCGTACGATGGGCCACTTAACGCGCCTGCGTACGATGCCAACGGCGAGTACATTGCGCCTGCGCGACGTGTGCGGCGCGACACGCGCACTGCGCCTGTCATCCCGCCCACGGAGGCATACCTCGCTGCGTCGGCGCTCGCGTCCAAAACGCTCCCTCCCGACGCGCACTTGGACCCGCTCGTCCTCATTATGGACCTGAACCACACGCTCCTCGTCCGCTCGAAGCGCAACCGGACGTCGTCACGCATGCCCGTCGTGCGGCCGTACCTCTCGACCTTCCTCTCGTACATCTGTTCGCACGGGCCTGTCTCCTCCTCGGATCCGCCGCAGTTCGACCCAATCGTGTACTCCTCCGCCCGCGCGCCCAATGTCCTCTCCATGCTGAGTGCGCTCTCGCTCGTCCCGCCGCCCCGCGCCGCTGCGTTTGTCGACGGCCCGTCGCAGCCGCGGGGCTGGGCGCGGCCGGCATACGAACCCAACCCGGAGGAGGGGGACGTGCTGCGGATGGTGTTCACGAGGGAGATGATGGGTCTCTCGAACGCGGACTACCATGGCGACGTAGAGACGGTCAAGGATCTGGGTAGGGTGTGGGGGCTCCTCGGTTTTGGGCGTGAGGTGGAGGAGCGGGAGATGCTGAAGGCGCGCGAGCGGACGGAAGAGGTCGCTCGGGGGACCGCCGAGCTTGCCGCAGGGGAGGCGGGTGCCCGGGAGGCAGAGGCGCCGGCGGATGGGCCGTCTGTGTCAAACGCGCTGCCGGACAGGTCGCTTCGCCTGAACAAGAAGGCCAAGGTGCGCGTGTATCAGGCGCGGGACGAGTGCGGCGCGCGGAGGACGCTTCTCCTCGATGACGAGGCGGGCAAGGCGGTGAGTCGCGCTTTTCCCTTCCTTCCTCTCCTTCACTCCGTTTCCTCTCGCCTCCTCGCCGTGGCATTTACCCTTCACCACTCTCCTGCGCGCACTTGGACTCACGCTACTTCCTCGCGCAGGCGCAACAACCGCATTCGCACCTCCCCATCTCCCCCTTCCTCGTCCACCCCGAGCACTTCCCCGTCCCGCCCCCTTCCTCGCCCTCGCGCGCAAACGACTCTCGCACCATGACCGCCCTCTCGCTCGACCCGGCGCATCCGCCCGCGCACGACCGCGCGCTCCTGGTCACGATTGCGCAGCTCGACCGCGCGAGGCGAGAGACGAACGTCGCGCACTGGGTGCGTGCGGGCGGGCTGGATCGGATGAGGGACGAGGCGCGCGCAGCGCTGCCCGAGGAGGAGCGCGGCGAGGACGAGGTCGACGCGGCGCTTGCACGCGAGGGGGAGGAGGTCTGCGCGCGGCACGGGATCGTGGTCCGGCGGGAGTGGGACCCCAACTGGAGGGAGGTGCTGCTTGAGAAGGAGGGGCGGCTGCCTCTGAAGGGAGCGGGTGAGGCCGAGGAAGGGCGCCGATGAGGGCGTAGACGGGAACGCGGCGCGGGCAGAGGAGGCGTAGCGCGCTTGACGCACATGACGGCTCTGGCAGGCTTTCGTCGCATTGCTTTTTCATCCTCTTGAAAGTGAGGACGTGTGCAAAAGAAGGCGTGACCGAAGAGAGCACTGTTCTCGCACGGAAAGGAAGCAAGATGCGAACGGCATGCTATTACGATGGGAGGACGACGGGAGCATCTACTGCATCGTCTTGGCAAACATCGACGGTGCCTGTGCAGGGGAATAAACGAGAAGGAGGGTGAGCCGCCCGTCCCGAGCACGCGATATAAGCGAGAGCGCAAAACGCACCTTTGCCCTGATCTGGCTGGGCTCGATGCTCGACACGCCGCGCGCGTACGTCTTGGTCGTGAGCACGAGCTCGTCATACAGGATCGCCGGCGCCTTCTTGTTGTGCATCGTCGACGAGGGGTGGATCGCGACAACCTGCACGGCAACGGTGAGGCGGCGTGAGCGAGATGGACCAAGCTAAATGAACAGAGACGCACCTGCTTCGTAAGCGTGTGGCGGTACGTTCCGTCTTCTTGCCGCAGCGCCGTGTTGGCGAAGAGGCCGCCGACGAGCGCGTTTAGCACCGGCTCGTCCTCGTCTCCGACGCTCTGGCGCCAGTCACCGAGCTCGAGGCGCTCGACGCGCTCGCGGAGCTGCTTCCGCGAGTCGAGGACGGAGAGCATCGCCTTGTAAGAGACAAAGTTGTCGCGGCACCACATCTTCCGCTCGTCGCGCCCGTCGATCTCTTCGAACGCGCGGAGGATGTTCAGCAGCTGGAGGTGGTCGCCCCTCCGGTGGACGAACTTCTGCCGCGCGGCGTTGGCCGCGTCGCGGGTCGCAGCCGTGTTGATCAAAAGCTGGTCCTTTGATCCGAGGAGCGCGACGAGGTCGATGATCTCGCACGGGCAGCCTTCAGCGAAAGACGAGAGGAGCACACGCGCGTACACCGGATCGAGCGGTAACTGCGCCATTTGACGTCCGAGGGGGGTGATGCGCCCGTGCTTGTCGAGCGCGTCGAGGCCGTGCAGCGTCATCAGCGCGAACAGGACTGTGGGCGGACGCTTTGCGGGTTAGCTCCGTCCCTAACAAGAGGTGAGGGAGACGCACTCGACTCCTTGTCCGGCCTGTCCATGAAATGGAAGCTGAACACGTCCTCCTGCCCCGCCGCAAGCAGGTGCAGCAGCGCGAATGTAAGGCTCACGCGCTGGATCTCGGGCTGGGTCCGCTTCTCGAGGGCGTTGAACACCTGCTCCGGGTACAGGCGGAAGCAGTAGCCGTCCGACTGCGGGAAGGCAAGGCATAAGCTCGCGCTCGACCGAGGCAGGCGGGAGGGACGGGACGAACCTCGCGACCGGCGCGACCGGCGCGCTGCTTTGCTGACGACTGACTGATGCTCTCCGTCACAAGCGAGTCGATGCCTGCGGGCGTGTAGAGGCCAGCGGTAAGCTCGAGGGAGTCGGGGGAGGCGGGAGAGGCCCGGTTTGACGGCAGCGGCAGCGCGACTCACCCGTCCCCGCATGGTAACGCTTCTCCTTCGCAAGCCCGCAGTCCACGACGAACTTGACGCCCGGCATTGTGACGGAAGTCTCGGCGATGTTGGTCGAGAGAATGATCTTGCGCGTGTTGGGCGGCGTCGGCACGAACGCTTTGGCCTGCTCCGCGGGCGGGAGCTTGGCGTAGAGGGGGGTTACGAGGAGCTGTTGAGCATGAAGGTGTGAGCTTTGCGGGAAAGAGGAGACAAGGAGCGGGCGCACCGAGCCCTTGGAGGGAAGCGTCTTCTCAAGGTCGGGGAGGTACGCCTGGATCGACGTTGCGAGCGATTCGATCTCGTCCTGGCCTGCGGGAATAGTGCTCGTAGTCAGTACCACCGCGCGAGGCGAAAAATACGTGCAGACGCACCGGGAAGAAAGACGAGCACGCTACCAGGCGGGTACTGCTTGTGGATCTGGAAGATGGTCTTGAGCGCCGCATCGAGGTAGTCGCTCTGCGGCTCAGCCGAATACATCACCGTGACCTTGTGCTGACGCCCCTGAACGTACAGCACCGGCGCGCTGCGGGCGATCGGAAGGTCAGCCGGAGCGCCGGGGAGAAACGGGCGGCGGAGACGCACTTGTCGAAAAACTCGCTGAAGCGCTTGGCATCGATCGTGGCGGACATGACGACGATCTTGAGCTCGGTCGGGTCACGCTCATCGACGGCCTTCTGCCCGTTCGTAGCCGCCGCGTCGGCACCGCCGCCGTTCTGGTCGTCGGCGCGGCCCTTGCCCTTGGACCCGGCCTGTGCGGCCTTCCATGCGCTGTACTTGGCCTTGCGACGGCGCTGAATGTCCTTCAAGAAGCCCATGAGCATGTCGGTACGGAGGCTACGCTCGTGCGCCTCGTCCAGAACGACGACGTCGTACGCGTCGAGGTCGCGGTCGCCGAGCATCTCGGCGAGGAGCGCGCCGTCGGTGGCGTACTTGAGTCGCGTGCCGCGCGAGGTGCGGTCGTCAAAGCGAACCGTGTATCCGACGAGGCTGCCGAGCTGCTGGCCCATCTCGGTCGAGACGCGCTGCGCGAGCGAGGTCGCGGCAACTCGCCGCGGCTGGGTGCAGACGATGCGCGGTGCGCTGCATGGGATCGAGGAGCGTACCAGGAACTGCGGGATCTCTGTTTGCGGCGTGGCAGATCAGCTTGAGCAGGTGGGAGTGCAAGTAGAATGGGACGGACGGGTGGTCTTGCCGGAGCCGGTGTCGGCGAGGACGATGACGGTATCGTTCTGCGCAATGCCCTCGAGGATGGCCTCCTTGCCTGCGAGCAAGCGAGCAGGTCTGGGTCAGCGAGAGTGCGCTCGAGAGACGGAACGAAAGAGGCGCACCAGACCAGACGGGGAGCAGTTTCCGTGCGGGGAGGAGGCGCACGGCGTCCTCCTTAGCCTTCTTCTTCTGCTCTACGCTCCACTTGTGGCGCTTGGGCTGGGCAGACGAGGGCTCGTCGCCGTTGCGGCGCGCTGCCGCGTCGTCCTCGGCGACCTGGTCGAACTCGACAACCTTGCGCTTCTTCGCCTTGGCCGGTGAGCCGTTCTGTGTGGCGGGCTGGCCCAGGCTCTGCCGCTTTGGCGGGGGAGACGGGCGCGCGGGCGGTGCAGGCGAGCGGACGGCGGGCTCGACGACGGCGGCGTCGGTCTGGACAGGAGCAGGCGCGGCGGGCTGCACTGGCTCCTCCGAGTCAAAACGAGTCCTGACTGGCATCTCACGAGCAGAGCGAGCGGCGAGGATGCGCGTGGACGCGGGCAGAGCTCGACCGCGCAGGGTCAACCTCGACCAAGTCCCGCTCTCGTCCTGTGGCTGGTTCTGACGGTGTTGAGACTTGTTTAATCACAGAAGCAATCCCGCTGCGACGGCTCCCGCTGCTCCCGCTGCTTGTTGCCGTCACCATCGCCTTCCCGTGTGAGGCTCAGACGCGAATGCGGAGCGAGCGCTCACAGGGAGGTCTTCTTGAGCGTGTGTAGCAGCGGTAGACGGTGTATCAGCGCGGGTTGCACGATCGAACGGTCACTAGCAGAGTACAACTCTAGCCAGAAGAGAGAGAGGGGAAACTACGGAGGGGGAAGTGCAAACTCTGCGAAGGAGTCGTCGCCTCCCCTAACCAGCTGAGTCGACTCCCTCTCCCTCTCCTTCCCTTCCCTTTCTTTTCTTCTCTTTCGAACGAAGCAGTGCTGAATTCCTTTTCGTGCAGCCTGCAGCCGGACGGCGCCTGCTCGGACTCGGAGGTAGATTGATCGTTCAACTGGCACGGAGGACTTCGTTGAGCTCGTCCTCGCTTCTCTCTTCTTTAGGCTATCCTCCCCCTCCCCTCCTGTCGAATTCCACGCTCGAATCACTGTTGTATCTCTCGTAGCCAGAGAAGATCAGTCCAGCGCACCGGCAGCCCCTCCCTCCCTCGCTCGACGCCTGTCTTCGCCTCGGCTGAGGACGGTGCGCCTTGCACGTGTTTAACAGTCAAGCTCTTCGATTGCTCCCTCGATCATTTCCGACACCTCCTCCTCCGCCGGGCCCGCCTCAGCCCACTCCCGCGAGTCGACCCTCAACCCCATTATATACCCTCCCAGGCTAGGCTAGGTTCTGGTTATTTTTGTCCAGAAGTGCCCAGTTCGGGATCCTTTCGTGGCCGAGGAGAGGAAGTGGACTCGGTACAAACAAACAACAGAATACAACTACAGAGGAGGGGGGAAGCTAGCGTTAGGGTTAGGGTTAGGGTTAGGGTTAGGGTTAGGGTTAGGGTTAGGGTTAGGGTTAGGGTTAGGGTTAGGGTTAGGGTTAGGGTTAGGGTTAGGGTTAGGGTTAGGTT
>JAPZQE010000110.1:0-47457 GCA_028828645.1 Rhodotorula sp. PL61-2
TGGACCCTCCCTGCTCATGTCTGTCGTGTCGAGCAGTCGCAGGAGCGGACTGGGGGAGAGGCGAAGTCGGAACGGGAGGGTCGTGTTGAATGGCGGAGGCGCGGAGGCGCGTCGAGCATGCCAGCGGGTGACTGATCGAGCGCAGGCTGCAAGGGTGATAGAGGGGGATTATTGTGGGCAAGAGCCGGCTGCGCGTGCTCCAGCTCTTGCTGCCAAAGGCGAAAGATGGGCGAACTGATGAAGTGGGCGCTAGGGGGGAAGAGCGAGGCGGCAGGCGCGTCGAGGGCGTCGCAGGCGATGCGGTGCTGCGAAGGAGTGGCAAAACCCGATGCTCCAGCCGCTGCACCGTGCAGTATCAGCAGTAGAAGCGAGCGCGTGCAAGACTTGTGTGGGCGGACGCAAGGAGCGCGCGCGGGAGCGCACGAGGGTTAGCTCCGCTCTACTCGTCGAGCAGGACCCGAAGCAGCAAGACGCGGTAGACATTGAGTGCACTGCGTGCGAGGACGCATAGCGAGTCGGCCAGCACCTGCATCGTCAGCGCCCCCAGAGCTCCTCCTGCGCGTCGGCAACGAGCTGTTCCGGCCTCTTCGCGGGCCACAATGCCGAAAGTCGGCCCGTTCACATGCCCATCGGCCTGAAGAGAATGTCACCCTGATAGGGACCCTGCTCAAGCCGTCCTAAGCTCGAAAAACCCCCTCGACCTCCTCCTCGTCGCACAAGAACCTCCTCCTGCGCCTCATCTCCCCAAGGATCGGGTTCTTCTCCTGGCTTGAGTCCGACACACGTCTCCAACCCCCGTCATACCCATCAGACGCCCCAAATCCAGCCCCGAAGGAGACGATCGACCCAAACGCGCTCATCAGCCGAATCGAGGTCGAGAGACCGGAAGCGCATGCGGCCGCACGGGAGCAGGCGCATAAGGCCTGTGAGCTGTCTAGCACCGGCTCAGCCAGCAGCAAGCGAAAGCGAGCGAGGTTGACGGGCAGCGAGTGAAGGGGACGAGTCTAGGATGGGAGGAGCCATCGACACGGGGGGTACCTCGAACGCTTTCTCCGCAGCATCGTGTTCAGAAAGCGCCCAAAGAAGGGAACAAGTCATTAAGCGAGCGGTATCTGCCGGAGTGGGGAGGCTGCGGAGGCCAACGGATGGACCAGGTTGCGAAGGTCGTTTCCCCGCGCTACATCCCACTGCCCCGCGAAATTGAGCGTCGAGCACACGTACATTCATAGTCTATCTCTCGTCTACCTCTGCCCGTTCCCTTTGGTCCGCCCCATCGATCCGTTCCGCATCCACGCCCCATCCTTCGCGCCACGCGCCACCTCCGCCTACTCCGCCACACTGTACAGGTTGAGCCCGAGCAGCGACCGCTCGTCGAACCGCCGGTGCTGGTAGCCCAATTTGTGCAGCGCGCCGGTGTCAGCGACGAAGATCCGGCCTTGCGAGATCTCGAGCTGGCACCACCGGGTCCTGCACGGGGAGAGCGGCGTGAGCGCCGGAGGGCGAGATGGTACGGGATAGCGGGACGCACATGAAGCACCGGCTGAAGTGCCCGTGCGAGACGATGACGATGTCGCCGTGGCAGCCTGCCGTCTCCTCCTTGCCATGGTGGGCACTGCGCGCGAGCACTCGACGTGGTCAGGCGGGCCGGTCCAGCACGGACAGCAGAGGGCGGAAGCAGAACGCACTCGCACATGTCGACGATCTTGTTGATCATCGCGTCGCAGCGGTCGCGCATCTCGTCGGGCGACTCGCCTTCCGGGCAGCCCATCGTCCAGATGTCCCAGTCCTCGCCGATCTCGCTGCGGATCTGCGCTGTGGTCTTGCCTGCAGACAGTCCGTGGAAGTGAGTGAGAATGCACTCCCACAAGCTGCGTAGTCGCTCGATACATCGGAGTGTGGAGGGACCGAGAGAGCACCTCAACATACCTTCGCAGACGCCGTAGTCCCACTCACGCACGCCGTCTTCGATCGAGTGCGCTGGCAAGTCAACACCACGGTCGTCAAAGAGGAGGTGGAACGTCTTCTGCGCGCGCTGGCGCGGCGAAACGAAGACGTGTTGGATGTGCGCCGGGTCGAGGACTTTGCCGGCGCCAACGATCTTGCCGCCGAGCTCGCGGAGCATGTCCTCGCCCTTCTGCGTCAGGGGGATGTCGGAGAGGCCGGTCTGCGTGCGATGGCGAGGTCAGCTCGTTCGGGTCGAGGTGGGGATGGTCGACACATGGGCGACTTTGAGGTAACGGAGTCGCGAAGAGAAACACGCACGTGCTGGCCCGAAATGCTCCATTCAGTCTCGCCGTGGCGGACGATGAAGACGCGTGGGAGGCGCGGCTTGCTGTCGGCGGCGGACATATTTGGCCTTCACGAGGTTCGGGGCGGGAGCGAGGTGAGGGTCTGCTAGATGGGGAGCGGCGGGTCAGCGGCGCTTTGGACTGCGGCCCCGAGATCCGTAGCGCGCCACCACGGGGCGCGCTCGTAGCTCCGTCTGGCTGCTCGAGCCGAGGCGAGGGATGGAGGGGTGCACGAGGTGGGGAGGCGGGAGACGCACGCGAAGCTGTGACGGGGTTGGCTTGGGTTGTACGCGCGCAAGTGACTGCTTCCGACCGTACAGCAAGACAAGCGAGCTCAAGCGTGAAGAGCGAGCGGTATGACGAAGGGGGAGCGAGAGAGGAGAGGAGGACAAGGTCCATGAGCAAGTACTCTATCGGTGCGAGGGAAGGTGGGCAAATCATGCGACGGCTATCATAACGCTTGCAGCTGTTCCAGCGAGCTATATGAGAGGAAGTGAAGAGCTGTCGCGGGACTTGTGGTTTTCGCGTTGGGCGGGGAGGCGGAGCGCGCCTGGGCCGCGTCGAGCTTTCCCTCCGTCCTCGTCTCCCTTCAGGTCCATCCAGCAAGGTCAGCCGTCCCTGCTGCCCCCCTTGACGGTCACGCCAGCGCTGACGAGCACCCCACCGCTCCCCCCGTCCCTGTTCGACCCTCTGCGCGCTCGCCCTGTCGCAAACCCTGCTCGGCTCGTCCACTCTCACCCGCCGCCCGTACGCCGCGCCTGCGCCCGTTATGTGCCGCGCATCGCCATTTTGCACCATGTTGCATTGCGCCTGCACCGACCCGCCCCTCCACGTGCCGTCGTCGCAAACCTGTGATCCGGCGACTCCTCGCGCCTCGCGACTTCGACCCTCCTCCCGCTTTCCTTCACCCAACTCGGCATCGCGCAGATGACGAAGCGTACCAGAAAGGTCGGCGTGACGGGCAAGTACGGTGTCGTACGTCGCGCGTCCCTCCATCCGTCTCCACCGCGCTGCTGGTGTCCGACGGGGAACGCGGGAGCTGACGAACTCCGCCTGCTCGCAAACAGCGTTACGGTGCTACCCTGAGGAAGACCATCAAGAAGATGGAGATCACTCAGCACGCTACCTACACGTGCGTTCCCGCTCTCATTCGCCTTGTGCGGACCGCCGTGCTGACCCGTGCTTGCCCACAGCTGCACCTTCTGCGGCAAGGTCCGTTGAGCCTTCCCTCCCCTCTACAGGTGCTGCTGGACGTTGGAGCGATCGTCACGAGGAGCAGGGCCCTTTCGAGGGTTCCGGCGCGTGTGAGGGGATGCGGGATGGTGCCGGCGAGCAGGAGACGCCCGACGAGCTGGGGCTGATGAGGGACTGCTTGCGCATTCGCAGGACTCCGTCAAGCGCACCGCTGTCGGCATCTGGCACTGCCGCGCGTGCAAGAAGACGACCGCTGGTGGCGCGTGGACCGTTTCGACCACGGCTGCTGCGACCGTCCGGAGGTGCGCCCTCTTGCTCCCGTGCTCTCCCGCTGTGCGTGCTGACACTCCCACGCTTGCAGCACCGTCCGCCGTCTCCGCGAGCTCGCCGAGGTCTAAACCCGCCCTCCCCTTCCTCTCCCTCTCCCGGCGAGGCTTCGAGGCGGTCGTGTGTGTTTGGATTGGGGGGGTTGTCCTCTCTCTGTTCGACGTAGCAATAGCAGCTCCTTGCCGAATCACGCGCAACCCGTCGCTTGGCCTCACTGGCCCACAGACTCTTCTTGGATTCGTAGCGGATGCGAGCGAGCTGTGGGCGAGCGATGTTGTGATGATTCGGACTGCGAGTATCGAGCGAATAGAGATGCTGCTCGCAGTTCAAAGCGTCGATGTGAGTCGAGGCTGCTCGCTGGTCGAGGCCGTCAGAGCGACGCCACTGCAAAACTGCGCGAGGGCCGAGTCGCGCGCGCCCCTCTGCTCCTCTCACCGCCCTTCTCGCCTGCAGAAGCCGCGCGCCTAGTTCGAGCTTGTCCGCGAGCCGAGTGCTACTCCCAGCACCCGTCACCCGCCCCCCGCCCCGCCCAGCATCCCGAGCAAAGGCAGCGTCCTCTCGCTCGTCCGCAACCTCACGTCCTTCATTAGTCGGCAGCCGAGGCCGACGCTCCCCAAGCCTCCGTAAGGACTGCACGCCACCTCCCGCCTGCACTCCCAACCCACCCGACCCTCGCCCGACCCGCAAGTTTCTTCGCCTGCTCGGGGGCGAAGAACCACCCTCGTCTCGAACCACCTGCTTTAAAGAGGCTCACGGTGCGCACGCTTGCCTGCCCAGCCGGTAGCGTGTACTGACCTACTCGCTCACACAGGGGCGGCCCGCTGTCTCTGACAGACTCTCTTGCTTGACAAGAGCCCCCTGGTGTTGAACCGCCAGACCCCCCTCCCCCTCCCATCTCCCCGCTCCTACTCCGCGTCAACCGCGTCGAGACTCCACCCTCACCACATCATCATAACCACATCCGCTCGACATGGCCGCCATCGCCATTCCCGCCGCCCAGCCGTTCGTGGCCGACAGCGAGGTTCCCTTCTTCCCTCTTTCGTGCTCGCCGCTCTCGCGCTCGCCGTTCGCGCATCAGCTCTCCCTCTCGCCCGGCTCGGCGCCCAAATACTCGTCTGTTGTCCCGCCCGCGTCGCACTTTGCCGCAACGAACGCCGCCGCGCGCAAGCCGTCCGTCTCGTACGCGGCGCGCCCGCCGCGCGCCTCGGCCGCGACCAAGGACGTCGAGGCGCCGCTGCCGCCCGTGCACTCGGGCACCGTGATCGACAACTTCCGCGCCGCGCTTGACAACATTGACATGGACGATTGCGAGGCGCACGGCGAGAACGCCTTCTTCGTCGCGGACCTCGCCGAGGTGTACCGCCAGCACCTGCGGTGGATGCGCGAGCTCGGCGAGCGTGTCCAGCCCTTCTTCGCGGTCAAGTCGAACCCGGACCCCTACGTCCTCCGCTTGATGGCCGCGCTCGGGATGGGCTTCGACTGCGCGAGCCAGCCCGAGATCTCGGCGGTGCTTGGCCTTCCCGGGGGCGTCGCGCCGTCTCGCATCATCTATGCCAACCCGTGCAAGGCGGCATCGTTCATTCGCAACGCGGCTAAGCACGGTGTTGACACGATGACGTTCGACAACGCCGACGAGCTCGCAAAGGTCAAGAAGTACCACCCTGGCGCACGCATGGTCCTCCGCATCCTCACCGACGACTCGAGCAGCCTGTGCCGCCTCGGGCTCAAGTTCGGCGCGCCGCTCGGCGAGGTCCGCGGCTTGCTCAAGCGCGCCAAGCAGCTCGACGTCGACGTCGTCGGTATCTCGTTCCACTGCGGCAGCGGTTGCAAGGACCCCGCGCTTTTCGGCGACGCGATCCGCCGTGCGCGCTGGGCGTTCGATGTCGGCAAGGAGGAGGGCTTCGATTTCGACCTTCTCGACATCGGCGGCGGGTTTGAGGACAACAACTTTGAGGAGATCGCCGCTGTCCTCCGCGAGGCGATCGCGATTCACTTCCCGCTCGACGCGCGCGGCAACGGCGTCAAGATCATTGCGGAGCCCGGCCGGTACTACGTCTGCAAGGCGTTCGAGCTCGCGACCAACATCATCGCGCGCCGTGCGGCTCGCGACGGCACCAACGACGAGCAGAGTATGCTTGAGCTTGCGGGTGTCGAGGATGAGGACAGCAAGCCTATCACGATGTGTGCGTTCTGCTTCCCCGTTCCCTCGCTGCGCGCGGGTATTGACGAGATGCACGCACTCGTGCAGACTACATCAACGACGGCGTGTACTCGTCTTTCAACTCGACCATGTTCGACCACCAGGTCGTGTTCCCGCACGTCCTCACCCTCGGCGAGGAGTTCCAGGCGTCTCCGCTCTCGTCGTCGCACCCTGGCGCGGTGTTCGAGCCGTGCTCGATCTGGGGCCCGACGTGCGACTCGATCGACTGCGTGCAGGCCAACGCGCTCCTCCCGACCAACCTCCTCGAGGTGGGCGACTGGCTTCGGTGGGACAATATGGGCGCGTACACCATCTGCGCCGCGAGCCAGTTCAACGGGTTCCGCCGCTCCGACGTCCGCTACACGATCGACGCAAAGGGCGACAACGCGCTCGAGGCCAAAATTCGCGCGCTCCTTCACGTCTAGTCCTTCCCCCGTCTCTCCCCCTCTCCCTCCCTCTCTCCCTCCCTCCCAGTCCCGCGCCAGCCGGGCAGCTTGCGCAGGGGTGCGCTGCAATCGCGAAAAGTTGTTATCGTTCCTTGTCTTCCCTCATGTCGCTCGTCCTGTACTACTCCCTGCCGCCGCGCACGCACGCATCTGCAAACGCGACCTAATCGAGCATCTCCTCACCTCTGGCGTTTCCGCATCGCGCAAGGGGAAGCTCCCGTGCAGCTGCGAAGTCTGGAAAAGCATTGCATACGGTTCGGTCTAGCATCTACTCGGTCCTCTCCTGCCACTACCGCTGAGCACGTCTACCAGTCCAGCACGCCCCTCCCGCCGTCCTTACCCGCGAGCCCGAGCCCGCCGCGCAGCAGCTCGGGGATGACCTTTCCCTGCATGATTGTGCGGTCGACGATGAGGCCGACGTCGGCCGGCGTGACGCGGCCAAACCAGACGCTCGACCCGTTGGGGAAGTACAGGATCACGTTCCCGGCGTAGCGGTGCCCGCCGATGTGCGACACCTTGAACAGTCCAACGCGCGCGCCGTCGGCGCTCTTGACGCCTTGGAGCGTCTCGCGCAGGCGGAGCTCCTTCGCCTCGGGCGTGCCCTCCCACTCCTCGATCGGGGGCTCGTCCTCCGTCAGGTCGTCGCCCCGCTCGTCAACGTGGAAGCCGTGCTTCTCGAGGTGGTGGTGGAACTGCGGTCCCATTGGCCTGGGGTCAGCTCCTCAGGCGGGAGGCGAGGAGGCGAGGGAGGCACGCACCTGCGAGATGAGCATTGGCGCGGCGATTGAGCACCGCTTGTCGCGCTTGCGGTGCGAGCACAGCAGGACCACGCAGTGGTACGGGAGGGGCCTGTCCGCAGAGGAGGGTTAGCGTTGGAAGGAGGTAAGAGCGAGTAGCTTGGACGCACCAGCTCCGCAGCGATCCCGACAGCGATCCCTCGCCCGCCCGCCCCGCCTCTGGCCGCAGGTAGTTCCGCACAAGCTCGTCTGCTGCCGCGCGCGAAGCCTCGACTTCGTGGACGACCTTGTAGTCCGGGAGGACGATGACGGACTCACGGTGACCTTCGTGCGAGGAGGAGATGAAGGACGAGGCGAGAACGGAGCTATAGAGTGCGACAGAGTCAGCAACTGCTTGGCAGCGAGGAACTCAGCGCAACGCACAGCTTGGACGAGACGGGCGTGTCTTCGGGCGGAGCGGCGGACGAGGGGTGCACGCCGGGCAGCTCGCCCGCGTCGCCCTCCTCCTTCTTCCCGCCGCCAAAGACCTTGCTGCCGAGTTTGCCGAGCAGGCTCTGGCTAGGTGTAGCAGCAGCAGCGGTCTCGTCGAACGAAGCGCGGACGAGACCCGGGATGGACTCTGCATCGTCCGTCACCTCTCGGATCCAGTCCGACTTGCCCGTCGAGACGAGGATCTGCCTGCGGATGCGTAGCACCGAAAGTGAGCGTCGTGGAGGAGGCCGCGGAAGAGAGAGGGAAATCGCCGCACCGCCCATACGCCTTTAGTTCGCCGAGCATGGTGCTCTCGAGGTCCATGTCGAAACTGCGCAATGGTCAATCGAGCACATTTGAGGCAGGCTGAGAAGCGCGCGCACCCCTTGGGATAGTCGGCGATGTCATGCTCGTCGCAGTCGGCACAGGCAGCGCACGCATCTTCGAACGACTCGAGCGGGACGCGGGCGGCGCGGAGGGCGTCGACGAGGGCAGCAGGCGGAGCAGGGCGAGTGGGCGGGACCATCGTGCAGCGAAGCGGACGAGCGAGCGGGAGGACAGAGGCAGAGCAAGATGCGTTGTCGGCCGCGTCGGCGGAGCTCTCGCGCGCTGCGCATCACCAGCGGGGCAGGCCAATCTGATGCGAGCAGGGACGGCGGGCGTCCGGGAAGAGCGGGAAGCGCCAAGGCAGGGTGGGAGATGGGGCGCATCTGCTTAAACGGGGAAAGGGCGCGAGAAGCAACTGCAGCGATCGCCCGTTCGGACACCGGAGGCTCGAGGAGGAGGCGGTGCGGCTCTCGAAGCGGAGAGAGGCAGAGAGGGTCCTTGTCCTCGCTGTTCGTGCAGGTCGCTTGTTCCCGTGCGTGCACGCTCTGACGGGTGCAGACGATGGCAAGCCAACGGCGGAGGGCTTTGTCTTGCGCTTGGTCTGGACGACAACGCCCGCCGCCCGATCATCACTCAACCTCCTGTCCGCGCCTTTCTCCCTCTTCTCCCGTCGGCCCACTCGTCTCCTTCGTCCTCTCCCGCGCTCCTCCGTCGACGACAGGCTTCGTCGCCCCCTCTTTCACCCTCGTCGCCCCCCGCTCGAGCTCCGGCAGCTCGCACCTCCTCCCCTCTCCGCCCGCACCGCTCCTCGCCCTTCCATCGTCGCTTGACCACCGCCCGCGCTAGCCGCCATGCTCCGCTCGTTTCTTCTCACCACCGTCCTGGCGACGACCTTCGCGTCCGCGCACGTCGAGCTCATGTTCCCGCCCCGTGAGTCGCCTCTTTCCTCTCAGCGCGTCCATCGTGCCGGCATGTGATGGCCGGACGCGGCTCGTGCACGCGCCCAGCCGGGTGGGGCCGTCGTGCACCGCCCCTCAGGGACATCCTTGAGCGGTTGCGCGTGTCACAGACCCGCACGATGCGCGTTTGCGCAAGGTGGAAGGGCGAGATTGACGGGTCGACCGAGGAGGAATGGGCACTTTCCTCGTTTTCTGCTGGCTTTGACGGGTCCTGCCGTCGATACCGCAGCTTAGAACACGCCTCGAATCACTGGAAGCGCGTGCGCGGTTGTAAGAATCGCTTGCTGACCCCTCCTTTCGCCCGTAGCCATCAACAGCAAGTACGATCCCCAGACGCTTGAGGCCAACAAGGATTACTCGATGACCTCGCCGCTCCTCGCCGATGGCTCTAACTACCCGTGCAAGGGCTACAACACACCTTCGGCGTACAGCTCGCTCAACCCCGTCGCGACCCTCAAGGCGGGCCAGGACTTTGAGATCGAGTTCGCCGCGGGCGGAGCGACGCACGGCGGCGGCTCGTGCCAGTTCTCCGTCAGTTACGACCAGGGCAAGACGTTTGCCGTCATACACAGCGTGATTGGCGGCTGCCCGCTTCAGAGCAGCTACAACGTGCCCATCCCGGACAACCTCCCGTCCGCGACTGGGGCGACGTTCGCCTGGACGTGGTTCAACCTCGTTGGCAACCGTGAGGAGTACATGGTGCGCTGCTGCGAAAGATCACTCGTTCGAGTCTTCCAGTCTTTAACTCACCCTCGCTCCCCTCGACCGCAGAACTGCGCCATCGTCGACATCGAG
Source organism: Rhodotorula sp. PL61-2 (assembly GCA_028828645.1). Taxonomy (NCBI): domain Eukaryota; kingdom Fungi; phylum Basidiomycota; class Microbotryomycetes; order Sporidiobolales; family Sporidiobolaceae; genus Rhodotorula; species Rhodotorula sp. PL61-2. Next base: position 9,745 of record JAPZQE010000110.1, read on the forward strand.
GGCACGTCCGCCAAGTCCTACACCGGCCCCGGCCTGTACCGCGCGAACACGCTCGGCGACGGTTCGTACGGCACCTGCATCACAACAGAGGGTGTCACGCCCGTCTTCCCGAACCCGGGTTCGTCGGTCGAATACGCCGCCGGCATGTCGAGCTCGTCACCTACGACTGTTCTCGACGGCTGCTCCTACAATGAGGACACGACCGTCACCGTCGGCCCGTCGGGCTCGTCTTCGGGCGGCTCGGGGTCCGGCTCGGGCTCGTCATCGAGCGCCCCCGCGTCTAAGCCCGCAGCAGCCACGAGTAAGGCGATCACGACCACGAGCAAGGCGACCACGACCACGAGCAAGGCTGCGATTACGATCACGAGCAACGCTGTGCCCACTGCGACTACTGCAGCGACCACGTCGCACGCGCCGTCGAGCTCTGCCGCACCGACCACGACCCGGAGCGTGCTACCCGGCCGCGAGCCCTACGCCTCGCGCCAGGCTATCGCCTCGGCGTCGAGGGCGGCTGCGTCGTCTCGTGCCGCTGCGGCCTCGTCCGCGAGCCGTGCTGCGGCAACGACTGCTCCTGCGCAGACGACCAAGTCCGCCGCCGCTTCTTCGAAGACGACCTCGCCCGCTGCGCCAGCTGCAACCACCTCGGGAAGCTCGTCGTCGGGTGGCTCCTCGGGCAGCAGCAACACCGGCGGGACGTGGCTGTCGTGCACAACGTCCACGACCTTCTCCCTCTGCGACTCGAACGGCTGCACTCCGATGGGCTCCGTCGCGCCGGGTACGGTGTGCCTCAACGGTGCGATCGCGATGGCCCCCTCATCGCCCGAGCGCATGGCGCGGGTCGTCAAGCGCTCGGCCGCCGCGGAGGCGCTGGAACGCCCGCGCGCGCACACGTCGGCGAAGATGCGCAGGCGCGCTGGCGCGGGCCACGGTATTGCGCGGGCGCATGTGGCCCGCTCGGCGAGGAGCGGCTCGCACTGAGTGCGCCGCTGTACCTCGCTTTCCCTCTCGCCTGCTGTCTTCGATCTTCACGACGCTCCTTCCTTACGAGCTTGACGCCCCCCTCGCACGGTTTGATACCCTTTTCGCAGCTTTACTTTCCCCACTCTCCTGTCCTGCCAGGATTCAGCATTTGCCCTCGTCTCGTTCTGGAAACGCACACCCCCTCTGAGCGCTGGTAGCCCCTCCCCCTCCTTCTCGCCCCCCTCCTCCTCTCCCTCCCCCTCCCCGCTGAACGAGTAGCTAGCCGATGTCGACGTTGTTGGAGCCACCCGGGGGGTCCTGCATGCAAGATAACGTGTTGCGTCCCTGTCCATCCCTCGCAGTCCGCTTGAAGGCGGGAGCAGCGGAGTGCGAGAACGGTGAACGAAGGTATAAATGCACGCTGCTGGGTATCCTCCTCCGCCTGGTATTTGCTTCTCCCTGCTCCGCACCTTTACTCCCGGTGCGGCACCACCTTTGCCCTCCCGAGCCTCTCGACCTCGCTGCGCAGCTTCTCCTCCTCGCCCGCCTCGAGCCGCCTGAACCGAATGGGCGTGACGGGCGCGCTCTCGCTCCGCGCGGGAGGCGGGTTGTACAGCGACGATGCGGACGCAGAGAGGAGCGTGGACTGTGACGCGAGGCGGGCAAAGACGGGCGTTTGGTCGCGGTACCTGCGCCGTTATCGTCAGTCTCTCTGCGTTGAGAGGGAGGGAGTGGGGGAAGCGAGCGAGCAAGGGACGGACAGGTGGTACGCCTCTGCGTTCGCGCACAGCGCCTCTCTGAGCCCCTCGAGCGCCTTGCGCTTGAACGCGCCCTTGACCGCGTGGAGGACGACCGCGATGCAGTCCTCGCGCGCGCGCCACGTCGGGAAGCGCCAGTCCAGCCGCATGCGGCCCGTCGAGGGGTCGATCAGCGGGTGGAAGATCGGCGAGTCGAAGGTGATCACTGGGGCGGAGGACGGGTACGAGGACGGGAGCGCGAGCGTGAAGTGCAGGACGGCGCCGGCGTAGTACCCGCGGTGAATGAAGAGGACGCCGTTCCAGCCTGTGCGACCAGCGAGCGTCAGCGGCGTGGCTTTTCGCGTACGGGTGATGCGGTGGATGGCGGCTGGGAGGTAGGTGCGGCGGAGAGCGGGAGGTCAACCCAACGCAGCGCGCTCTGGTAGCGCGCGCGCATTCGGGTAGGTGCACACAAAGCCAATCAATGCACGCGCCCGCGTACGACCGCTACGAGGCCCTCCTCCCTCCGCCAGCTTCTCATCACTGAACGAACACCCGACTCACGGGTAGGCTCGCTCGGGAACACGTACATGCCCGTAGGCAGGTGATCGGCCTGTCCCAGCGCCGAGAACTCGAGGAGCGCCTCGTGCCGCGCTGTGGAGATGCTGGCGACGGACATGGTGATGAGGGGGGAGGGAGAGGGGCGGTGCAACGAGGAGAGGGAAGAGGGACTCTCATGGCATTACTTTCGGGGCGACACGCGGGGAGGCTACATGCTAGGAAAACGTCCATTGCGAGGAGACGCGGTCTAGGAGAAGTCGCTCGCCAGCGAGAAACTCGATAGCGAGGCGGAGCGATGGGTCGGCCGTCTCCTGCGGACCGAAGGAGCAGCGGTTGCGTCAGTTTCGCTCTATCAGCTGGGCAGCACAAGAATGAGGAAAGGCAAGGCGAAGCGCACCTCTGCCTTCTCGTACAGCGCCGTCACGTCCATCCCCCTCGCCTCCTCGACCTGACCCTCCACCCTCGCAGCGCACAACCGCCGCACCAGCTCCGCGGCCCGCTGCACCGCCTCCCACTCGAGGCCGCCCTCCAAGCGAAATGACTCCGCAGCGCTCGCCGCCGCGGTATCATCTGCCTCCTGCTCGGAGGACAGCGCGTCCGCCCCGGCGTTTTCGCTGCGTCGCCACGCCTCGGCCGCTAGCTCCGCCAGCCGCGCAGCGTCTGTGGCGCTCACGAGCGGGGCTTGCGGTGCAAGCACCGCAAACCGCAGGCGCTTCGCCGGGCGCGCCTCGACGTCCTCTTTTGGCGGTCGACCGCCTCGACGAGCGTCGCGCCACGCGAGTAGCGCGACGGCGAGCCAGAGTCCGGGCGAGAGGCGCGCGTCGGCGTCGATGAAGCAGGCGAACTGGCTGCCCGGCAAGCTGGAGGAGGGAAGAGGGAGGGGTGCAAGGAGGGGATGGGCGGGGTCGACGGGCGGCACACTTACGGCTGCTGCAAGCCAAGCGGTGCCCAGGGTGTCGAGATCACGATCGAGTGCTTGTAATCGGATCTCTTCTAGTAGGACGGGCGAGTCGACGCCGCCGTCCCGCAGCAGCACCTCGAGCGCCTCGTGCCTGTCGAACACAACGCGGTCGTGCTCGTTCCCTTCGAGCAAGAAGCCGTACGCCGCGACAAGGTGCGCGTTCGAGAGGCCCGCGCCGTACGTGTTGAACACCTCCTCACCGGGCTCGATGTCCCTCTCAGAGACCATGTCGACCGTCTCTTCCTCCTCTGCCTCGTTCCGCGCGGAGTGCGCGGACGCAGGCTCGTCGTCGTGCGCGCACGTGTCGAGCGCGCCGCATTCGGGGCAGACCCACGCGTCGCTCGCGAGGTGTACGTGCGGCGGGTCGGAGTGATTGAACGCGTCGGCGAGGGGGACGAGCGCCAGCGGGTGAAACGACGAGACCTGAAATGCGCGCGAGGAGACGAGGGTGTAGGCGTGTCGAAACGTAGCGAAGGAGGGCGGTGAAGCGGGCAACGAGGACGTGCCCGGAAGGGAGGAGAGGAGCGGGAAGGCGACAGCGTCGTAGAACTGCCGCAGAACCGCCTGCGCGTGCCGCTGTCAGTCCAGTCGCAGCTATCTGTCAGAGCAACGGAGACGTGCCTGGTTGACCCTCAACCGCTTACACTCCTTCTCGAGCTCCGTCCCCCGGGTCCACCTCGCCGCCTCACCCTCCCAGAGCAGCGCGATAGGCACTGTCACCTCCGACGGGCAGTGCTTGAAGTACGTTGCCCAGCGCGAGTGCGGTCCTAGGGCGAGTTCATGGGCGACATGGACGGCAAGTCGGAGAGGTGAGGAGTGGGAAGCGAGTGGGTCGTCTCGTCCCTCGAGTGGGCTAGCGAGTGCTGAGGAGCGGTGCGAGAGGACGAGCGAGACGGGGATGCGTGCGACTGCGGGGATAGAGAGCGATGTGAGCCTGCAGAAGGGAGGGACAGGGATGGATCAACTTGCGCGTGGTGTGGGCGGGGACATGCTCGAGCGCGTTGACTGCGGTGGAGCCGTCGTGGCGGGCGACGAGGTGGATGCGCGGGTCAGTGTGCACGCCCTGCGCCGCGAGCCAGCGGGCGAGTGCGTGCATCGTCTGTCGAGGTGCAGAACGCGGGGTAGACGGGGCAGGGTCTGCGCGGTCTGCGGGCGAGGTCGAGACCGCGCGTGTCCAGCCTCGCGCGCGCTCCTTGACGACGGAGCAGCGCAGCCTCGCCCTGCCCTCGAGCTCTGCCCCCTCCCGCTCGCTCGACGCGTTGCTTGCCTGCGCTCCTTTGCTCCGTGCACTCTTGTCGAGCACGCTGCTCCTTCGGCACCACCGCCGCTTCTCCCGCCAGCTGCAATCACGCCCCGCCGTCGCAACTCGCACAAGATGGCCGCTGCGCTCGACTCCAAGGGAGACTACAAGATCGTCGTCGACCAGGAGCAGGACCCGGCACTGGCACCCTCCCGCTCCGCCAGCTTCGCTAGCCAGGGCGGGCTCGCGGGCAGCCGCATCGCCCCCGCCCCGTCGCCCCTCGACGCTGCGCTCAACCACCCCGCCCTCCCCGTCCTGTGCTACTGCGCGTCCAGCATCCTCATGACCGTACGCAGACTCTCCCTCCCAACTCCGCCGATCACGACTGACCCGCCGCGCTCCTGCAGGTCGTCAATAGCGAGTCCCGCATCCCCACCAGTGCTGCGCGCACTCCCGCTCACCTTTCCCTTGCTCACCCGCAGAGTTTGTCGTCTCGGGCAAGCACTTCAACATGAACTTCCTCCTCTTGACCATTCAGTCTGTCGTCTGCGTCAGCTGCGTCATCACTGCCAAGCGGTTGGGCGTAAGTCCTTACCTCCTTCCTTCTTCACGTGTATCTGGCTTACGTCTACACCGGCAGGTCATCACCTTCCGCGACTGGGACCGTGAGGACGCGCGCAAGTGGTTCCCCATCTCGTTCCTCCTCGTCCTCGTCATCTACACGGGCTCCAAATCCTTGGTTTGTACTTGCCTCCCTGTTCTGTCCAGTCCAGCGCTGACCCTGCCTTGCATTGTCGCAGCAATACCTCTCTGTCCCCGTCTACACCATCTTCAAGAACCTGACAATCATCCTCATCGCTTACGGCGAGGTCTTGTGGTTCGGCGGCAGCGTGACGCCCCTCACCCTCGCGTCCTTTGTCCTCATGGTGCGCTTCATGCGGTTTTCCGGCGGACTGAGCTGACTCTACTTGCGCCCGCAGGTCGTTTCGTCGCTCATCGCTGCGAGCCCCGACCTGCTCAACTGGCTAAACGGGGTCGAGGTCGCTCAGAAGGCGGGCGGCCAGTCGAGCGCGGGCTACTTGTGGATGTTCGTGCGTCCATCCTACTTTCGCTCAGCTTCGTGCACAGACTGACCCGGCCGCATACCGGTAGTTCAACTGCTTCGTCTCCGCGGGCTACGTCCTCGCGATGCGCAAGCGCATCAAGCTCACCAACTTCAAGGACTGGGACTCGATGTTTTACAACAACCTTCTGTCGATCCCGGTCCTCGTCGTCTTCTCGCTCGTGTTCGAGTCGTGGACGTCGGACAACCTCGCACTCAACTTGTGCGTCCTCTCTTTATCCTCATCTCGGGGCTGGGTTGACGAGCGAGCGGCGACAGCCCCGAGGAGACGCGCACGAGCCTCCTTAGCCTCATGGCCTTCTCGGGAGCCGCCGCTGTCTTCATCTCGTACTGCACTGCGTGGACCGTGCGGACGACCTCCTCTACCACCTTCGTGCGTCCCCTCTTTTTCCATACCACGTACCTCCACTAAGTCGCCACGTCTGCAGTCTATGGTCGGCGCACTCAACAAGCTCCCCGTCGCGGCGTCAGGCATCCTGTTCTTCGGCGACCCCGCCAACTTTGCCAACGTCTTCTCCATCCTCGTCGGTTTCCTCGCCGGTCTCGTCGTGCGTCGTTCTCTGCCTTCCGTCTTCCGCACGGACGGCAATCAGCTAACTCGGCTCCTGGTCATGCAGTACGCCGCGGCAAAGTCGGCCCAGTCGGCGGCGGCAAAGCGTGCGTCTTCCTTCTCTTCCCAACCGTCGTCGCTAACCCACTGACGTACCTTGCACATGCAGAGATCGCTCCTGTCGAGCTCGGCAAGGCGCGCTCGTAACCCCCTACCCTCCTTCGTGCCCACCCTCTGGACCCGCCGCAAGAGACGCTGCTCTCCCTCCCGTTTTCGCTTCACTCCGCCACGCCGCTGGCCTGCGCCACGCTGCAATATACCCCCGCTCCCGTCTTCCGTCCCTAGACCCGCCTCCGTACATGCCGTCGGTGTCGCTGTGCTGTCCCCCCTCCCTCTTCTCCTTGCCGAGTCCCCCTCCTCCTCCTCCTCTCGCTTTCTGTGTAGGTCCGCAGTATGCCCGCAAAAACCACTCATGCCCTCTCCCTCTCCTTTTGCCATCTCTCACGCGCACGTGCCCGACACCTCGTGTGGGAGAGATCCAAGAGCGCCCCTGATATTACGCAGACTCGGCAAACGCGTTCGGGTCGTCCTGCACGCGCTGCCACACGGTGTCGTTCAACCCCTTGCGGTTCCGGAGGATCTCGAGCGCGTAGAACTGGAGGCGGTACCCTGTTTCATTTTGTATTGTGCCACGTACGCATGGACGGAGGGGGGAGGATTAGTGTGTGCACAGAGCGGGGAGGGGGAGAGACGCGCACCGAACATCGAGTTCTCCTGCGTGTAGTCCTTGGTGCAGTCGAGGCGGATAAGCGTGCCAAAGTTGTACTCGTCTGCGCTCGCCGCCCCCGCCAACGCGCGCGAGGCAAAGAGGGGGGCCAGGAGTAAACGGTGCGCCGTGTCGTCTCGTCAGCCCCCGCGTCCGTGGCGAACTCCGGGGAGGGAGGAAAGAGAGAGACAGCGGGGGTGGGGGTGGGGCACGCACCGATCTTCTTCTCAAAGGGCATCATGAACTCGCGCCAGCGCCGCTTGCCCGACGGGCTCTTAATCTCGTTCTCGTTCAGCACGCGCAGCTTGTCGGCGTCGTCGTACTCCGGGAACGCCTTGAGGAACGCTTCGACGATCTCGTCGTCCCACCTGCGCGCGCGGCGGTGGAGTGGGCGGTACGTGTCCAGAGTGTCCGGACGGGGCGGGAGAAGGGCGGAAAGGGAGGGAAAGGGGAAACCCGCAGTCAGCGCAGGCTCTTCATCCATGCTGCGGGAGGTCGAGCACGCACTTGGTCAACCGCTTGAGCTCCGACGGCTTCATCTTGGTGATCAGGCCAAAGTACACCTCGGCCTGCTCCATGCACATCACGGCAAACTGCATCTCAATCTGCGTTATCGTCCTCGTCAGCTCCACCCATTTCCGTGCGCTCAGAAGAACCAGGACCTCGAGGGGAGAAAAGGAAGATGCGCGCGAAGCGGAAACGCACCCCCTCGTCGTTCTGCGCGTTCTCGGCATCAAAGTTGCTCGGGATCCCGCCGCTCCCGCCCGCGACGCCGAGCCCGCCGGTCGCGCCCGACCCGCTGATGATCGCGTCCATCTCGTCGCCGGCCGTGGTCGACATGGTGTGGGGTTGTTACGGAGGGGGCGAGGGACTGTGAGGATGGAGTGTCGAAGGGAAAGCCGGGCGGCGCGGGCGTTGACAAAAGCTGCATGACGGCGATGTGCGGGTGCGGAGCGAACCAGTGCAGGCCGGAATGCGACGAGGCGAACGAGAGGAGATGAAGAGGGAGGAGGTCAGCTCGCACGCACCTGGAGAGGAAGGCATGCGCACTGCTCGACTCCGCCCAGCTCAAAGAATTCCCCGTGCATGCCTGCCCGACTGCCCCGCACGCGCTACTTCGCGGCGCACGGTGGCACCGGCTCGAAAAGTGTCGAGGAGCTGATGAAAGCGCTCGCGGCGGTCGCCAGCTGCGCGGGCCGGCTGTAACGCGCGCGTGGGGGCAGGACTCACGAGTTGCGCCTGGAGGAGCTGCGTTGCGCGGGGAGCGGGGTGAGCGATGGTAGGTTGAGCTGCTCTGCCGGCTTCGTGAAGGGTCGAGGAGGGCTGATCAGGCGGATCCCGACTCTCACAGCTGGGTGGGGTGCGGACCGCGGGAGCAAAATGAACTTGCACCGACTGACTGGCAAAGCAATGGACGACGTAACTTCGGATCCGGCTGGAAGAAACAACCTTGGAGAAGGGATAGATAGTATCAAGTGCAGTGTAGGGGGTCATATTCTGCTACACCTCACTGGAACGATCAAGACGATGGCGAAGCCAGCAGCGGCTCGACTGCCAGACCGTCGGACCATGCGGAAGCGCGTGCACCAGGAGGTCGAGCTGCGTCCTCAAGGTGTGGAGCCCGGCGCGTCGTTATATACTGCAAGCGGTCGAGGGGCGCTACGCTGGAAAATGGTCAATACGGGTGTCCGGTCGGCGGGAGGAGGGAGAGGTAGACACCCGGGGGAGGATCAGCTTGCACGAGACGCAGCGATTGCGGCAGAAAAAAGCTGAGAAGCAGGCCGCGGGAGCAGCGGAGCAAGTAGCAGGTGCGAGTGAGTGCGCGTAAGCCATGCGAGCGCGAATGAAGCGAAGCAGGCACGAAACACGGGAATCCAGGGTCACTCTACATGCCTCCTCTCCTCTCACCTCACACCACTCCTCGCCACCAACGCGCCCATCACTCCGAAAAGGTGCCCTCCAAGCCTCCTGCAGGGAGCCCGTGGCCGTGGTGCGTCTCGTCGTGCTGGTAGCGGATGCCGCTGCGGCGGGAAAGATCCAGTATTACTCGCTGTCGTCCGCCGATCAGAAAGAAGCGGAGGGCAGGCAGGGGACGGACCAGTACGTGCAGCTGTGCGGGCCGGGCTTGTCGAGGTTGATGAAGATGCGCGGGTGGCCGAGCGCGCCTCCGCCTGCGAGGAGGGAGAGGGAAGCGAACGGGAACGGGCGATGAGGGGGAGAGGGGTAGCAGGGTCGGGTCAGTCGCGCTCTCTGAGCGGAAGAGCGATAGCATGGAACGAACCGCCGTCGCAGGCGGCCTTGCGGCCCTGGACGAGGCGGATGGGCTCGTCCTGGATGAGCTCGATGGCGGCGAGTGGCCGGGGCTGGAAAAGCTCGCTGGTCTGCTCGAAGCGGGGGCCGACCATCGCCTCGGTGCTGCGGTGGCAGAGGGGACGGGTCAGAACGTGAATGCACAGGCAGAGGAGGGAGAGCGGACCGGGCGACCTGGGACTTGGACCAGGTGGTGGGGCGGTTCGGGGCCTGGGTGGTGCCGACCTGGGGCGGGGTGTGCGGCGCCCTGCGTTGCATTGTCGTGAGCGCGTCAGTGCTGCTCCTTGCGGGGGAGGGGGTGCTGGCGAGCGTGCGGAGGTGAGGCGGGTTCGGGGGAGAGGTGTTGCCTCAGGGCCCGTCCTGGAGACGCGCCGACAAGGCAGTCCACCGCGATGAAACCTTCTGCCTCGATGCAGGCGAGCAGTACCTCCGGAGATTCGGTGTGCGAGGCGTGGTGGACTCGGGGGTCCGAGGATTGGAGGGGCGCGAGGCGCAAGGGAGCTCACGCAGGGACGCGGGCGACCTGGTTGTGGGCGGCGCGTGTGCCTGCGAGGTGCCTGAGCGGCTGGCGGGCGAACGAGCGGAGCATCGCGACTAGAGTGCGGAATAGAAGTGAGTTGTATGGTACAGTAGCGGCGAGGGAGGGGAGCGGGTCACGCCTCGACAACGACTGCGGCCGAGTGCGAGGCTGGGACTGTTGCAGCGGAGCGTCTGCCAGCGCACAAGGGGCGGCTATGGCATCCCACCCGGACTACCCGCAGCCCCGCTTCGCCCGCCGTCCACTGGCAGCACCGCCCGCGCCCCGTCCTCCCGACCCGCACTCGCCCTGCACCGCACACATGCGCGACAACGGTGTGTTCTGCACTCTCTTCGCGCTGCTACCAAGGCACGACCGCAACCGGAACCGCAAACTGACGCCGTCTCGCCTTGGCTTCCTCCGAGCGGCGCCTGTCCTGCAGCGAGTCCATACCCGGCGTACCATCACCAGGGCCAGAGCTACACCTGCGCCAAGGAGTACGAGCAACCTGCAGGCTACCCCCACTACGCCTCGTACCAGCCGCAGCAACCCATCCGCCCCGTCGCCCCTCCCCCACCTCCTGGCGCCCTCCCCGCCCACTTCCACCACCAGCCACAAGTCCCCCAGCGCCCGTCCCCACCGCCCAATCACTACCGCCAGCCACCCACACGCACCGCCACCGAGCCAGAGTGGCGCGAGTCGAGCTTCATACAAAGTTACACCGCCTTCAACCCCGGCGCCGATACCCCGACCTCGCCCTCCACCCACGCAGGCTACTTTCCCGCATTTCCACCGCACCCACAACAGCCCGCCTACCCCGCCTACGCCCCTGCCGCCCCCGCCTACGCCCCTGCCGCCCCCGCCCTTGCCCCGCCGCCGCGCCGGACCACAAAGTCCCCACCCGCCGCCGTTGAACCTCCTCCTCCTCCTCCTCAGCTCGACTACCGCCGCCACTCGTCCCGGTCCTCGAACGACTCGTCCCACTTCTCCATCTATTCGTACCACTCGGAGCACTCGGGCGGTGCAGCGCCGAGGTCTCCGCCGCCTCAGCAGCACCAGCAGCCTCCGCTCGTTCCCCTCGCGAGCGCCAGCGCGAGCGCGAGCAGCGGATACGTCGCGCGCTCGCCTGACCAGCTCACACCGTCGAGCTCGAGCGGCTCACGCGGCGCCGGAGCGGGGCTCAACGGCATGACCCGCCAGGCGAGCCTCGAGCATCTGCGGTTGCAGCAGGCCGCTGCCGCCGCCGTCAGCGACTACCGCCAGCGGCTCGAATGGCTCTCCATCTCAGAGGAGCAAGGGGCGCACGCCGCCGCTGCACCCGAGCCGCGGCGGCAGCCTACGATCCTCATGTCGCCGCCACTCGAGGGCCCGCCCGAGCCGCTGCACCGCAACCGCTCAATTGACTCGGTGTGGTCCCGCACCATCACCTCGCCGTCACCGTCGCAGCCGAGCTTCTTCGCGTCGACCGCGAGCTCTCGCTCGAGCCCGAGTCCAGAGGTCTCGCGCCGCCCGAGCCATGCAACGCTCTCCCCGCCAGCAACGCGGCAGGACTCGCTGGCCGCTCGTCGTGCCAACAGCTACGATACCTTCTCCCTCCTCGACACAGGCGCCTCCTCCTCGCAGGGGCACTCCTCAACCTCCTCCGCCGGCCCCACCGAGTACCTCCATCCGGCGCTCCTTTCCCACCTCGCCGTCTACCTCGCCGACCATGCCCCGCGCTCCCCCTCACACCCTTCAGGCGGCTTTTCCGGCGCGGCTGCCATCTCAACCCTCCTGCGCGCCTTCCCGCCCGCGCGCCGCGCCGACCGCGCCCTGGCGCTCTCCGTCGCGCGCGCGCTGCACGCCCAGCTGTGGCTGCACGAGGCCGACTGGGCGCCCGCGCCGCTCCGCGACGATGACGACACGCAGGTGTTTGTCCTCTCGCGCGAGGACCTCGGAGACGAGGTCGAGATCCCCACCGGGGTCGTGACGAGCTTGACGAGGTGCTACTCGCCGTTTTGCGACAAGCTCACCGACGAGGGTGCACAAGGAGGGTGCTATGCCTATTCATGCCCCAACAGGCGGGTGCGTTCTTTCGTCCTCTCAGCTCGTTCTCCCCGCGAGCTGGGTCGCTGACGAAGTGAAAACGCAGACTGGCCTGCACCGCATCGGCTCGACGCTCTCCGCCTCTCCGGCGCCCGCACACGCGCCGGAGGAGGCCGACAACTGGGCGACAAGCGTCCCGCCATCGGTGCTCGATGCGCTCGACAAGCGCCAGATCGCGTACCAGAACCAGGTGTTTGAGCTCGTGCAGGGCGAGCAGAAGTACTTTGACGACCTCATGCTCGTCGAGACGGTGCGTGGGCGCCTTCTCCGTACTGCCGGACAAAAGGAGGCTGACGAGTTTGCTGGGCGCGAGCAAGGCGTTCGTCGAGCCCCTCCGTACCGCCTCTCCTCCCATCATCCCCCCTCAGCGCCTGCCGCACTTCCTCTCGACCGTCCTCCTCAACCTCGCCGCGATTCGCGAGCACTCGCGCGCGTTCCTCGCGGCGCTCCGCGCGCGCCAGAGCGAGGCGTACCTCTTCCGCGGCGTCGGGCAGCTCGTCCTCGCTGCAGCGGTCGACTGGGCCGCCGCGTACGTCGAATTCGCGGTCGCGTTCCCGATGGCCGACTTTCTGCTCAAGGAGGAGCGCGACCGGAACCCGCGCTTTGCCGAGCTGCTTGCTGTGCGTCTCTTCCCCCTGCGTTCCCCTCCAAATGGGCGGCCTGACGCAGACGATGTACGAGGGCAGGATTTTTCCCGCCGCCCCGAAGCCGCGCGGCGCGGGTTCGACACGTTCCACAACCGCGCGACGTTCCGCGGCCTGCGGTACATCCTCCTCCTCGAGCAGATCCTCGCCTCGTGCGAGCCGGACGACCCCGACCGCGAGTACCTCGAGCAGGCGCTGCAGGTCCTCCGGAGACAGGGGACGGACGCGAACGACGGGATCGAGGCGACCAAGGAGAGGGTTAGGCTGAGGGGGTACAACCGCGATCTGGTCAAGAAGGGCGGCGACACGCTCGTGCGTCTTGCTCTTGCCCACTCTCTTGGGTGCGAAGGGGTGCTGATGGGCCCAACGCGAGCGATTCCGCAGGACCTCGAGCTCCTCGACGACGCGCGCAGGTTCTTCTTCTCCGGCCGCGTCTTCCGCCGCCCCGAAGGCTCGGGCTTCACGGACCAGTTCCAGGAGGCGCACCTCGTCCTCTTTGATAACTACCTTGTCCTGACCAAGCCGCCGCGGTCGCTCGACCGCTCTTCTGCCAACGGGGCCGCGCATCCAAAATACCAGCTTGCGAGGCGGCCCGTCCCGCTCGACCTCGTCCAGCTCAAGACGGCGAGCTTCTCCGAGCCGCCTGTCCCGCGCTCGAGCGGGTTTCACCTCCGCAGCGCGCGCTCGGCGGGCGACGCGCCCTCCTCGCCCCTCCCTGCCGCGACGAGCCCCAACGGCGGTGCAGGCGCCGGGGACTCGCTCCTGCTGTGGCCCGTGTCGTTCTATCAGCTCGGCCGCTTCGACGGCCTCGTCCACTTTTACGTCGACAGCCCCGCCCTCCGCTCCGAGTGGGAGACGCACCTCAAAGCCGCCGTCGCGCTCCGGCACGCGCGCCAGGCCGCCGGCCGCGTCGTCCGGCTCGACCCGCTCGCGGACCTCACCTTTGGGAGCACGTCGACGGTCGTCGGCTCGCTCGCGCCCATGCCAGCGAGCGCCGAGCCCGGGACCCGCTTTAGGAAACCGACGTGCTCGACCCCGCTCGCGACGGCCGACGGCGCGTGGCTCGTCATTGCCGGCTGCAACGAGGGCATCTTTATCGGGTGGAGGGGACGGCCGAGGACGATGCAGCAGGTCGTGCACCTCGCGGGAATCACGCAGTGCGCCGTACTGCCAGACTTCTCGTTCTTGCTCGTCATCGCCAACAAGGTCCTCGTCGCGTGTGCGTCCGGCCTTTTCCCTTCCCGCATCGTCGTTTTGTCGTTCCAGCTACGGGTGGCTGGTGGTGCTCGAGGTGCGGTGAGACTGGTGCTCATGTCGCTCCTGCCTGCAGACGCGCTCGAGGCGCTCATCCCCAGCAAAGCGGGCAGCAAGCTCGACCAGTCGAGCAAAGGTGCGTCCTCCTCCTCCTTTCTTTCTTCGATCGGTCGCGCACGAGAGCTGACGCGCCCCCCTTCCCGCGGCCCTTCTGCAGCGCCGCAACGCCTGAGCGGGCAGAAGGACGTCTCGTTCTTCAAGGTCGGCAAAATCGGCGACCTTGACCCTCGCACGCTCGTCATCTGTGCGTTCTGTACTCGACTTCTTCTTCTTCTCCTTCCCCTCGCCTCTGACGGCTCCCGCGGACAGACGCGAAAAAGTCGGGCGTCAAGGAGTCGGTCTTCAAGGCGCTCGAGCCTGTCAGCCAGGCCGAGCGCGCGCGCGGCGGAGGAGGTGCGGGGCACAGGTTCCTCGGCCTGGGCAGCGCGAGGCCCGAGTGGTTCAGGACGTACAAGGAGTTCTTCATGTGCGCCTTCTCCCTCCTCCTGCGCGCAGGGAGACTGGCTGACGGGGGTTTGCGTTGAACAGGCCCTCCCTCGTCACGGGCCTGCACTTCCAGCGCTCCAAGCTCGCGCTGATCGGCTCGCGCGGCGTCGAGATCATGGACCTCGAGTCGATGCGGTGCGTCTTTCCCTCTCTCCCTCCTCCTTCTGGCCTCGCTGAACCTCCCCGCTCCGTGCTCGTCCCGCTCGCAGCACGATGACGGTCCCGGACTTTCCTCCCGCGCGGCACGACCGCGCACTGTACCTCCTCGCGAAGCGGTGCGAGGACGCGACGACGATCGGCATGTTCCGCATCGGAGACAGCAAGTTCTTGCTCGCTTACTCGGGTGCGCATTCCCCCGCCCCCGGTTCCTCTCGCGCTAGCCGTTGACGCGAAGGGAGGAAACAGAGTTTGCGATCCATGTCGGCCGCCATGGCGAGCCCATCGAGGGCCCGTTCATCGAGTGGGAGAGCAAGCCAGAGCAGATCGCGTACTGCGCGCCGTACATCTGTCCGTCCCTCGCCCGCCTTCCTCCTCCTACTTCCTCCCTAGCTGACGAGTGCGAGCACGCACGCAGTCGCCATCTCGCCCACCATCATCGAGATCCGCAACGCCTTCAACGGCCGGCTGGTACGCCCCCCTTTTCTCCTTCCCGTGCTGTCTTCCGCACCCGACTGACCCCGCCAAGTGCACTTACAGGCCCAATTCATCACCGGCACGCACATCTCGCTCACTTACGACGGGACCGCAATCCCCCCGTCCGCGTCTCCCACCTCCTCCTCGTCCCTCAGCTCGCGCCGCTCGTCCCTCGAGGCAGCCGCATCACCAGGCGGAGCCGGGGAGGACCTTGCGGGGCCAGTCGAGCGGAGGCTGCACCTCTCGATGCGGCAGGGCGCGTACCACGTCCTGTACGAGGTGGTCGTCGTTGCGTAGCTTCCCCTTTCCCCCGCGCCCTTCTCTCAAAACAGACACTCTATCCCGCTTGCCGTGACCCCGCCGTGTTCTTCCGTACCCCCTGCCCCCTTCTCGGTGACACGCTCTTACAGTAGGCCCGTAGGCTATGCCCCGGTGGCACGGTTTGTAACGCTTATCCGCCGACGCAGTTCACATCCTTACGCACGAGGGATCGGGCACTGCTCTTTTGCATGGATGAATCGCACTTCTACCCGCCACGACGGAAGGGAGAGAGGAGGAAGGAGGGGGAAGTCTACGCCTTGGTGACGAACAGGTCGGTGAACTCGCTGACGGGGAGCTCTTCGAGCGTCTTCTGGTCCGACACGAGCTTGAGGATTCTGCACGCGCTCTTCATCAGCGCACTCTGAGCGAGAAGACGGGCGAAAAGAGGAGAGACGCACTTGTCGACGTGCGCGCCGTCGAAGTGCGGCCGGACGTGCCTCTCGAACTTGGCATTGAGGAGCGGCGTCCCCTCCTCGCGCCGGAGGCGGTGCCCGACGGGGTAGTCGATGTGCACCTCGGGGAGGACGGTCCCGTCGTTCAGCGTGACGGTAAGCGCGTTGCTGATGAAGCGCTTCGAGGGGTCGTGGTAGTCCGCCGTGAACTGCTTGTCCTCGACGCAGACGATCTATGCGGTGTAGGGCGCGAGCGGAGTGCCGATGGGTCAGTAGGGAGAAGAAGGAGGAAGCGGAGCGACCAGGCGCACCTTTTCGCGGAGCGCGTCGATCCTCGGGTCCGCCGCGACCTCGTCC
This sequence comes from Rhodotorula sp. PL61-2, assembly GCA_028828645.1. Lineage (NCBI taxonomy): Eukaryota > Fungi > Basidiomycota > Microbotryomycetes > Sporidiobolales > Sporidiobolaceae > Rhodotorula > Rhodotorula sp. PL61-2. The sequence continues at coordinate 25,702 of JAPZQE010000110.1, forward strand.
GAGTAGTCCTCGGTCGTGAGCCTGCCAAAGATGAGCGGCACGGCGACCATGTACTGGATGGTGTGGTCGCGGTCGGCAAAGTTGTGCAGCGGGCCCGACTTGTCGATGATGCGGATCGCGGCCTCCTGCGTCCGGATTTTGACGCTCGCGATGTCGTCCGACGACTTGCCCATCTCCTTGAGCTGCGCGTGCAGGACGTGCGCGGCCTCGGCGGCGGTCTGGGCGTCTGAGGGCGCAAAGGGCGTCAGCAACATGTGCGGTCCAGAAGGTCGATGGAAAAAGGGGGGGGGGGGGGGGCGGGGGGACGAACGGAACTCGGCCGGGAACGAGATCTTGAAGAGGACGTTCTCCATGATACTGCAAGCGAAGACGAATCCTGCATCAGCGACTCGGCTAACCACAGGAGGCCGCCGCGGACGGAGCTCGCAAGGAGACCACCGCGGAGAAGCTCGCGAGGAGATAGCCGAGGAGCTCGCAGACTTACTACGAGCCATACGGGCGCTGGAACTTAAATTCCTGGCCCTTGAAGAGGACGTCGTAGAAGCCCCAGGTCTTGGCCGTGAGGACGGTCGGGATGCCCATCTGGCCGCGCTTGACCTGGAGGGCGAGGTGAACGGCGCGCATGCACGCGTCGCCAGCGCTCCACGACTTGCGAGAGCCAGTGTTGGGCGCGTGGCGGAACGTCCGGAGGCTCTGGCCATCGACGAACACCTGCGAGACGACGTCGACGGTCTGGTCGCGTGTCAGGCCGAGCATCTGCGAGACGACGGCGGCGGTCGCGAGCTTGACTAGGACGACGTGGTCGAGGCCAACGCGGTTGAACGAATTCTCGAGCGCCATGCAGCCCTGGATCTCGTGCGCCTTGATCATGGCGGCGAGGACGTCGCGGACCTTGAGCGGCTCGCCCGTACGCGAGAGGTAGTCAGCAACGGCGAGAATGCCACCGAGGTTGTCACTAGGATGGCCCCATTCCGCCGCTAGGAAACCTGTTGCATGATCGTGTCAGGCGCGGGGAGGGAGAGGGGAGGGCGCAGCGCACAGCTGGGAAGGTCAAGGTCAGCCATGTCGTCCTTTTTTCAGCCCGAAAGAGGGAACGCACTCGTTGAAGTCAAGCCATCGAATCTGAGTACCGATGGCAAACGCGCCGCGGCTGTATCAATGCGAGGGAGTGGGATCAGCATTTCCCGAGGGGGCGAGAGGAGGAGACCAGGACGCACACCGGGTCCATCTGGAAGGGCGTTCCCGGGATCTTGGTACCGTTGGGTACAGTAGTGCCAGGGACGATGGGCTCCATGAGGGCGCGGCACTCTTCGCTCACGCGGAGACCCTCGAGACCGCATCCGATGGTGTCGATGAGGCAAAGGCGGGCGGTCGAGTAGGCGACGTCCGACTTGATCTGCGCGTGTATGCAGCATCCTCGCAGTTAGTATGCTGGGCTGCGAGGCGCGAGGGAAGCGCGAGATAGCGCGCGGAGAACGCGTCCAAGGCGGTGCCGGCAGGTTCGGCTAGCCGGAGAGGGTGCAAAAGCGGCAGGAAGCGCTCACCTCGTAGTTGTGGACGTAATCGGCAATGTCCTGGAGGACCTGGTCTGGGGGCGGGCGGACCTATGCGTACGGCTCAGGGTTAGTATGCGCAGCGAAGGCGGGAGGAGCGGACGTGTGGGGGAGGAGGAGCGGGAGATCAAGGGGGGAGAAGGGACGCACGGTCGACTCTCCGTGACCCGAAGCAAGGCGAGTGGCACCCATGGCGACTGCGAAAGGCGACTTGTGCGGGAGAGACGAGCGAGCGACGGTTGCGAGACGGGGAGCCGGGGCGGAGACGGCGCGGAGAGTCGAGACGGCGCGGCGAGACGAGGCGGCGGGCTGGACGAGAGTGCGGGCAGAAGCACGGGACAGCATCGAACGCGTGCAACAACACAAGCACGTGCGGGGAGAAGAGCGAGGACGGCGCGCGGAGGGGAGGCGAGAGCGCGGGGAAGAGGCCGGCCCAAGTTCTCGCGCCTCCCCTCGAGTCGTGCTACCGCCTCACTAACCGCATAATAACTCGCTCTGGATACTCCCCGGACCCCCTACCTTGGGCCCTCTTTCGCTCGCACTCTACACTCACTCAAACGCTTGTGCAGAGCACGCTAGACTCGCAGTACGGCTCCCAGATCCCAGCTAGACCTGCACATCGCCCCCGTCCCAACCGCCTCTTTCCACCCCATCCTCATTGCCTCCGTGACGCACTCGCCATTGTTGCGCCGGCTCAGCTGCACAAAAAGAGCATCGCGACCGCGAACCCCAACGACGAGGGCAGGGTGCGCGCGTCTGACGCCTTTAACCGCCCGAACGACCTCGAGACGGCAGCTTGGAGCCGGAGGGATGGGTGGAGGGGAGGAGGGGTTCACAGCCGCAGAGATGGTCCGCTGGGAGAAGACTTTGCAGGGACGAATAGAGGTGTAGACTTACGCAAACGCCGTTGTTGCACTCGCTGATGTTGTACTCGATTACCACTGTCTCCCCTTTGGACGGGAAACCTACTGGCTTTGTCCTCTCGTAGAGAGGAAGCGGTCTCGCGTGATCCTGCTCTCTGTTCGCGACGAAAGATAACTAAACGAAACCCAGACCGGCTGGAGGGCGCCATCCTGCATTACGCGTGCGTGGGAGAGCGTTCAAGAAGCTAAGCAACACGTGCTCCGTGCAAGGAAATGGCCGAGGGAAGGAGGAGAAGCGGGAATAAGACGGAGGGCGGGGGTATCTTGCGAGCGAGGGAGACGAGGGGAGGAGGCGGAAGCTTCACTGGTTGTAGATGCTGAGCGAGCCGATGCGCCAGTAGGCTGTGCGGGCGGAGTATTATCGCATATCAGTGTTGTGCATCGCAGCATTGAGGACCGAAGGTAAAACCCGCCGACGCACCGTGCTTGAAGTCCCTCGACTCGTTAAGAGCGTACTCGGCGCAGGTTGCGTACCCGGTGCGAGACGCGCACGATCCCTCGGTCTGGCCCGCGTACGAGTTGTCCGAGTTCCAGACGCCGTCAGCCCAGGTGCCGCCTGCGAGCATAGGAATGTCAGCGCGAGGCCAAGCGGTCTCGCTTACAGCATGCAGATGGAGCGGAAAGTCTCCCGCGCCCGCACAAGAGGGGGACAGCCGAACGCACAGATCTCGGTGTTGATGACCCACGTCTGCGCCGAGAAGTAGTTGCTGATAGGCGAGCAGTTGGCCTCGTCAACGAACAGTGTCGGCTTCTTCCAGCTGGACGGCTCGGGGTTCTTGCTCGTGAGGTCGGCGGGAATCTCACTGCGCGGGAAGTACCACATCTTGATGCCCGACGACACCCACTCGAGCGCGTAGACGCCGCCCATGCCCCAGTTCGCGCCGAGGCCGGCGGTGTGGTTTTCTTTCGTGCGGAAGCCGCAGCCCTGCACACGACGCGACCGACGGTCAGCAGGAACTCGCGAGACCAGAGTGCTAGCGGTGGCGAAACAGTTCAGCCTTGCGCCGAAGCCCGATGTGCGTGCACGGACCTTCACTTAGGAAGGTAAGAGCGGGAGGGGGGAACGCACCTGCGCGTCGGTAGCGTCCGAGTCACAATTGAGCGCGCGCGAGGCGTCGGTCATCATTGCCTCGCCGGTGTAGCCGCTCGAGCCGGCCCTGCCCGCAGTGAGAACCGAAGTGAGCGGGGAAGACAGAGGGGCGGAAGAAGGCGGACGGACCAGCAACCCGTAGTGGTGTGGACGGACATGCCGTTCATCGACTGGCGACTGACGTACTCGACTAGGAGGGCGAGGTCGTGGGCGCAAGAACGAGAGCCTCGGAGGAGAGTCGAGACGCACCGAGGTCCATCTCGCCTCCCGCAGGCCAGTTGTCGCCGGTTGACCAAATGGCAGGCCACGCACCGCAACTGGGATTGAGAAAGAGAGAGAGGCAGGATGCGGTAGACAGTCAAGCAAAGGGTGAAAAGTTACGGGAGGAGCAAGGGGTCAGCTTGCCACGCCAGCGCGAAGGAGGGATGACAAACGCACACCTGCGGCATGCGTTCGATATCCCAAACGTAGAGGCCCTCGGAATACTGCTGCTTGGACGAAAGCTTGACGGCGGCGAGCTTGCCACCCTCGGCGGTCGGCGAGACGCGGAGGTGAACACGGCCGTCCTTGATGGCGACCAGGTCCTTCGCAGCTGCACCGCTCGCGTCGACGTAGCTGGCGATACCGCCGTTGCTCGAGTCTGGGCGGGCGGAACATGGATCAGCTTGACACCAAGTGCGGGGCTTGGCGAGAGGTGCTCATGGGTGTCGTAGTCGAAAAGGTCAAGGAGGTCCTGGCCGGTGTAGTGGCCCGAGAGGGAGTAGGAGGACGCGCGCTTAGCCTGGCTGCGCCTGTGGACGGAGGGCGACGAGGGGGCGTGGGCGGACGCGAGCGAGGCCCCAGCGGCGAGGGCGGCGAGAAGGGCGGCAGCGCGCATCGTCGAGGGCGGGAAAGCGAGAGTCGAGAAGGAGTGGCGGGAGATCCTCTACCAGAGAGGAATACAGGGAGCGGGAGAAGCGAGAGACGAAGGACAAGGACAAGCAGCGTCGGCGAACAGGGGTAGAGGCGGTGCTGCGACGCGGAGAGAGGCGCGTGCACGGACGGCGATGCTGGGCAACTAAGTTACGTGCGCCTTTCTCGCAGCAGCGTGTGCACTCGACTGCACCAGAGCCGGAGCGAGGTGAAGGAGGGAACGCGGCCAGAGATGCGCATGACCGCCGCAAGGGGCGAGCTTGCGAGCAGCCGGAAAGGCTCCGAAACGGGATTCTGGGCGTTCGCGGCGTGATTTCCTGAACTCAGCAGATTGCAAGAAAACGGCGCCGTTTACTGCGCAGGCTACTGGCCGGGGAGATTCCCGGCTCGGGAAACGCGCAGTGAGCGGGCCAGGAAACGCGTCCGGGCGCATCGCTCGCGGCTCGCTTGCTCGCTCTCGTGCGTGCTAGAGAGGCCCGACAAAGACAACATGCCATTCGCAGCAAATCCTGCTGCCCCTCGCAACGGCGCACCTCAGCTCGCCCCGTCCGGGCGACCCTAAAGGCCACTGAGAACGTCGTATTGCAAATCAGCTCCTCTCTCGGTTCTCGTGCAGACTCAAGTCGACTCGAAATCTCATGCGAACGCCGGCGCCCCGTCCCGGCGCTCCCGAGCCCGCCGGTCCCGCCGTCAGCGCCACATCGTCGTTTCGTGGCCTCCTGCAAGCGATACGAAAGCGAGTCGACGCGTTATTTGAGTCGCGCGCGGCGGAGCAGCAGCAACGAGTGCAGCGGGAGAACGCGCGGGGAAGAGGCCGAAGACGCCGATCAAGTCCTCGCGCGCCTCCCCTCGAGCAATACAACCGCATCACTAACTATGCAAGCGTTCCAATATCCCCGGACACCCCACCTCGGCCCTCTCCACTGCACTCTGCATTCACTCCGACGCTTCTGCAGCAACAGTTAGACTCGCAGTACAGCTCACAACCCAGCTAGACCCGCACATTGCCCCCGTCCCAACCGCCTCTTTCCACCCCATCCTCATCGCCTCCGTGACGCACTCGCCGTCGTCGCGCCCGCTCAGCTGCGCAAGATGAGCAACGGGACCGCAGAACCCGGCGACAAGGGCAAGGCGCGCGCGTCCGACGCTTTTGACCGTTCCAGCGACCTCGAGACGGCGCCACTCCTCCCGCCCGACTCGTCCGCCTCCGTCCCCTCCTCGGCGCGTAAGCAGGCTCGTCTGAGGCACGGCCGGGGTCCGCTCGTTCGCGACGACTCGGACGATGACGAGCCCCTCCCGCCCAACGGATCCGAGGACGACGGACTACGCCTCGTGTCGGTCCACCCCGCTCAGCGCACGCGTGCAGGAGCGTGGTCCCTCGGCTCCATCCTCTGTCTCCTCTTCGGCCTCATCTTCTGCGCCCTCCTCCTCGTCCTTGCCGTCGTCCACCTCTGGGTCGGCCACCTCTTGTCGGAGCAAGCCCGCCATGGGGATGCAGAAGAGATGGCCCAGCGCGGGCTCCTCTGGGCCGGGCCCTCTGCGGTTCGCATTCGCGCCAACGAAGCTGGTTCGGGCATCCTCCTCGAGTTCGACGCCATGGCCGGCATCGATGTCCGCCGTGCCCTCGACTGGGAGCGCAAGGACGACGGCGGCTGGCTCCGCCGTACTGAGGGCCGCATTGCCCGCTGGGGCGTCCGCCAGGCCCGCTCCGTCTCGGTCGACGTTGGCGAAGTTACCATCTACGACGCGCACGACGGACGCGCTGCTGTTGCGGGGCCGCTCGTCGTCGTACCCGCCCTCGAGACTCTCACCCTTCCTCTGTCCTACCCGGGCAAGGCCAACCCACTTCCTGCCATGCAGCCCTTCACGCTACACGTCCCCCTCGAGTTTCCCTCCCCCGCCGAGCTCGCGCGCTTCGGTCAGGCGGTGTGGGGCGCGAAGAGCTACGCCGTCCGTGCCGAGATCAAGGAGGTCGTTGCGCAGGTGGGCGAGCCGAGCATGCGCGGTATCGCGGGTTGGTTCATTCGGAGGATCAAGGCGACGAGGGTGACAGGGCTGGCAAGGGTACTGGACGGCGAGCGTGCGTCCGGCTTTCCTTCTCTCGCTCCGCCCGAAGCTGACTTTCGCCCGTGCTCCCAGTCACCAACGTCCCCGTCCCGGAGGACCCATCCCAGCTCGCTAACGTGACCTCCGTTGACGTCTTCGAGGGCGCCTCCCCTTCGCACCCAAACACAACCGTCATCGCCTTCTCCGCCTCCGCCGACGTGGCCAACCCGCTCCTCCCCGCCATCCGCGATGGCCGCATTCCATCCTTTGCGTTCGGCATGCCCTTTCGCGTGCCCATCTCAATCCACCTCCCGCTCCCGCCCCTCCCGGAGGGTCAGCGCAAGCCGGACGAGCCGCGCGAGATCGCCCTTGCGAAGGTCGCTGCAGCGCCGTTTTTCTTCCCGCTCGGCAGCGAGTCGGCGCAGCTCGCCGTATCGGGCCACCTCGTCCCGGCAGGTAATCTGACGCCGTCGGCGCCGACGCCCCCCTCTCGCTCGACACGCAAGAGCGAGGAGGACGAGCCGCAGCCGCCGCTCTCGCGCGCCCTGTCGCGCTTCGTCGCGCGCTTCCTCTCCGGGCGCGATAACGACGTCTACATCCGGTACGACGCGCGCCCCGAGCCTCCTCCCCCGGACGAGCCTGGCGCAGACGCGCCCTTCCCGCCGCCGTTCGTCGCGGACCTCGTCCGCGGAAAGGAGCTGCACGTGCGCGTACCGGGGACGAACGAGACGCCCGAGTTGTTCCGCGATCTAAGGATGGAGGACATGCGGATCAAGCTTGGCGGCGGGGACAGCGACGCGGACCTTCTCGCGAGCGGGAGGGTCGTCGGCGAGGTCGTCATGCCCGATATCGCGGCCAAACTCGCCCAGGGGCTCGACGCGCAGTGGATCTGGCCTGACGTGCTCGTCTACGACGGCGAGCTGCCGCGCCGTGCGCTGCTGACCGCGCACACGAAGCGGTCCGGAGGCGCCGCGCAAGTCACGTTCGCCGACGCGTCGCCGCTGTCCTCGTTGGTCGCGAGCAACAACGACGGGGACAGTGATCAGGCGGACTACCCGCCCTCCCCCGTCCCTGCCAACGCGTTCGCGCGTATGCGCCCCTCGTCCGCCATGCAAGCCGAGACGATCCACGTCCCCGCCAACGCAACGCACAACGCGACAACGCTCGTCAGCGCGACCTTTGTCGACGCGCCGCTGTACCTCCTCCCCGGTCGCGGCGACGTCCTTCGGCGGTTCGTCGCAAAGATCATCTTTGGCGGGAGCGGCGCGCGCGTAAAGGCCAGCATGGCGGGCGTCACGAGCGTGCGGATCGGGCTGAGCGGGTTTGGCGAGGTTGAGCTCGAGGAGATTCCCATCGAGGCGAGCTTCAGTGCGTCGCGCCGTGCCACTTTCTCCTCTGCACGCGTGCGGGCGCTGACGAGCCTCTTTGTTCGCCCATTCGGCGCAGTGGTCGGCCGCGGCGGGATTGAGAACCCGCCAGCCGTCGCTGCCCGACTTCTTGGGCGGTCCTCGTCGCGGGACAACGCCTGAGCCGTGTACGACCTATCCTTAGTTTACCCTGTTGCGTCTTGTTTCCTGTAGAATTCGTTCCATTCTCCTGTACTCGCAGTCCCGTTTCCTCTCTCGCCTGCAACAGCTTCCGACAAAACCTACGTATGTTAGCACGAAAAAAGCAAGCGCCTCCCCGAGTCCCTTACAGTGTCGACCCCCTCTCCGCCGGCACCGGCACGGCGCTAGCGCTCGTCTCTGCGCGGCTGCGCCGCCCCACCCTTTCCAGCACGCTCTCGGGCGATGCCTTGCTCGTCCGTCTCCTCCCGCTCCCCGCACCGCCGCCGACCTCCGACGCCCACGCACTCCCGCCTACACTGCTGACGACACTCGGCGCGGCGCTCGTCCGCACGCTCCTGCTCCCGCTGGCGCCGCCGAGGGATGCTCCGGCGAGGCCAGCCTGCAGGTCCGCGAGAGAGGGCGCGCCGCCCGCCCAGCGGCGCGAGCGGGAAAAGGGCGTGAGCGAACCGGCATGCAGGGACGATTGCGGTGGCGAGGACGGGGATGCGAGACGGAAGGTCGAGCCCGCACGGGAGGGCGAGAGGTTGATCAGCGAGCGGGAGGGGAGGGCCGAAGAGAGGTAGGGGGAGCGGGAGGCTGAGGCTGCTTCTTACGCAACGGTCAGCCGCCTTGCGAGGAAGCAGAGTGAGGAGTACGCACCGGAGACGATGGCAGCGGAGTACGACCACGGCTGTGAGAGCAGCGACGAGAGACTCGTGCGGTCGAGCTGGGTGGCGTGCTGCAGCCCATCATCGGACGAGAGGATGTCAATCACGAGCGTGGCGTTGAGTGCAGCAGGTGCAGCCGCCGGGCGGGCGGCAAAGGGAGAGGAGGGGTGACTGCGGGGCGGGAGGACCGATGGCGAAAGACCGTCCAGCGCCTGCGGGCGCGCCTCTGTCAGTGCGCTAATTAGAAGAGGGAGAGAAAAGACGAGCCGCACCTCCTGCGCCAGCTCCTGCAGTTCCCTCAGGCCCCATGCCCTCCCTACAGCCCTCAGCCCCCTCGCCGCTACCTCCCTGCACGCCTGTGCTCTCGCGGGATCCGCACCACCGCCTTCGCCGCCGAGCTCCGCACCGCCCGCGAGCCCGACCTCCCAGCGCGTTGCGGCCTTTGCATCGAGCGCTAGCAGCGCCGGCACGCCTTCGAGTACGGCATGTGACGCGCGCGGGACAGCCTCGAGCAGCCCAGCGAGGGCGGCGTAGTCCGGCGCGGTAGGCGCGGCGCGCGAGGGTGCAGAAGAAGGAGGCGAGTCTGCGTCGGGGAACGACTTGCGGCTGTGTTGCGAGCGAAGGCTGCGCGCGCTCCTCGTGCGGTGCAGCGCGTGCTGCGGCTCGTCCGACCCGCTGCCGGTCGTCACGGCAGACGAAATGGAGATCTCGCCAATTGCGAGTGCATACACCGCTGCATGGAGCTGCCGCCAGAAAGCGGCAAGCTCGTCCGCACTCGTGCCGCTGCTCGTGCCCGCAAGCGGAAGCTCCTGCGCTACGTACACGCCCAAGATGCCGGCGTATTCGACGCGAAGGCGTCCGTCCGGCTCGGTGAGGAGGAAGAGCGAGCGCGCAAACGTCCGCGGCGCGACAGGCTGGCGCTGTCGCCCGCTCGAGGGCGGCGGCGAGGCGCGCGACGCAGATTGATTGCGCGAATTCGGGGTTGAAGGCATTGCGGACGCGCCGCCTGGCGTCGAAACGCGCAAGATAGGCTGTTCCGCATCGAGAAGCGCAGGTAGCGCGGTCGTCTTTTCCGCGGAAATGATGTCCTGCGCGGGCGGGTTGCTGCCGAGCGAGAACACACCCGCGGCGGCGTTGAGCGGTTTGCCGAGCGCGAGACCTGGCGCGCTCGCCAGCGGAGGCGGAGCCCTGATTGTCCCGTTGCTCTCGGCGGGGACGCCGAGAGCAGGTCGAGGGCGAAGCGCTTCGAGGTCAAGCTCTTCCTCCGATGCCGAGACGCTGTTCGGCTGCGCCGGAGCGGGGAAGACGTCCTCCTCGTTCCGCGGTGCAGCCTCCACATCGCGCTGATCCGCTGGCGGTGCCCCGCCGGGCGCCTCCTCCAGCAGCGTCCAGAGCGCCTTGACGACGCGGACCTTGGCGCGACTCTTCTCCTCGCCACTCATGCCGCCAGTGAGCCTCTCCGCGCGACCCTCCTCGAGCTTGAGCGCGCGAAGGAGATCGACCAAATCGGAAACGAGGTCGTCGAGCTGCGAGGGGTAACCTCGCAGGGCGGACGAGCGCGCCAGCGCAGCGACGACAGCGAGGATGGGGCGGAGGAGCGGATCGGATTCTTCTGCACCGTCGAGGGCGGGAGACGAGTCGCGCGTCGCAATGGGCGTCGGCGCGGGAGAGGAGAGCCGCGCGCGCCGGACAAGCAGCTCGACGAGCGTGTTGAGCACTCCGCTCGCGCTGAGACCCTCAATTGCCACGTCCTCGCTGTGTGGAATGTCCGACATCGGCGGGTCAATCAGCTGCCTCAGGATGAAGAGCAGCGTCACGCTCCGATGCTGCGTGTCACGCTCGTAGATCTCGCCCGCTTGATCGCTCCACCATGCGACGACGGGTGCGCGGTGCCCCGGCTGCGCGGCGGCGAGGAAAGCACGCGCGAGGAAGAGGACGAGCGGCTGCGATGGCGCGTGCCACAGCGCCCCGGTGTCGTGCTGGTCGAGGAACGAGGCGAATGAGGCGTGAAGGGCGAGGAGCTGCGGGACAGTCGAGAGGCGGGAAAGGAGCAGGACCGTCGGGAGAGCAAGGGAGGACGTGGCGGGGAGCTTGGAGGCGTCTTCTGGTATCGAGATGGAGGATGCCTTGCGCGAAGAGAGGGAGGAAGGATGCGGCATAAGGGAGTTGTCGGAGGACAGGGTGGAGGAGAGGCTGCGTGGTGCCTGTCGATAAGTGAGAGAGAGATGAAAGGGCGGCGCGACATACTGTTCTCGCAGATCGTGAATATCCACATCGAGGCAATTGCGCAGCAGCGCCGGGACGAGCTCCTCGACCTGGCTGTCATAAGCGCCGCCAGTCGAATAGAGGTACTCTGACCGTGCAGCACCGTCAAGCGCCTTCAGCGCGACGAAGCGGGACCTGAGGAGCACAATGAGCGGTTGAGCGGATGTATGAGGGACGGGGTGGGCGCACTCTGCGTTTCCCGGACCCGGCAACTGGGCGATTGCAGAGAGAATGGATAGGCAGCGCAGGTACTGCCTGCCCACGCCGTCATTCGTGCCGAGGAAGGGTGCAGTGAGGAAGGTCGCGATGGCATGGAACTGCGAGTGGAGGGGTCAGCCAGACTGATGCGGAGGGGCGCGGAAAGGTCGGCAGGAAGTGCACCAAGCTGGCGCCTCTCGCCTCCATCTCTGGATCCCGCTTCCCACCGCGCACCCTCGCGGCCGAGTAGACGTCCCCGCCGCCGCCCTCGCCGCCGAGGGCCATCTCTGCGACCTTGAGCGCATCCTCGGCGATCACGCCCTTGATGAGCTCGCCCGCGCCCTCCTTGCCGCTCTCGCCCGTCTCGACGACGAGCCCGCGAACGATCTCGACGGTGACGGCGAGGTCCTGGCGGGCCTTTGCGCCGCTCGAGGCGCGGGCTTTGGACGCGCGGTCGACGAGGTTGGCGACGACCTTGGGGATCTTTGCGGGGCGGTTGACGGCGTAGAAGGTGAGCTTGGAGAGGGCGTTGCTCGCTGGCTGCGGCAGCTGGGCGCTTGCGGACGGCGACGACGGCGAGTGGGGCTGGACATAGCAGTCGCGGATCAGCGCAACATGGTTGGGCGTCGGAAGAAGCCCCATCGCGGCGTAGAGCGGGTTTGGCGCTGCGCAACGCGTCTCGGCGCGTCCCGTCGGGGAGGGCGCGGAAGGAGCGAGGTGCGAGATGACGAGCGGGCGATGGGCGAGTCGGGATCAGCGACGAGCGCTGTTGGCGTGAGTGGGCGGACGTGGCCTCTTCTCTATATTGAGCGGGAACTCACGCAGTCAAGGCGCGAGCGGCACACTGTGAGTGAAGCGGAACAAGCGGAGCCGCACCCGACGACTCCGTGACCAGCGAGAGCAACAACGCATGGAGGAACAGCTGGCTGAGCAGTCGTGTCAATCGCGTAGCAGTCAAGCAACAGCGCTGTACTCAGGAAGCCCTCTTAAGGCGGGGGAGAAGAGCTACATGTGCAGATCGCTCGTCGGGAACGCATGCGCGTCTTGCAAGCCTACATTGCAATCGTGCGATGCGCGAAGCTCCCTCATTATATGAGATGAGCGACGACTGGTGCGCGCCGCACCCGCTCGTGGCCCCCTTCGTCCCGCACACCTCGTCTACCTCCTCCGCCGTCTACCGTCCCTCCCTTTTCGACGCCTCTTCCATCCTTCCAGCCGCCGCCAGCAGTTCTCTATCCGCGCCCCACTGTCCCACGAGCGTGACCCCAACGGGCCAGCCGTCGTCTGCGGCGCGGCCGGCGGGTATGCTCAGCGCCGGTAGGCCCGCGAGCGATGCGGGGAGGGAGAGGAAATCCTGCACGTAGGCGGAGCGGGAAGACGCAGTCATGTCTGCGGGTGGAGCAGTCGCGTCGGACGAGGAAGCGGAGGAGGGGGGACAAGGGGAGAGGTACGAGGAGAGAAGCGGCGCGGTGGACATTGCCGAAGGGTGGAGAAGAAAGTCTACGCCGTTGTCGCGCGAGGTGTTCGAGGTAGAGAGCGCCGACGTGGAGAGCGGATTCGCCGCGCGGAAGAGGTCGTCCAGCTCGAGCTGAATCAGCCGCCGGACGCGCTGCGCCTGGAGGTAGTAGTTGTCGAACGCCCTGCGCGCAGGGATTCCCCAGGGATGCGTCAGTATGCCGCGCGATAAGCGATACGTGCGCAACGGAACCAAGCGACGCACTCCGCGCTCAACGCGAAGGTCCCGAGCAGCACCCTCTTCCTGACCTCCTTCCCAAATCCCTCCGTCCGCGTCCGCGCGTATAGCAGCCCCTTCTCGCCATCTCGTTCATCCGCTCGATAGCCGTATTGCACGCCGTCGTACCGGGCGAGGTTCGAACTCGCCTCGGCGGACGCAAGAACGTAGTACGCGGAGAGGCCGAGGGGCGCGGACGGAAGGCGAACGGAGATGAGCGTTGCGCCGAGGGAAACGAGGGTGCGAAGAAGGTTGCGGATGGGGTCGAGGAGGGTAGTGGACGAAAGGAGGGTGGTCGGAAAGAGGTCCTGCAGGAGGCGGTTTCGTCATTTCCCTTCAAAGCGTTGAGCTCCATGCATAGCGCATGGGAGCACGCAAAGGCGAGGGCACATACTGCTGGAACACCTATCCTCACGCCCTGCAAAGGCTTCTCCTCCCCTTCCGCCGGCGCTTCTAACCGCTCACGCAAAGACGCGTGAACTTTCTCAGCCTGCTCGCGCGCATAATTCGGCGTGGATGTCGGGTCCTTTGGGTCGTGTGCGCTTGCTGCGTCTGGAAAGGCGGGAAGAGAGTCGGGTCAGCAGGACGCAAGCGGGAGCGTAAGCGCTCGTTCCGACGAGCGACGGGAAGCGCGACGCACCAAACGTCCGCCGTAGCGGATCTACCTCCCTCGCCATGATACCGACCGTATCGAGGCTGCTTGCATACGCGACGAGTCCGTACCGCGACAGTAGGCCGTACGAGGGCTTGAAGCCGAGCACGCCGCAGTACGACGCGGGGAGGCGGGTTGATCCGCCCGTGTCGGAGGCGAGGGCGCTGCACGTCCCCTCGTGAGGTGCTGCGCAGGAAGAGGAGGAAGGGAAAGCGACGCACACATCGCACAGCCCGCTCGCGACGGCCGCGGCGCTCCCTCCCGAGCTCCCGCCCGCAACACGCTGCTCCCCCCCTGACAGCGCAAGCGATTCCTCCACGCCCTGCGGGCCAGCGGGATTCAGCACCGCGCCAAAGTGCGAGTGGACGTTGGCGGAACTGGGGGTTGCGGGAGATAGGATCTGCGTGAGTGATGAAGGGCAGGCGAGAGGAGACCCGGCGCACCCCATGCCGAACTCGTCCATGTTCGTCTTGCCGACGAGTAGCGCGCCTGCATCGCGCAGCCGCTTCACTACGGTCGCGTCGAACGGGCTGCGGTAGTCTGCGGGCAGTAGTAGGGTAAGCGCCTACTCTCGTGACCGAGCGTAATCAGATCAGCGACGCACCTTCGAGCATGCGCGACCCGCAGGAGGTCGACGCCTCGTCTGCCGTCGCGAACATGTCCTTGACGGCGAGCGAAGTCCCGCTCAGCGGGGCATCGTGCGGTGCGCGCTCTAGCTGGGCGGCAAGGTCTGCAGGGAGGGATATCAGTAAGGCTGGACGGCAGTAGAAGCTGGCAAGGCTGGCAGAGCACCTTCCGACGAGTAGAGGTGGGTGAAGGCATTGAGGCGAGGGTTGAGCGAGCGCGCACGCGAGAGCTGCGACGCGAGGCGTGTCGGGACTTGCCGGACTGCCGAGCTTGTTGTAGCCGCCATATGAGCGGGGCGCGCGGCGGGAGCGGCGAGGGAGGCGAGGCGAGACGAGACGAGGCGATGAAGCCGGAGTCCGCGGACCCACGATCTCTACTATCCAGGAGCAAGAAAGGAGAACGAGCAATTATGCTGAACAAGGCTATGGCTGCGAGAAGCGGGGACAAGCTACTGCTGGAACATCTGCCGGAGCGTCGCCTCGCTCCTCGCCTGCCGCAAGCGCTCCGTCTCCTCGATCCCGCCGCTCTTCTTCAGCCTTCCCTGGCCGACAAAGTCGCCGAGCTCCTCTGCAAACTCGTCCGTCCGGCTCGCGAGCTCGAGCTCGCGCTGCTTCTCGGCGCGCTCGATCGCCGCGAGCCGCCGCTTCGCGTCGGGCTGCAGCGCCTTGACCTCGAGGAGGACGGTCGACAGGCCCTCCTTGGCGTCGTCGGCACCGCCGAGTGAGTGCAGCTCCCGCCGCGGCGCGCCGCTGCCGCCTGGCGTGCCCTTGAGTTGCTTGGCGACGGCCTGGACGTTGGAGAAGACGTTGCTCGTGTCGGAGAGGTCTTGCTCGAGCTCGCCGAGGAGCGCCGACGCTTCCTCGACGTTCTTCTGCTCGGCAATGACCCTGCTCAGCTCGACGCTCCACATCTGGCTCCAGGTCGGCTTAGCGTCCGCGAGCCAGGCGGCGAGTTTCGCGCGCGCGTCGGTCGCCTTGCGCAGCGCGCTGGCCGTCTCGCTCAGCTGCTGCGGGCGCGTCTTGACGCCGCGGAGAGTATCGAGACGGAACTGCTCGATCGTGTCCTGAAGCGTGTCGACCTGCAGGACGAGGTCGGTGCTCTCGGCCTCGAGCTTGGCCATCCCGGCCTCGGCGAACGCGCGGTCGGTCGAGAGCTTGCTCTGCGCGAGGTGCTGCACGTGGCTCGTCTGCACCCGCACCGACGCGAACATCTCCTTCGTTGACGAGGTGAAGTCGGCGTAGACCTGCCGGAGCACGCCAAGCTCGCGCCGGAGGTTCTGCACCTCGGCGTGCTGCGACTTGAGCGTCTCGACAACCGGCGCGACAGCCGTTGTCGGCGAGAACGGCTCGGCGGGCGTCGTAGGCGCAGAAGCCGGGGCGGGCGTGGGTGACGACTCCTGCACCTTCTCCGACTCGCCGGGCTGCGGCGACGTCGGCGCCGTGACCGCATCCGTCGCAAGCGGGACAGCGCCGTCGTCCTTGGTCACCGCCGCAAGATTCGGCGTTGAGTGGAGCTTGCGCATCGCAAGCACCTTCTGCGCCGCCTGCTGGTACTGCTTCTCGCTCGGCGAGCCCCTCAGCGTCGGGGACGTCCCGCCCTCGACGTGCGACGAAGGCGACAGGAGCGGGAGCGCGAGGGTTGCGGACGAGGCCGAGACGGAGAGACGCCGCATGGCCGTGACGGTCGCGCGAAGCTCCTTGATGTCCTGGGCGAGCGTCGACATACCCTGGTCGATGTGCTGCTTGACCTGCTCGACGGCTTCGGGCGTGTGTGAGGCGTTATCAGCTTTGCGAGTCGCATGGGAGGGACTGGGAGGGGACGCACTGTCGACGTTGAGACTGAGCACGCTTCCCGCCCTCACCTCGTTCATGTCCTCCAGCTCGTAGTGCACGCCCGCCTCCGCATCGCGGAGGTAGACGTCCGGCCAGCCACTCAAGCCCGGATTAAACCCGAACCGCTCGACGAACAGCTGCCGCAGGCTCTGGATCGTCGGCGGGCCATCGAGGCGAGCTTTCTTGACGTCCCGCCCGACCTGGAGGAAGATCGAGCAGGGGTAGTCCGGCTCTGAGGGCGGAGAGGGCGTCGTCGAGCGCGACGGCGGCGAGGAGGGGTTGTCATGCGGAAGAGGCGGAAGCGCAGGGGATGGCGCGCGCGGTTGGTGCGTCGCCATCCCGCCCGGGTGCAGCGACGTCGATGACCCCGAGCGGGGCAGCGCGCTGCTCCCAGGCACCGGCGGGGGCGGGAACGTTGGCGGGGTGCGCGCGCTCGCCGCCGGGCTCGCGCTCGCCTGCTCGTCCTCCTCGAGGATCGGGCTCGCCTGCCCACCGCCGTTGCGCAGATCCGCTTGTGACGAGTACGACCGCGGAAGCGGGGGCATGGGCGGCGCGGCCGCACGGCTGCCGCTGCGCCCGTGCCCAGAGCGGCTGTGCTCGCTCTTGCTGCGGCGGGGAGCGTCCGCACCCGCAAGCTCCCTACCCGCGGACGAGCCCGATCCTGCGCGGTACAGGTCGCCGGTGCGGCTCCGGCTCGAGCGCTCGTGCCCTGGACTGGACATCCCGCCCGCAGAGGGAGAGGTGGACCCCGGGCTCGGGCTCGTCATCTTCTGGATCGCGTAGGCCGAGAAGCGCTTGCTCGCGCGGCGGGACAGGTTCTCGGACGCCTTGAGCGCCTCGAGCGACGCTGCCTGCAACTGCTGCGCGTGCGGGTCCTCACTGGCGGAGGCGTTCGAGGCGACGGAAGGCGGGCGGACGACGGTCGAGGGGACGGAGGGCTGCGGGGCGGAGATGACGCTGCCGAACGTGTCTATCGTAGGCGTACGAGGAACAGCCGGGACAGCGTCCTCGCGCTGGCGGGAAGGCGGAGGAGGGGAGACCATGCGTGGGCGGTCGGGCGGCGGGTTGCGCGGGACAGGCGCGGCCGACGTGCTCGCGATGGACCTGACCGACTCGAGCGACGCGCTCGAGTTTGTGCGCGGCATGTGCGGTGCAGAGGGCCCTGCAGGCGGGACGAACGCGTCCTGCGGGTCGAACGTCGAGCGGGACGAGCGGGCCGACTCGCGCATCGACCCGCTGCGCGTCGGCCCGGATCCAGCCGCGGGTAAACGCGAGCTCAGCGCGGCGGACAACCGCGGGTCGTGCGAGCCCGCCGACGACCCGCCCTCGCTCCCGACGCTCCGGGTGCTGTACCGCTTGGCAGCCGGGTCGTCAGGGACCGCCGCAGCTTGCGCCTGCGAGACGAACCGCCGCAAGTCCTCCCTTGACCGACCCGCGCTTTTTGGTGTGAGCGGAGGGCCAGCCGCGGTGCCCGCAGACGGTGGCGGCGGCGCGGAGCTCTGACTTCTGCCATTCGCCTCGCGGGCGCGCCGCGCCGCAACGCCTTCGCGATATTGTCGCTGCTTTTCGCGCAGGCCTTGAAGCAGACCAATGATGATCTGGCGGACGTCGGGGAGGTGGCGCTCGAGGGTGGCCTGAGAGGGAGGGTTGGATAGGCAGCTCTCGAGGCACACGCGGAGCTTCGAGGGAACCGACATGAGTTCGCTGAGGGCTCGCAAAGGTCAGATTCGGGTTAGGTCACCCTGGAAGAGCAGCACGCACTTCATGGTGATGCCCTCGCGGGCAAAGGCGGCGCAGGCGACGTTGAAGTCGTTGCCCAGCTTGACGTAGATCTGCGAGATCTCCTCCTCGTCGACCTCCCGGCGAGACCACTTGGCGAGGCCTGAATCGCCGCAGGATCAGTGGTGGTCCAGCTGGAGGAGAAGGGAGGACGGACCCTCGAGAAGCTGCTTGGTCGCAACGAGGAGGCGAGTGATGGTCGAGTCGAGGTTGGACGTCGACGGTGGTCCGCCTGCACCATTCTGCGGGCCCAAAAGAGTGACTCGAGCGCTGCACGCAAGGCATCCGGCGTTGCGCGAGGGGGAGCTCCAGGAAGGGCGAGCATCGGGGAGGTGGGGAGGCAGAACGCACCCTCGAGGTTGCCGGGCGGGTCGAGAGGGTCTGGCTCGGCGAGGCGGACCTGGTGGACGAGCCCGACGAGGCCATGTCGCGCTATCGGCTGCCCACGAAGCGGGAGAGGGGCGAGGTGACGCTGGGAGAGGAGGTTGGACGAGCGAAGGGTGTGAGGGCGCGCGACCGGCTGGTGCAGGGGTAAGGCGAGGTGTGCAGCAGCTGTTTTCGGAGCGCAGCCTGGCAGTCTCGGCACTTCTCGCGGCAGTCGAGCGGCGCTGCGACGGTGGACGGCGCGGAACGAGCGGAACGAGCGGAACGAGCGGCTCTCGCGTCGACCTGCTCCTCCCCTCGCTCAGACTGGACTGCGCAAGTGCCGGAGACTCCTGGATTGTGCGAGTTGAACCGCAACCCCAAGCATCACTCGCCCGCGTGAACCGAGGCGCCCGCTCGAGGTCGCCGCACCGCCTCGTCGCAGGATCCGGGGCGACATGCTCCCCTCCCTCGCAGCGTGGCTGCCTGGGTGGGCGCCCATCTCGACGAGTGCACGGGACGAGGACGCCTCCGATGTCCACCTC
Source organism: Rhodotorula sp. PL61-2 (assembly GCA_028828645.1). NCBI lineage: Eukaryota > Fungi > Basidiomycota > Microbotryomycetes > Sporidiobolales > Sporidiobolaceae > Rhodotorula > Rhodotorula sp. PL61-2. Next base: position 44,434 of record JAPZQE010000110.1, read on the forward strand.
CCGTTCTCGTCCTTCCTCGCGTGGATCCCGCGCTTCCTTCATCCGTTCCTCCGCTCCCTCCTCGTCCGCGCACTCCGCCTCGGGCCCAGGCCGCAGCACGTCGCTTTCATCATGGACGGCAACCGCCGCAGCGCACGCACCCGCAACCTTCCCGTCCGCGTCGGCCATGAGGAGGGCTTCGAGGCCCTCAAGCGCGTCCTCTCGTTCCTCCTCAAGCTCGACATCCCGCACGTCACCGTCTACGCCTTCTCGATCGAGAACTTCAACCGCGACCCCGCCGAAGTCGACGCTCTCATGGCCATGGCCCGCACCCGCCTCGTCGAGATCTGCCGGCACGGGTCCGTCTCCTCCCGCTCTTTCACGTGCTCTCTACCCGAGTTGACTTTCTTGAACGCCCACAGTGCACTCCTGCAGCAGTACGGCATTCAGATACGCGTCCTCGGACGGAGAGACCTCCTCCCGCTCGACGTGCAGGACTCGTGCGCCCAGGCGGAGGAGATGACCGCAGGCAACTCCAAGTGCGTCTTGCTGTGCCTTCTCTTGCTGCATAGTCCGCACCAACTCACACGCGCGTATAGGGGCATTCTCAACCTCTGCTGTCCCTACACCTCACAGGAGGAGATTGCCACGGCGGTCAAGCGCACTGTCGACGCCTGCATAGAAGGCACGCTCCGCCCGTCGTGTGTCTAATCCTGCTTTACAACCTGGCTCCATACTCACGTGTCGAACGTCCCGCAGCGCCATCACCGAGGACGACATTGCCGCGAACCTGTACACTTCCGCGTCTCCCCCGCTCGACATCCTCATCCGCACCTCCGGCGTCTCCCGTCTGTCCGACTTTCTCCTGTGGCAGGCGCGTTTCTTTCTCTCCCTCAGTCGTTGAACAGCACTGACGAGCCAAGCGCGCACAGGCCAGCAAGCGGACGATCCTGCACTTCATCGCGCCCAACTGGCCCGACATCGGCGTCGCCGACATCCTCCCGCCGCTGCTCTCGTACCAGGCCGAGGTGTGGGTCGCGCGGGCAGCGGAGGCGATGGGGCGGTGGAGTGCGTGGTTTGGCGGGAGGAGGGACGAGGGGGACTAAGGATTCGGTGTATACCGCAGGGCGAGGCCGGATCCTGGTTGCTGACACCGGCGCGATACATCCGGGGGGCTACCAGCACCGGCGGTTCGACGAGCGGTCGCTGCTCGGGCTGAACCTGTACACTGTGGCGGAGTAGGCGGAGATGGAGCGCGGCGCGAAGGATGGGCGTGGATGCGGGACGGATCGATGGGACGGATCAAGGGAAACGGGCCGAGGTAGGCGCGAGATAGAACATGAACGAACGTAAGCTCAACCCTCGAGCTCGCGGGGCAGTGGGATGTAGCGCGGGGAAACGACCTTCGCAACCTGGTCCATCCGTTGGCCTCCGCAGCCTCCCCACTCCGGCAGCCACCGCTCGCTTGATAGCTTGTTCCCTTCGTTACACGCGTCTTGCGCGCGATGCTGCGGAGAGTACGCTCGAGATGACCCCGTGTCGACGGCTTCTCCCTCCCTACCCTCGTCCCCTTCACTCGCTGCCCGTCATCCTCGCTCGTTTTCGCTCAATGCTCGCTGAGCTGGTCCTAGACAGCTTACAGGACGTCATGCGCCTGCTCCCGTGCGGCCGCTTGCGCTTCCGGTCTCTCCACCTCGACTCGGCTGATGAGCGCCTTCGAGTCGATTTCCTCCTTCGAGGTTGGCTCTGGGGTTTCTGAGGGGCATGACGGGGGTCGAAGACGTGTGTCGGACTCAAGGACCAGAGGAGAGCCCGATCCTTGGAAACATGAGGCGCAGGTGGAGGTTCTTGTGGGACGAGGAGGAGGTCGAGGGGGGCTTTCGAGCTCAGGACGGCTTGAGCAGGACTTACGCCGCCACATTGGGACCCCGTGACGTCCTCTTCAGGCAGACAAGCATGCGAACGGGCCGCATTTCGGCGATGTGGCCTGCAAAGAGGCCGGAACAGCTCGTCGCCGGCGCGGCGGGAGGAGCTTTGAAGGCGCTGACGGTGTCGGTGCTGGCTGACTCGCTATGAGTCCTGGCATGCAGTGCACTCGATTGTAATCACGGCGTCTTGCTGCTGCGAGTCCTGTTTGAGGAGCAGAGCGGAGCTAACCCTCGTGCGCTCCCGCGTGCGTCCTTGCGTCCGCCCACACAAGTCTTGCACGCGCTCGCTTCTACTGCTGATACTGCACGGTGCAGCGGCTGCAGCATCGGTCCTTGCCACTCCTTCGCAGCACCTCATCGCCTGCGACGCCCTCGACGCGCCTGCCGCCTCGCTCTTCCCCCCTAGCGCCCACTTCATCAGTGCGCCCATCTTTCGCCTTTGGCAGCAAGAGCTGGAGCACGCGCAGCCGGCTCTTGCCCACAATAATCCCCCTCTATCACCCTTGCAGCCTGCGCTCGATCACTCACCCGCTGGCATGCACGACGCGCCTCCGCGCCTCCGCCATTCAACACGACCCTCCCGTTCCGACTTCGCCTCTCCCCCAGTCCGCTCCTGCGACTGCTCGACACGACAGACATGAGCAGGGAGGGTCCACGCGGAGGGTACGGCTGAGCGAGCACTAGCTGGGCGGGTTTGAGCGGGCGCACAGGGCGCTCTCGGGTCTTTCTGCGGAGGAAGGGCGAGGGAAGAGTGTGTAGCTGATCGCCGAGCTCGTTCTTCGTACATCGAAGCAGTGTGTGCGACCCTGAGAGCACACCCACCTCGTCGAGAAGTACGCGAGCATCGCCTGGCCGCGTGTTGATCTGCTGGACCTCCTCCTTTCGCCAACTCGCCTTTGACGACCATTTGCACCCTTCAATGCACTCGGCCGCCCTGCAGAAGGCGTCACGGGCTTCATCACACGACGACCAGCCTCCTCGAGGCCGGATACGAGGAAGGACGCCTCTCCCCCCCTCCACGCCGCACCGGAGGAGCTGAACCTCCGTCGATAGACTCGAGCCTTTCCTAGGCACTGCTCGTACCCGCCATCACGCGCTACGATGGAGGTCGCCACCG
>JAPZQE010000111.1:0-26665 GCA_028828645.1 Rhodotorula sp. PL61-2
TCGGTCACGTACACGGAGCACGCCAAGCGCAAGACGGTCACGTCGCTCGACGTCGTCTACGCCCTCAAGCGCGCCGGCAAGACCCTCTGTGCGCTGCGTCTCCTTCACACCTCCACTTGTTCACTGAAGGCTGACCATTGTTCCCCTCCAACTCAAGACGGCTTCGGTCAGTGAGGAAAGGTGGGAGGAGTGTCACTTCGACTTTCGCTTGTTGTCTTCTCTGTTACTTGTACCGCTGCAATGCGCCTCTGTCCCAGCCTTGCCATCGCTCGCCACGCAGAGCGGCGAAGCAGCAAAGGGTCAGCAGCGCAACTTGCGGGCGAGAGACTCGCGCTCTCCTTGACGTAGCGGATTGCTGCTGCGGTGCAGGCTGCTCGTCTCGATGATGACGGGGACGCTGCAACCGTCACAAAATTCCTGACCATGCGCGTTAAGCTACAAGCAACAGAGTTACAACGGGGGTACTATGCGAGGCAGGAATTCAGAGCGTCTTCAGCACCTCGTACATCTTCCCCAATTCGTACGTGTTGCTCTTGATCTTGTCAAGCGACCACCTGCGCTGCGCCGCCCTTGCACCAAATTCGACAGCCTGTCCATCGCGCTGCAGGGACAGCACGCGCGCCTTCTGGTCCCAGCGGAGGTGGAACGTCGCGCGCGAGCCCTTCTCGCCGTAGGTGATTACGCCGATGCGGTTTGACATCACCTCGACGATGTCGCCACCCGGGCAGACAACGATGGCGGCGAGGCAGATGCTTGCAGTATCATCACGATTGGAGCTCGCGCCCAGGTTGGCGCAGATGGGAGCGCCCTCGCCGCGGCAGAGCGACGCGGCGTCGACGACGTTGTCCCACCCGAGGCCGACGCGCGTGCCGCGGCGACGGACGATGAGGAGGAGGACAAGGCGGCGGTAGAGGGCGAGGTTGTCGCGGTACCGCGCGAGCGACGGGAGGATGGACGCGTAGTCGTGCTTCTGGACGAGGAGCTCGTCGAGGGCGTCGAGGCCGAGGTTGTCCAGCTTGACGCCCTCGCGCTCCTGCCAATCCATGCGGTAGCGCTTGTCAAAGGCGCTCAGCGCACTCGCTGCGGCGTCCTCGCCGCCGCTCGACTCGCTCGACTCGTCGCTGCTCGTGTCGCTCAGGCCCTCGCGCGCTCGCGCGCTGGGCCGATTAGCTTGTTGCCTATGTCCGGGCGCTGGACGCGCTTCTTCGCCTGCAACCCCTTTGCCTTCAACCTTCCCAAGTTGCTCCCAAGCTCGCTGAGCAAAGCGCCTTGCGCAGACGCTCCTCATTCTTTTCTGACATTGCCATCAGCTACACCGATGACGCCTTGGCAAGCGCGTCCGTTCTAGATTCCCCCATGCCGCTCAAGATGAGAAGGACCATACCGCCGGTTCCATTTTGCCGTGTTGTCTTGATTGCCTGCAGGTTTAGTTTGCTCGCTTTCTATGCCTCGACGTTTGTCGCGCGAGTCAGAAGGGTGTCTATATGCGCCTGCTGCTGTGCCGTTCCTCTCCTCCCTTCCGCCTCGCCTGCTTGCCTTGTGCTTGCCTGATCCCGTACCTCCTTCCTGCTTGTCGGTCTCTGTGGGCCGGCGCAATACCGCAATACTCTTGCAAGATCCGAGTGCACACTATACCGTCATGTACGCCCTCTGCAAGTTCTGCAAGCAACAATGGACCGCCGCACCCCATCTTCTCGCGCATCTCGACTTGCGTTGTTCGTCACGAGCCAACTCGCTGCTGGCTGCACGACTCTTACCTAAACGGTACGCCATACCAACAAGCTGCTCCATGGCTACCTCCCATCTGCAGAAAGGGAAGTCCGCAAGTGTCCTTTGCAATTTGCGCGGCTCCCGTGAGGCATCGCAGCGAGGCAAAGGCACACTTCGGAATTGTCCATAGCAGCAATACAAGCGTGGGGTAGATGAAGATGATACACAAAGCAGAAGGTGGTCAGGCCGTCAAGGAAACAAGGACCACCTCCTCAACGACAACCTGCTCGACGAAGATACCGCTCGTCCGTATCGACTGCAGGCAAGGGAGGAGGTGAGCGGGCGGCTCGACAAATGGTCAGCGTGATGAAGCTCACCGGCTCAGATTCCCCCACTCGCTGCACAACCGATCGCTCGACCTTGACCACCTCCGGCTTAATCCCAATCTCCTCGTCCTCCTCCTCCTCTGTCTCCACAGCCCTGTTCATTCCCATCTCGGTGCTCTTGTCAGACGGTCCCTCGGGCAGAGACGGCAGGTCGAGCACGTCAAGCGGATTGAGCTGTACGGCGTGTGCTTGCGGGGAGTAGCACACCGCAGCGGTAGCAGAGGAACGGCGGCGGGTGGTCCACTGACGAGAGGTAGGGAGGAAGCGCGAGACGCTTGAGGTGCGACGATGTGGGGGATGATTCCGCTTGGGGGATGAGCTGAATGCGGGCAAAGGCAGCGGGAGGACAGTGCCGATAGCTGGCGCGTATGGATGCGGGTCAGCCTGGCTGAGAAGATAGGGAGCCGGCCGTCTCACCGAAGTACACACGCTCGATTGCCTCGAGGAGGGTTTGTGCGAGCTGAAGGAGGAGAGCCTGCGAAATCGGATGATCAGCGTGATTCCGAGTCGAGTTCAGCACCGCTGCTCTCTCAGGGAGAGAGTAGCCAGTGACGACGACGAGAGTAGGCTCACCAGGAAGCTGTCCGATGCAGAGGATGTGAATACTCTGCTCGAGGGAACTGCCGAGTCGCTCGCAGCCTGCGGGCGAGCACTCGAACTTGTCAGGTCACGGTGTCGGGCGGGTGGTGAAGAGGGCTGCACGCACTCCGACGGTTCCCAGGCTCGTCATTGTGGTTATCCTAAGCGTAATGGCAGATGGCAGAAGCGGATGCGCTGGTCAGAGGAAAGCGGAGGAGGTAGGCAACGGGCGCAGCGAGAGGAGAGGAGGGAGGAACAGCGAGCGGCGGGCTCGGGGCAAGGGATCGCTCGGAGACCCATTTGGAGCCTCCGAAGCAGAGAGCTGGAGCGTCCGAGGGGCCAGGGGGCCAGGAGCAGCTGCGGGGCCGGTATGGCGAGAGCCCTTGCCGGGTTGCTCCCCGCGTGTCGGCCGCGCGGGCGGGCGATGCCCGACTTGCCGGGCTGGCAGCATCCGGTGCGATCAGTCACGTCGACTGCACCGCAACCCGCGTCGGGAGACTCCGGTAAATCAGGGCCCGGAGGTTTGGAGCGCAGCGGACTCCGAGACGGCCTCGATCTTCCCAACATTGCTCCCGCTTCCCTGCTCTGGAAGAACACCCTACGAAGCGAGCCTCGTCGGGTATCGTCTCTTTCAGGCGATGTCTTTCGTCGCTGGAGCTTCGACCAAGCGGATCTGCAAGGGGCGTCGCCGTGCCTCTCGCAAGATCGCCCTGCCCGTTCACGTCTCCCGGGACTGCGCTATCTCAGACGGACGGGATCCTGCTAGCATGGACGGCGGACGGGAGCTAAGTCGCTGTCGCTACGGCGCGGATCGAGAGCGCCGGTGCAGAGGGAGGAGGGAGGCCAACGCATGGTCGCGTGGCTTACGCACCGCGAGCGGTCAGACGAGCTCTACACCCCCCGCACTCGTCCCCGCCTTCCACTTCTTCCCGACGCGGTTGGCCGGGCGATATGCGAAGGAGTCGCCGTAGAGGTCGAAGCTGAGCTCGCGGGTTGCGTTGTTCGAGCCTGCCGGCGCCAGGGGGAGGACTATACTGAAAACGGACGCCTGTTTCGCGATGACTGCGGACGCACGCAGGGTGAGACGTCAGCGCAGTAGCAACAGTCTTCCTGGGAAAACGCACCCTTGATCTGCGACTTGGGCGTGACGAGCTTGAAGGTACCCTGTGTCTCCTGCAGAACGATGCCCTTCAAGCCGACGAGAGAGGGATTCTTGGCGCGCTTGACTGCCACACGGAGACGTAGAGTCAGAACTCAAATCGGGGCTTATGTAAGGGAAGGACGCACCGCTAAGCAGGCAGCCGGTGAAGTCGGCCTTGACTAACTTAGTATGCAGGTTAACGACGTTGATCTGCTCCTCACGCGGCAAGGGAGCCGGGCCGTGCCGCGCGGGGAACGTGGGAAGGAGGGTGGACGCCGGGGCGGATTCTGTCGAAGCCTGAGTTGCGTTCGAGGAAGCGGAGGAGGCTGAAGTCGACGGGATGAGGAGGGGTAGGGCGAGAAGCTCTGAAACGTAGCCGAGCCAAAGATGGTGAACCGGCAGAACCGCGTCAAATCTGTCATCAGCAGTCATTAGCACTAGCGCGCAGCAAGCAACGCGCGAAGACGCACCTGACGGACCGCACGGCCGATTTGCCCAAGGATGCGCGCTTGCGTCGCCCGCTTAATCCACAGTCCCCCTCGCGCTGACGTTTTGTGCGCTTCTTGTTTTTCTCCTGGTCGCGCTTGGCGAGCTCGGCCTTGCGCCAGTCGCTGACCTTGCCCTCGGGGAGGTCGAGCTGGAGGAGCTTGCCAGTGACGCGCTCATCGGCAACTTCTTGCGGAATGGATAGCTCCTGCAAGTACGGCTGGGTCGCGAGTGCATCGCGCGGGTCGAGCTGTGCGCACAGGAGCGGCGGGAAGGTCAGCACCGACTTCATCACCTCGTCGTCGTCTTGCCCCGACTCCACGCCGTCCACCTCACGTGCAGCCTCCTGTGCTGCCTGGATGCGCATTGAAGGATGTGCAGACTCACCCTGCGCTTCGTGCTCGGTGGCAGCGGGGCGTACGGGTCCCACGCAGAATATCGCGGGGCTTTTGCCGCCGACGAGGACGACGTGCTCGCGCCGCCGTGTGCGGGTGCCTGCGTGGTCATCGTTCAAGCTGCTGGATAGCCTGGCTCGACGGACGGCTGCTCAGCTGGTGAGCCCGGCGACTGTCGCGGATCGAGCTCTTCCGGCAACTTCGAGCCGGACGACGAGCGACTCTTGTTCTGCTGCGCTGGCCTTCCTGTTCTTGCCCGATCGGCCCCATCCATGCTCGAGCCTTACCAAAGACCCCTCGCTGACGTGCGCGTCCTCGAAGTCCGTCCTTCGCTCCCTCTCCCGCTCTCCACCCAGTACTCACCCTCCTTCCCCACAGCTCGCAGGCCTTGCTCCCGGACCCTTCACTGGCCGTACGTCGTAGAAATGGGCGTAAACGGTGACACTGGAGCTGACCCGACCCGGACAGTCGTTCTCGCCGACTATGGCGCAGATGTCGTCCGCGTCGACCGGCACGGCGACTCGGTCAATACGGACACCCTGACGAGGTGTGTCGCTTCGATCACAAGCAGCTTAGAGTACGACTGATGCTTTCAGATATGCAGAGGCAAGCGCTCCATCGCCGTTTCGCTCAAATCCGCAGAGGGCATCTCCCTCATCAAGAGTCTCCTCGCGCCACGCTCATCGAGCGATAGCGAGGAGTGGCGAGCTGATGTTCTCATTGACCCGTTCCGTCCTGGGGTGCTCGAGCGTCTCGGCCTCGACCCGAAAAAACTGCTTGAAGCAAATCCGCGCCTCATCGTCGCTCGCCTGACCGGCTTCCGCCGCGACGGTACGCCGTGCCCACGTCTCCCGGTACCTCCGACTAACCCAAGTCCCACAGGTCCGTACAGCAAGATGGCCGGACACGATATCAACTACCTTGCGTTAACGGGCGTCCTCTCCATGCTCGGCCGCAAGGGCGACAAGCCCTATTTTCCGGCCAACCTATTGAGTACGCCGTCTCTCCATCTTCCCTGATTGGAAGGTTGACCGCGATGCTTCGCCAGCCGACTTCGCCGGAGGCGGGTTGATGGCCGTCATCGGCGTACTCGCGGCACTGTTCGAGCGGGCAAGGAGCGGGAAGGGTCAGGTCGTCGAGATCGACATGGTACGTGTCGCCGCCCTCCTTCCCCTCTCACGTCTTGCCCGCGATACAATGACCATAGCTCACTCGGGCTTGCGGCAGGTCACCGGCACCCGCTACGCCTCCATCTTCCCGCTCACCGTCGCTCGACCAAGCACCGGCCTCCCCACCTGGAGTGAGCCGCGTGGTGAGAACTGGCTAGACGGGGGTGCGCCCTGGTACGACGTTTACGAGACGAAGGACAGGCGGTATATGAGCCTGGGAGCGATCGAGCCACATTTCTACCGGGCCTTCCTGTGCGTTCCTGCTCGTTCACCCGCCTTCACTCAGAACGCTAACTCGCGGTATACCTCTATCAGCGACCTGTTTGTCGAATCTCTCCCACAGAACGCCGGTCTCCCACCTCCGCCGAGCCCCGAAGACCAGCTCGAGCGCTTGACCTGGCCCGCCCTTTCCACCTTCCTCGCCGCCGGTTTCGCCACCAGGACGCGCGACGAATGGTCTGCGCTCTTCCTCGGCACTGACGCGTGCTGTGTGCCCGTCCTCGACCGGCACGAGGTAGATGCGCAGGGTCGCGGCCCGGGAGAGCCGGGGCTCTCGCTTGTCAAAGAGGAGGCGGCGGAGGGAGGCGGCGTGCCTGCGCCTGCCCCAAAGCTTGTGCGGACACCGGCGAAGGCGGGTGACTCGGAGTCGCTTTTTCTCGAGCCCGGGAGGGACACGATTGAAGTGCTTGAGGCGGCGAAGTTGGGTGGGAAGGTCGATGCGCTCATCAAGGCGGGTGCTATCCGTGCTGGGGGAGTGAAGGCGAGGCTGTAGCTTTAATGCCTTCGCGAGACTCCGGTCATACCGCCTTGGTACTGCTCACCGAGTCGCGAGTTTGACTGCTTTGCGAAGGACACGGCCAGCTCATCTGCATGCTTTGCGAAGGACACGGCCAGCTCATCTGCATGGAGACGAGGGCTTCGGTCACAACATGTGTGGAAGCTCGAACGTGATTCCTTCTTAACGGGAGCAGCGGCCGCCTTCAGGCCCAGCGCAATATGACTCGCTTGTGCATGACTCGCCTGTGCATGGACGATTTTAAATGAAAAGCAAGCCCCCCCCTCACAAGCAAGCCCGGTTAGCTCAGTCGGCAGAGCACCAGACTCTTAATCTGGTGGTCGTGGGTTCGAGCCCCACATTGGGCGTTTCTTTTTGCTCGCGCGAGTCTCTCGCTCTGCCGGCCCGGTAGCAGGCAAGCACTGCTTTTGCCTCACTTATCTTGGTTTGTGAGGTGAACTTCGTAGATCAAAGAATCACTAGGGCCACAATAGCCTCAAAGGCAGTGTGCTTGTGCGGACCGCCTCACTTCCTCATCCTCGCGGTGTTTGCCATTAGCGCATTGTTCTACCTGCTATGGAAAGTACCAAGCACGGCAGAATGAGGGTGCACCCGTCTTTTCATCCACGCTTCTTCCGCTACTCTGTAGCTTGACTTGAGAAGGTCTCCCAGGAACGCGAATCCTGCCGCATCCTCTGCAGGAAACGCTTGTCTACCCTCTCCAGCTACCATGCTATGCATTGGGTTGGCTTGGCATGAATCACAGCGACACCATTTTCCGCAGGCAACATCCTGAAGCCGGCTATTTACAAGCCACAAATGCACTGCTTGCACCCTTCGGACGTGCACGTCAGACCTTGGTCAGGTATGCGTCCTTGCAGTGGAAAACTCAAAGTCCTTGGCATTGGTAGAAATGCTCCCTGCTGCCCTTCCTCGCCAGCGACGAAAGGCACAGTCAATCGCCTGTCCTCCGCTGCATTCGTTTCGCAGCGCATCTGGCTTGGCTGCCTCATATTCCGGGCATTTGAGGTATTGCGACTCTTTTGTGCGGCGCAGTCCTTGCCGGTCTGGAAGAAGGAAGGAATGTGGAGCAAACAAGGTTCCCTTCGTACGCACGCACGGCCGCACCCTCCCTGCTCAAACGACCTTCAGGGGCTTCTCGATCCTTTCGAGATCAGGGTTCCGAATTCACCTTGAGACGCGCCAGATGCATGTTGCGGCACTGTAGCAAGCGAGCAGATCAAGCGAGGTGTGCTACCAAACAGACGAGACGGCCCTGAGAGGTGCTGCAGGCGCAGGCAAGGGTCCTCTCCGTACACGAAAGCCATCTCCCGATCCGCAGCGTTCTAGTCGCGAGAAGGTGACCCACAGGTAGCCGGGGCAAAGCGGGAGTGCCGAGGACGACCTTCTTAATTCGCCTTTGCGCCTTTGCTCCTGCCATCTCAACGATAGGCGTGGCCCAGCTGTAGTAGAACAGCTTGTTCTTGGTAAATGGCCCTGCGCAAGCTTTGTAACGGCGCCCTACCAAGCAGAAGTACAGCGTTTGTAAGGGATTTGCGAGAGGATAAGCCAGGCCAGGTGAGGCAACTCAAGCAGAGGTCCCGCCTTACAGCTCGAAAAGGGCTGAATAGCAAGCTGCAAGGGCCATCCAGTGCAGTCAGGGTCAGAAAGGCAGGGTTGAAGCGGCAGAAGTGCACTGTCTTTGTCAAAGTTTATATGTATGCAAAGCCACGACTGCTAGACATGCAAGCCCGGTTAGCTCAGTCGGTAGAGCACCAGACTCTTAATCTGGTGGTCGTGGGTTCGAGCCCCACATTGGGCGCTTCTTTTTGCGCCATGCAGTGTATCTTTCTGCCTCCTGCGCAAGAGCCTCCTTTTGCCAGAACACCCAGCCAGAGCGGCAGGACGAGCGAACGTCGCTCTGTTGGTCGTGAGCGCCGGACCGATATATCCTCCTGCTGCCGACGCCCGCCCGTCCCCAGCACCACTTCTTCCTCCCGGGCCCACCCTGCCCTCGCTTGACGTTCCTGCTGGACAATGCTGCTCATCATTGTATCGTGCTGCCTGCCGTCGGCTGATTCGCCCCGCTCTCCCGGCCGCGGCTCCCCTTCGAGCCTTCGGATTGCGCCATCCCGGGTCCTCGTCTCGAAAGCGGCCGCAGGATCGCGCAGGCGATGGTGTGCGCCTTCCTGTGCTTGCACGAGGCCGTCTTTGTCACGAATGCTGGCTTTGCTTTCCATTTGCACTTTGCTTGATCCGCGACCATGGCCCCTTCCGCGACCGAAACCATCACCTCTACCCTCCACTCGCTCTCAATCCGTCCCGAGGCGAAGAGGGCCCATGCGGCGCCGCCACCGACGAAGCGCGAGAAGCCGCGCTGGTATAGCGAGACGGCCAAGCAAGGCGACATCTACCCCTACGAGCGCTTCCTCCCCACCTTTGACAAGGATCTCAAGCTGCCGCCCCTTGAGCCGTTCGAGCACGTCGACCCCGGCCACAAGGCGCTTCAGGATCCGAATCCGCGCAGCTTCCTCGATGACGCCGAGGTCGACGAGCTTACGCCCGAGTTTGGCTCCGAGGTCGAGGGCATTCAGCTTCACGAGCTGGATGATCGTGGACGGCAGCAGCTCGCTCTCTACGTTGCGCAGCGCGGCGTCGTCGTCTTCCGCGACCAGGACTTCCACGACCAGGAGCCCGAGTGGATGATCAATGACTGGTGCAAGTTCTTCGGCCGCCCGCACATCCACCCCTGCTCCGGCGCACCCAAGGGTTACCCCGAGTTCCACCTCGTCTACCGCGACGGAAAAGCCGTCTTCAACTACGAAGTCGACAGTCGCTTGACGTCGAGTGTCTGGCACAGCGACGTGCGTTCACCTTCTCCCACTCTCCTTCTCCGCTCGGTCGTGTTGCTTGGCGAGGGCTCCTCGGGATAGCGCTTTCACTCGTGCATGGCTGCATCGCTGATTACTCTCTCACACATCGCAGGTCACGTATGAGGAGCAGCCGCCCGGCCTCACCGCCGTGCGCTCCGACCTGCTCCCCCCCCGCTGTGATGCGAAGCTGACTTCACGCCTCCCGCAGCTCTTCCTCTTCGATAGCCCAAAGTCGGGCGGCGACACGGGCTATGCCGACCAACGCGCGGCTTACAAGCACCTTTCGCCGTCGTTGCGCGAGTACCTCGAGACGCTCCAGGTCGTTCACTCCGGTGTCGAACAGGCCGAGCATTCCCGTAAGGGCCTCCGCGGCGGTATCGTCAAGCGCGAGCCCGTCGAGAACGTGCACCCGCTCGTGCGCCGCCACCCCGTTACGGGCGAGAAGGCCATCTTCGTCAACCCGCAGTTCTCGCGCCGGATCGTTGGTCTCAAGCAGGAGGAGTCGGACGCCCTGCTTGGCCTTCTGTACAACCACATCAAGAGTGGCGTCGACTTCCAGGTCCGCCTGCGTCACAAGCCCCGCAGCGTCATCTTGTGGGACGTAAGTAGCGCTTCGCACCTCACCTCTCTCGTGTCGCTGACCCTCCTTGTTACGCAGAACCGTATCACCGCGCATACCGCTATTGTATGCTCTCGCATTCCCCTTCCGCTCGCTGAGGCTGTAGGCTGATCTCCTGTCCTCGCAGGTTGATTTCGCTGCAGGAGGAGGACGCCGTCACGGCGCGAGGCTCACCCCTCAGGCCGAGCGGCCATTCATCTAGCGCGCTCGTCGGAAGAAACTGTTGAGTAGTCGTGTCGTTGCACCGCCGTCGTACCTCATGCGTCCCGTCTGCCGCGCATGAGAGCCCCACCGCTCAGTCCGTGAACTTCCACCCCGCCTGCTCCAGCGCCTTTCTCGCTCCGTCCTTGTACCGCTCCTCGATGAGTACATAGTCCGTGTTCCACGTCGACGACGCAAATATGGGCACTTGCGCGGTCTTGAGTGGGCCTGTGAGCTCGTGCAGGATGCCTGTGAGCGAGAGGTCCATCGGCCCGGCAATTTTGAGCGTCGTCCATGGGCCGGAAGACTCAAACGGCTGGTCTACTGCCTGTGGGGCGGCGTAAGCAGCCATCCGGAAGGGAGGGAAGGAGGCAGATTACGCACCTCGGACGGGTACAGCTCGTCCAGCAGCGCCTTCGGCAGGATGACCGACGTCTCGTCTGGACACCTGGTGACGGACACGAACGCGTGTGCGCCTCCCTCGCCTGTCAGCGCCTGCAGCAGCTTCGCCGGGAGCGCTTGCGACGGCTTGAGCTGGATGACCGAGAGCGGTGTGGAGAGGAAGGACAGAGCCAGCGCTGGGTTCGACAGGTCCAGTGGTGCCATGGTGCTGCCGTGTAAGGAGGGCAAGCCGGAAAGAGCGCGATGAAGGGAGAGAAGCGAGACGGGAGATGGAGGTGGGGGTAAGCGCCAACCGCTTGAAGCGATGTGCACCTTTTTTTGGATTTTGTGGGTTTCCAACAGCGAGCAGCAAACCGCTTAGCGAACGCGAAGCGCCAGAAGTGAGCGAAACACGACACGGCGAGCGCGTATCACAAGCACTCCACTCGCTTTCACGCACAACCGCCGCAAACAGAACACTCTGTCGGTACAACAGCTTCGAGGGCAGCATCTACACACGAAGAGACTGCGGGAGGTCGAGGATGTGCGGAACAACCTTGGCGTTGAACTTCTTGAACTCCTGCAGGACGCGGCGCGGGAGTAGGTCAGCGCAGGGCAGACCGGAGGGTGAGCGCTCGAACGTACATGCCCGAAGCCGCTATGCTCATAGTCTTCCTTGCTCCACAGGTCCTTATGGTACTTGATCTTGAGCCCTCCCTCCTCCTCATTCACGACCAGCGCGACGACGGAGGTGACGTCCTTCTCGCCCCACGAGCCGATGTATCGCGTCTTCAGGCGGAGGACGATCTGTGATGTGCGTAAGACGGAAGATCGCGTGTAAGGCGGAACATCAGACAACGACGAGCAGAGGAGTGTCAGGGAAGCCTGAGCGAGTGCAGCGGTTGCGATGGGGAGTGGAAGTTTGCGCACCTGCTTGTCATCGTTATGCACCACCTCGTGCGCGAGCACTTCGCATTCCTTGAACGTCTTCGGTAGGCCGTACCTGCCGTCGAAGAGCGGGTAGGAAGGAGCGAACGGTTAGCTCCGCCAAGACAGCGCCTACCCTCGCGATAGAACGCCTCGTTCCCGTGAGAGCATGCTACGACGGACGTACCATTGCCCCGCAATCTCTTCCCTGTTTTTGCAATACGACAGCGGGTCGTCGTACACGCTCTCGCGCGCATACTTCAAGCAGGCGTCCTCGCTGGGCTGGGCCGAGTAGAGCGACAGCACGGCCTGGACGATCGCCTGTCGCTCAGCGGGAATAGAAATCGAGACGCTCGGGTTCGGCTCAAAATCGCCCTGCGGAAGAAGGAGCGCAGGGTCAGCGAGGCAGGCAGGCTGCCCGTCGGGAGGAAGTGGGGGAAGAGACCGGACGCACCTTCTCGCTCGTCGCGTACTGCGTGTGATTGATGCGCGGCTCCCACTGAGCACGGAAGTCGTCAGACATGGTGGAGCAGCGGGCGAGAAGCGAGAGGATGAGAGGCAAGCCGAAGCCATCGAGCGCCTCTCGTCATCCCTGGCGGCGGTCGAGATGAAAAGGTGGAGCCGAGCAGGAGCCGAAATGCCTGCAGCCAACGCAGCACAAGTTCACGGCAAAAACATATCCGTTGCGAGAATTCAGCTCGACGCCCGCGCCTTGGTGAGGTTCCGCTCCTTCCTCGTGCGCAGCACCTCGCTCCAGCTCGTTCCGCCTGCGAAGCTCCGCGTGCTCCTGTGCCCCTTCTTCCCGAGCTCGTACCAGTCGGAGCCGGTCTTCTTGTCCGAGCCGACGCGTGTGCGCGATATGCGGTGTGGGCTGTCCGCCTTCGAGGCGGGGGGCGCCGAATCGTCCTCCTCTTCAGAGGCGGACGAGTCGGGCGCGAGTTCTGAAGGCGGGATATGCCAGTCGGGCGGAAGGTCATCGTCCATGAGGGTATTGTACCGCGCATCTTGCGGGAGATTGGCGAACGAGCGGTGGAGGAGGAAGAGGAGCGGTAAGGCACCCAGCGGGATTATCGCTGCGATCTGCGAACACCCATTGTCAGCGAGATCCGCTCGAAGAGCGAGCTCTCAACGAACCAGCGGGAATGCGATGACGAGCTGACCTGCGCGGGTGCTGCACGCGTCGACAGACCAGGTTGGGTCGGAAGAGTGGCTGTGGGTGGCGAGATTAGCGCAGTGATGTTCGCGCTTGAAAGCTCACGCACCACTCCTCGACCCAGTCGTTTCTGCCCTTGACGATAGTATACTCGAGATAGATTGCAAGAGCGAGGTGAGCTGCTGCCGCAACCTGTTCCTCTGAGAGGTCAGCTCGTTCCGCCCTTTCAAAGTCCAAGGACCGCCGCGCGCACCAGCATCGCCCACCAGGCACTTAACATACGTCGATAAATGCCCATCGACCCGGAAGCGGCTATGGGGACAGTGAGCCAAGCGAAGGCCGAGGTCGCAACGAGGGCGAACCCGACCCATTGGCCCTGCGTGAGCGCGGTCCCCCAAGCTGCGGATGCGGATTGCTCAGCTTTGATTTATGAGGAAGGCGGAGACACGTACGGAGTATGGATCCACACACGCCGAGCAGCGAGACGAGGCCGACACAGGAGGAGGTCCAGTAGAGGCGCTTAGTGCGCGTGAGGGCGTGAAGCTGCTCGTGCCGCATCGCGAGTGTCGCCATCCGTTCGCTCGTCCGTTTTGTGTGAGGAAGAGAGCCCGAAAGCGGCGGCGGGCTCAGGTCGAGCCTTCCGCGGAGAGCCCGAAGCAAGGGACGACAGGAGGTGCAGGAGGCGGAGGGAGCGTGCGCATGCTTGTGTA
The DNA here is from genome assembly GCA_028828645.1 of Rhodotorula sp. PL61-2. Lineage (NCBI taxonomy): Eukaryota > Fungi > Basidiomycota > Microbotryomycetes > Sporidiobolales > Sporidiobolaceae > Rhodotorula > Rhodotorula sp. PL61-2. The sequence goes on from JAPZQE010000111.1 coordinate 13,506, forward strand.
CTTGGTGTGCGTGCTATTTCGACTTGTAGCCAGCCCTGCGCGATGGCTCGAGTCGCACTTTGCGCGCTGTGAGCGTCGCATCGCGCTCGAACGGAACAGCGTGAGATCGAAGCGCCAGGCGAGCGATGAAGCAGAGCGGTTTAGAAGCCCGGCAGCCAGTGCGAACACGAATTGTTAGCTCACATAGCGTAGGAAGCGATTCCTAGCGCGAGCAAGCGGATGAGGCGCGGCTGGTGGAGCGAGAGCCGGAGGACGGAGTCGCTTCCGCCCGAGTCGCTGCACTCTCGCGGGGTTGGGCGGGCATGAACTCGATGGCGCGCCCTCCACCCCCGCTGCGCTCCTACACCGAGACTGTCCAAGCGGACGTCGACGATGCGACCTCGTCCCTCCTCCATCTCGCCCTCCAGCCGCCGTCCCCACCCCACCTCCCACAGGGACGCACGGGATGCTCGACAGTCGGGACAAGCAACCTGCGAGGGCCGCGGCGAAGGCACAGCGCGCAGGACATGCGCCTCCCGCCTGGCGTCGACGAGGTCGAGCGAGATGTGGGGGAGGCGGAAGGAAGGACGACGCGACTCGAGTGCATATCCGGCGAGACAGCACCGCGAAACGGACGATCAGGCGACGACGGAAAGGGGCTACGTCCGCCGGAACCGCTGAGACGGGTAAACAGCGCCGACCTCCTGGTCCGGGTCGACGACGACGACGACGGCGAGGCGGACGTCGACCAGTTCAGCAGCGAGGTGTGCTTCTCCGTTGCTTACCCTGACGAGATGTGCTTGACTGACACGGTCCCGCAGGACGAGTCGTTCCGCTTTCGTCCTCCCTCCATTGCCTCGACAACCACTTCTCGACGCTCATCCGCGCGTCCTTTCCTCGCATCTGATCGACGCCCTCATAGCTAATTGTACTTGCGCCGACATCAGCGACGAGGCGTGCGCGTAGAGGACTGGACGGACCGGCCGACGAGCAATTTTGTGCGGGATGCACGTCGTCTTGCCCTTATTCCCGCCCACATTCACGCGTTGACCGATGCTCTCTTTGCGAGCAGGTGCACATTACAAGCTATCACGCCGTCGGGTCAGAAGGGGGCGGCTTCGTGGTATTTGACATCGAGATCGAGACGCTGCCGAGCGGCTCCACGGCGCAGGTGCGCTCCCTCCTAAGTCTCTGTGGCTATCCACCGCTCACGAGGTCTTACTGAAGGCTACTCGGATACGAATACACAAGCGATACTCGGCCTTTGTGCGTCTTCGCGCCGACTTGCTGCGGTCGAACCCGAGCTTCCGAGGCCACGTCCCTCGACTACCGCCCAAGTCGTCCTTCGGTCCGTGCTTTCTCCGCCTCGCTCACCTCATGAACTTTGAGCCAACAACTCGAGCGCACACAGCCAAGTATCGCCCGTCCTTCCTCGACAAGCGGCGGCGACACCTCGCGTTCTGGCTGTCGACGGTCTTACTGCATCCGGTGGTCGGGGGATCGCCTGTCGTGCGGAGTTGGGTGTTAGAGTAGAGTAGGTCTGCGCGTTGGTGTTGTTGTAAGAGCAGGAATCGCGTCCCGTTCCCCCTCTCGCACGCGTCCGGACGCGAACTCCTCGACGCGTCCTTCCATTCCGCCTGTCCGCGCTCTCCGCTGTCACGCGCTCGCTGAGAGCTAGCTACTGCTGCCGAAACGGCCTTACGCGCTCTGGGCACACCCTGCACACGCCGCATCGCTTCCTTGCACACGGCCGCCTCCCCGTCCCGACGCGCCTCTCCCGACTTCGCTCTCCCTCCGTTGCGCTCCTAGCCCGCCATGTCGTCTGCACGGGCAGCGCGCGAGAAGATGGCCGCGCTCAGGGCAGCGCGCGCATCGGGCAAGCGCAACTGGGAGGTGCGTTGTCGCTCTCCTCTCCTCGACGCGTTCCTCTAATTCCGCTGATCCGCTTCTCTCCTCGCGCAGGCAAAGGAGCAGCAGGACGTGTACGATGAGGTCGACGAGGACGTGTACCGCTCAGTTGTTCGCGGCCGCTTGATGGAGGACGACTTCATCGAGGAGGACAACGGCGTGAGCGGGTACGCCGACAATGGCATGGACGAGTGGGACCGCAGCGCCAGCGAAGACGAGGACGAGAAGGGTGCGTCACAATCGCTGCTTCCGCCTGCGCGTCGTCGCTCATCCCGGCTGACATTCCTGCCTCCCCCGCTCTCGCTCTCTTCAGAACGCCTCAAAGAGGAGAAGAAGGCGGCCAAGGAGAAGAAGGAGAAGCAGCTCAAGGCCGCCGCGAAGAAGCGTGCGAAGGAGCGCGTCGAGATCTCCGAGGGCGCCAACCCCTATATCAATCCGGCCAAGCAGGCGAAGGGCCTCCCGCTGCAGGAGCACGAGGACGACTTCATGGCGAGCCTCCTCGGCGATCTCGACGGAAAGGCGCAGGTTAAGAAGACCGAGTCGCCGCGAGCGGCGGCACCGCCTGTCCGTCGCGCGAAGCCCTCGCTCGTCAAGTCGGCCGTCGCGGGCTCGAAGCGCTTCGCCGACATGGACGCAAGCGCGTTCCGCTCGAGCGCTGCCTCGTCCGACTTCAATTCGGACCCGCTGTCGTCCGACCCGGGCTTCACGCCGACGACCGCGCCGTCGAGCGACGGGTTCGACGGCTCGGCGAAGAAGGCGCGCTTCGACCCGGCGATCGATCAGCTCGAGAACGACCTCGGCGGGATGGACCAGCAGTTCTTCGACGATGATCTTGCGACTCCTGGTGCAGTCGAGCCGCTCGGCGAGTCGAACAAGAGCAACGAGGACGTCAAGATGGAGGACGACGACGACGACGACCTGTATGTCAAGCCGTCAGCGCCCGCGGCCAAGCCCAGAGGCCCGGCCCAGCGCCGCACGCTGGTCAATGCGTCGGCGGCCAAGCCGAAGCCGGCCAAGGCGGAGGCGACGGACGAGGTCCTCCCCGTCGAGGACAACAAGCCGAAGCGTAAGGGGCTCGACTGGCGTACCGCGACGTCCGGTCTACTGAGCGCAAACGGTCCGCTCACGGCCCCCTCCGAGTCGCTCGATGCCGCCGCGTCGTTCAACGAGGACCACAAAACGGTCATCTCGTCGACGGCGATGCGCGCGCCGGCGCAACAGCAGGCGAACGCGCTGGAGCCGGACGGGTCGCTCCGCTTCTGGTGGTTCGACTACGACGAGCCGTCGCCCGGGACAGTGCGCCTCGTCGGCAAGGTGCGCGTCCGCGGCGAGACGGTCAAGGTCGCAAGCAGCGTCAACCACGCCAAGGTCGAGAAGGAGGTGCCGCGTTACGTGAGCGCCACGGTGACCGTCAAGAACATCAAACGCAAGCTGTACGTCCTGCCGAAGAGCAAGGCCGAGTACTACGGCGGCGAGGTGGACGAGGACGACTCGGACGACGAGGGCGACGAGCTCGCGTTTGACGACGTCGAGGACGACTTTCTTTCGGACGCCAAGGGCAAGTGGAACCTCCAGAACGCGGCGTGCACCAAGGGGTACGTCAAGCGACAGTACGCATTCGGCATCAAGGGCGTCCCGCGCAAGGAGACCAACTGGATGGAGGTCACTTGCGACTTTCCCGGTGCGTTCCTCCTTCGCTCTCCCTGTCCGATGCTCAACGGAACTGACCTCTGACCCTCGCGCAGCGAACAAGCGCAACGACGTTGACATCCCTGTCGACGCGTCCGGCGAGCAGTACTCGCACGTCTTCGGCTCCACCGCGACAGCCTTCGAGCGCTTCATCATCGACCACAAGGTCATGGGCCCGTGCTGGCTGAATCTCAAGTCGCCCAAAATCAATAAGGGCGATGCGGTGCGTTCTCCTTGCTCTCCCTCGTCTCGTTGAGGGGTGACTGACTCATGTCCTCGGCGCAGTTCTCCTGGACGAAGCTCGAGGTCGAGATCGACGAGAAGGACATCTCGCCGTTCGCGAGCACCGATGCGAGTGCGCCGAAGGATATCCCACGCCTTACCATCCTCAGCTTGAGCTCCCGCACGGTCGTCCACCTCAAGGAGAACAAGCGCGAGATCGTCTGCGCCGCCGCACGCGTCTGGGAGCACGGTTCGTATCGCGCTCACTGCTTTCTGTCGGACGCGGACTGGCGCTGAGCCCTTCACTGCGCGCAGTCGACATCGACGACCCGACCCCAATCGAGCATCAAGGCTCTTCCGCGAAGATTTTCGTCCGCAACCTCTTCACCGAGTTCCCCGCTGGCTTTGAGCAGATGGCCCGGCAGCAGAACTCGGGGGCGATGATCGCGCTCTTCAAGGCGGAGCGGCCGCTCCTCGTCCAGCTTCTCGGTGCGTTTCCTCTTTACGAGCCTCGCTTAGCCGCCGGCGCTCATCGCCGAACGCCCGCAGAGTACATCTCGCGCAACGATCCCGACGTGATCGTCGGCTACGACTTCAGCCAGCTTGACCTCGACGTCCTCCTCAACCGCCTCAGGGAGCTTAAGGTCGACAATTGGTCGCGCGTCGGCCGCCTGCGCGTGAAGGGCGATAAGTGGCCGCTGCTGCGCTCGGGCCGGAACACCGGTCTGCTCGCGGGACGGCTCCTGCTCGATCTGACGAGTGACGGCTCCAAGGTGCGTCCTCCCTTTGCTCTCTGCGGGAGCGCGCTCTTAACCGCCATGCACGATGTCGTAGGCACTCATCGACTCGACGACGTGGTCGCTGACGGAGATGAGCGAGACGCATCTCAACATCGCGCGCGACGACCTCGACCCCGAGGACACGCCCAAATTCTTCGACAGCGTGCACTCGACGAGCAAGCAGCTCATGCAGTTCGTCATGCACTGCCTCGCCGATTGCTTCCTTCAGATGGCCATCGCCACCAAGGTCCAGGCGCTCCCGCTCACCCGCCAGCTCACCAACCTCGCCGGCAACTGCTGGTGCGCCCGCCTGTCTCCCCCTGCTTCGTCGCCGACTGACTCTCTCTGTCTCGCAGGAACCGCACGCTTGCCGGTAATCGCGCTGAGCGTAACGAGTACATTCTGCTTCACCGCTTCCACGAGACGGGCTACATCGTCCCCGACAAGATCGCGTCGTGGGAGAAGAAGGCGCAGATCGCCAAGGCCGACAAGTCGAAGAAGAAGAAGGCGAGTGCCGGCAAGGATGCGGACGAGCCCAAGATCGAGGTCAAGCGCGAAAAGTTTAAAGGCGGTCTCGTATTCGAGCCCGAAAAGGGCCTCTGGGACCGCTACATCCTCGTGATGGACTACAATTCGCTCTATCCGTCGATCATCCAGGAGTTCGATATCGACTTCTCGACGATCGACTGGACCGCCGACGACGTGCGTCCTCGCTTCTCCCGGTCGACTTTTCGCGGCTGACTTCGCCGTTCCTGTAGGCCGAGGACCTCGACAAGATGCCCGACCGCGCCCCGTGCGAGGGCGAGCCGCAAGGCATCCTGCCGCAGCTCATTGCCTCCCTTGTCGCGCGGCGTCGCATCGTCAAGGGCCTGATGAAGGACAAGACTGCAACCGTTGCGAAGCTCATGCAGGTGTGTTCGCAGTGTCTGCTGAGACATACGACGTACTCAGCCCTCTTCGCGCGCAGTACGACATCACGCAGAAGGCGCTCAAGCTCACGGCCAACTCGATGTACGGCTGCCTCGGTTACGAAGGCTCCCGCTTCTACGCTCGCCCCCTCGCCGCCCTCACCACCTTCAAAGGTCGCGAGATTCTCACGCGCACCAAGGCCGACGCCGAGGGCATGTCGCTCAACGTGAGCTGCGCGGCTTCCCCCCGCTCGCACGCCCCAGTGCTGACGAGCCCGCCGTTCGCAGGTCATCTACGGCGATACCGACTCGGTCATGATTAACACGAACCAGACGGACTACGCCGCCGCGCTCAAGATCGGCGAGGAGTTCAAGAAGGTTATTAACGACAAGTACAAGAAGCTCGAAATCGACCGCGACGCTGTGTTTGAGCGCATGCTCCTGCTCAACAAGAAGAAGTACGCCGCCCGCAAGGTCGAGGACGACGGCAATGGCCGCCCCGGCGAGATCACCACCGAGATCAAGGGTCTCGACATGAAGCGTCGCGAATTCTCCAAGCTCTCGAAGGACGCTTCCAAGTGCGCACCGCTTTTGCGTCTGTTTTTCGGGCAGCTGTTGATCGACACATCCGTAGGGACGTCCTCGACATGATCCTGTCGGCCAAGGCGACCGAGACGGTCGTCGAGGAGATTCACGAGTACCTCGTCGACCTTGGCGAGAAGATCCGCGCCGGCCTCAAGCCTCTCGACGACTACATCATCTTTAAGGTGCGCCGACCTGCTTCTCTCCGTCTCGGAACGAGCCTGACCTTGGTCTCGTGGCGCAGCGTCTCGGCAAGAACCCGGAGGACTACCCCGATGCGAAGTCGCTCCCGCACGTCCAGGTTGCACTGAAGATGAAGGCGAAGGGTCTCTCGGCCAAGTCAGGCGACGTCATCCCGTACATCTTCTGCGTGCCGCCGAACGGCGAGACGACGAAGACGGCTCAGGCGGCGAACGCGCACCACCCGGACGACGTCCGCAGGCAGGGCTCGAACCTGAAGATCGGTGCGCTGTCCTTCGCTCCACAGCCTTCGCGAACGCAGGCTGATGTGCAACCCGTGCGCAGACTTCGAGGTCTACCTCTCGACTCAAGTCCTCCCGCCTATCGAGCGTCTCTGCGAGCATATCGAGGGTACCGAGAAGGCCCGCCTTGCCGAGTGCCTCGGTGCGCTTCCGTGCTGGTCGTCCATCTCTATGCGCGAGGCTGACCGACTGTGCACGCCCGCAGGCCTCGACGCACTGTGCTTCAAGTCGTCGTCGCTCGACGTGCCGGAACACGAGTTCAAGACGCTCCAGTCGCAGATCTCGGACACTCAGCGCTTCCGCGAGTGCGAGCCCTTGCGCATTCGCTGCCGCGCTTGCACGGCCGAGTCCGCGTTCGACGGCATCGCGGAGAACAAGGTGCGCTGACCTGCCGCCATCTAAAAATGGGCTCCGCTAACGCTTACCGCCACGTAGGCTGGCATGATGTCGGAGCACGGCTTCTTCTGCAGCAACATCGAATGCCAGGCCCCCCTTTCGGCGCCGTCCGTCGCGATTCAGCTCGACATCCAGCTGCGGTCCTTCATCAGCAAGTTCTACGAAGCGTGGCTTACGTGCGACGAGTCGACTTGCGGTAACCGCACCCGCATGATGTCCGTTTACGGCAAGAAGTGCCTCGTCGCCGGCTGCCGCGGCGCCATGCACCTCGAGGTGAGCCTTCCCGCGCTGCCCTCTCGTTCACTCGAGATTGACCATTTTCGTGCGCGCAGTACTCCGACGCGAAGCTGTACGACCAACTCCTCTACTTTGACACCCTCTTCGACGTCGAGAAGGCCAATGCCAAGGTGGCCGGCGGTGCTGAGCAGGGTGCGTCGCTCTCGCCCTTCGCAACCTCAGCTTGCATTGATCATTCGTCTTTCGTGTAGAACCGCTACGCGCGCTCGTCGAGAAGAACCGCTCGCTGATTGACGCCCTGCGAGGAGTCGTCACAAAGCACCTGGAGAAGAACGGTCGACGGTGGGTGTCGATGGAGTCGCTGTTCTCGTTCATGAAGCTCCGGTAGCTTCCCGCCCCCCCCCCCCCGTTGTTCCCCTTACGTTGTCCTTAGGCTTGGCGTGGGTTTGTAGACGCTCATTCATGTCAGTGTAACCACGCAGCATGTCGTATCATCTCCTGTGCACGGGGACTGTGAGTCTGCGGATCAAAAAGCTGATCGTGCTTTCCTTACTGGCCTCACTGCCCTCTGCTTTGCTAGCATGGAGACCTCTCTCTTGTCATGCTTGAGCCGCTGTCATGGACAATTCCGAGGTGTTTCTCGCTGCGACGCCCCCAGTGAGCGGTGCAAACTGCAGAGGTCAGTCGCGGACCTCCACTTCTCGCAGGGCGGAAGTGATGCGCCAGAAGCTCCCGTAGGTGTAAACCGTAGCGTTAAGATAAGTGGCATGCACCAGCATGGTGTTGGTATGAGGCGAAACGACGCAAGTCGAGATGCGCGTGAAGATGGGTCGAGGTGGTTCAGCGGCGTCTGCGGGTTGCCCTTGTGGCGGTTCGACCTGATCTGGACCTCTCCGGGGAAGCTGCGTACTTCACTGATACAGAGATTTGGAATGGCAGGCAGAGGAGAGAGGAGCAGTGGAGGAGAATGTCAGGAGGGTGAGAGGACGGGGCCAGGGGGCAAGCTTGCTAGCCCGCCCGCTGCACTGCTTGCTTGCGCTTTCTACACTCGCTCTTATGGGACCGCACACACGTCAGGGTCCCCTCGCCCCAGCTGCATCGACCCGAGCGAGCTCGTACTGCTGGATGACCGCTGGCACTGCTGCTACTTGCACACGATTGCCGCGGCAATCTCGCTTTTTGAGCTCCTTGGCCTGCAGGATCTGCTCTATATGGCCCATCTACGGTGCACTGCGATCTCACGCTTTGCTCTGCAAGCTTGACCGCAACTTGGGAAGGTTGAAGGCGACGGGGCCCGCTGCACCGCCTCGTCGCTCGCAGATGCGCGGCACGGGGCATGATCCCCCGCTCCCGCGCTCGCGGCACCGTCAGGGAAGCCTCCTGGCCACCCTACTCGCCCGCCTGCTCCCCCGCTCCATCTCTTCATCGCTGCTCGCTCCTCCTGGAGCAAAGCCCCTCCGGTCTTCCTGCCTCGCTACTCCTGGCTCTTGAAGCCCGACATGTCAAAGTACACCAACGAGCGCGACTGGCTCGAGCACGGCATCAAGACGACCCAGCAAGAAGTCAGCGAGCACAAGAGGTTCCTCATCGACATCCTGTGGGTTACCGTGAGAGCGCAGGAGGAGCACGAGGCGCTCGAGCGAGAGCTGGGTATTCTGCCGCACGACCTGCACCTCGTCGACACGCGTTCAAAGCTCGAGGCGAAGAAGCAGCGCAAGCTCGCGCAGATCCTTCTTGAGGTTGGGCGTGCGGGGTACAAATTCAAGAACCTCGAAGCACTCCTTGCGGGACGCGCAGCGATGCAGGAGAAGGTACGATCACCTGTTTCAGCAGTGGAGGAGACGAGGAGAGATGGCGGAACTCGAAGCTGACCCTCCCTCTGACGCCCGCAGCTCGACGCGCTCCTAAAGCATTCTTCCATACAATCCACCGCCAGCAGCAGCGATAGCACCTCCGCCTCCGCGCCAACGAGCAGTGCGAGCGCGAGTACCCCTCAACCTCCCTCCCCTCCAGCCCCTCCTCGACCAACACCACCAGCCGCCCGTCCCCGTCCTCTGCAGCGGCGCAACAGCCGACCTTGCACCAGAGCGTCGAGGCATTGCTCACCTTTGCCCTCCCCTACGGCGAGCCATCAACGCTCGTCGACCTGTCGATACTCCTCAACAGCTCCTTCCCCAAGGCGCGGGTGCACGCGCGCAATCTTACGCGCTTCGAAGATAGCGGCGGCCTCGTGACGCAGGGTCGACGCGGCCGTGGCGCTGCTGGAGGCGCGTGCGGAGGTCAGGCAGGGCGAGGAGGCGAAGGCGGCGCTTGCCGCGGCGGTTGGGGCGGAGCACGTCGAGGGGGAAATCATAGGGGTCGTTGAGGGCGCACTCTGGGTGTAGGGCAAGGCAACGGAACCCAGCTTAGCGTGTCTGGCCAGCACGGGTAGAGGGGTAAAGCGAGGAGAAGCGGCGAGATCGCTCGCGCGAATTGGCGGAGTTGCAACGTTGCCGGTTCGCCTCATCAACAAGCAACCTTGCCTTCACCTCTCGCTCGCGCTGCTGTACTCTCTACAGTCGCTGGTCATGTCTGCATCGCTTTGCTATGTACCCTCGCGCGTCGAGACGCGTGCGGGCGGGCTCCTCCCTCGGCGCTCCTCTCGCTCGTCCTCTCAGGCCCACCCCGTCTTCTGTCGGGTCATCGAGGTTGCTGGGTTGCCGTGATGGCCGAGCAGGCCCTCTTCATGCAAGGTGACACGCTGGTGTCTGCGACGGGTGCGTCCTTTTCCTTCCTCTCCCCTCCTCGAGCACGGCAGCCTCCGTGAACTCCCCTAATCTCGCTCTTGCCTAGGCCTGCACAACCCCCCCCTCCCCCCTCCTCCGCTTGTGGACCTCGCCTTCGCTTACGGCTCCTCGCTCGTCCCGACCGCCTCGCATGTGCGCCTCCCGCCTCCCCCGCATATCGACCTCGAGTACGCCTACCCGCTCGACGCGCTCAAACCCCTCCCCCTCTCGCCGGAGACCCCTGCAACATTGCCCTCTCTCTCCGCGGCCGAGCCACCTACCCCTTCTCCCGGCGCAACGGTGCCAGCGCGCCCCGCAGAGACGGGCGGCACGATGGTGAGCACGACGCTCGATGCGGCCGCACCAGCGGCGCCCAGCAGAAACACGGGTGAGGAGCCCCGCCGCACGTCCAGGCGCACGTCGCTGCAGGGCTGGCCGCCCTTCGACGGCATCGAGGGTGACGAGGGGCGTGAGCTGAAGGGGCTGCGCATCGAGCTGCTCCCTAAGCCGATCAACGCGCTCGAGGAGGCAGAGCGGCGGGCAGAGTGGGCAACGCGGGCCGACTTCTCTGAAGCGGAGGTCGTAGCGCTGCACAAGCGCGCCCTCGACTTCAACCGCGACCAGCTCGCAAGCATGCACTTCGCTCCACATCTTCCGCCTCTCCTCTCACGTCTTCCCGCCTGGGCGCTCCGCTTCGACGGCACCGGTCCCAAGTTCCGGTCGCCGCTCGACGTCGCGCTCCTCGAGGGCGCACACAACCGCCTTTACCGCTACGTCTACGGGTGGATCCTCCGCCTCCCGATCGGCAGCTTACGCGAACTCGTTGCGCTCATCAGCGTCGGTGCGGTCGACAAAATCGCGGGGAGGAAGGGCGTTGCCGCGTCGTTCAAGGACGTCGTCGAAGGGCTGCGGGTCCGGCTCCGTCTTGCGGAGGAGGGGGGGCGCTACGGATGTCGTGCTGCACCCCTACGCGGGCTGGGGTGCCACGTCCGAGCGCATGCTGAACAACAAGTGTCGCATGCTGGCGCATTTGCACAGCCCCTCCTCGCAGTTTGGCGTGCTCCTCGACGTGCTCCGCCTCCTCCGCAAGGACCAGCCTGAGGCACGCTTCTCCCTCTCGCCTACCGTCAACATTACAGCGCCGTATGCCAACTTTCCCTACTCCGCCTCGAAGGCGATGAGCTTTGAGACGGTCATTGCGATCTCGCTCGGCTCCGCGCCAGCGCGCGGCGGCGCTAACGCCGTCTCGTGCGGCTCGTTCATCCTCGCCGGTGCCTACCTTGGCTGGCTCGAGGTCGTCCCGTGCGAGACACCATTCACGGACGAGTTGCTCCCGCACCACGCTCCGCGCTGCCTGCGCTCCCTCCTGCTCAACAAAGCGGGCGAGCGCGGGTGGCGCACAGCAGGCGATGCCTACGCGTACTACGCGTCGGCGGAGGGCAAGGAGGCTGCGCGCGAGGAGGGGGAAGGGGAGAGCGAGGAGATGGAGGAAGAGAAGGGGGAGAAGCGGGATCAGGGTGAGAAGGGCAGCGGGTTGAAGGAGAAGACGGCGGCGCAGCTTGCGCACCAAGCGCGGTGGCGCGCTATTGCGAAGGAGGAGCGCGAGCGCGAAGTGCAGGAGCAGAAGCATTTTGCGCTCGAGGAGGCCGAGGAGCGTCGCCGGCTCAGTGCGCCTTCTTGTTCCCTCCCTGAGAGAAGCGTGACTGACCCTCTCTCTATACCTCTCCTACCAACCTTGCGCATCCACCTGAATTGGGTCCTTCCCTTTCACCCTCCTTCCTCCATCTCTCCCTCGTCTGCCGCCTCAACCCCCTGCTTCGCGCAATTTCCTCCTCCTCACCGCTTTCGGCCCCCCTCTCAAACCTCTCTCCATGTTAACCTTCTCTCTCCGCCTTGCTTCTGCCACCTCCCCTTCTGCTGAAACCTTTCTATGCGCCCCCTTCCCTTGTCCTCCCACTCCTCGAACCTTCCCCGCAGTCTCGAAGCGCCCGTCGACCAATGAGTTACCCTCGCTGGGGGCGAAGAAGCGCGCCAAGCGCGCACACACCGCCGACAGGTCAATCAGCCCGAGTGACACGAGCAGCGACGAGTCGAGCGAGTCGAGCGGCGGCGAGGACGCCGCAGCGAGTGCGCTGAGCGCCTTTGACAAGCGCTACCGCATGGATTGGGAGGAGCGCGAGGGCGTCAAGCTGGACAACCTCGGCCTCGACGCCCTCGACGAGCTCCTCGTCCAGAAGCACGACTACGCATCCATCCTCCCGTCGCTCGCGCAGTACCGCGACAACCTCGCCCTCTACCGCCGCCTCGTCCTCCTCCTCATCGTCCGTCGCCGCGGCACGCGCGCCGGCCTCGGGTGGGACAACGTCGTCGACGCCGCGTCGCTCTGCCGCGGCGAGGGCGTTCCCTTCCGCGCCAACCTGGGCGCGAGTTCCAATCGCGATGATACTGCAAGCATCTGCCTTGCCGCCATCGTCGTCTGCCCGGATGGCGACATCGTCGAGGTCCAGTCGAACCGCATCGGCGTAATCACCTACGGCGAGAAGGGCTCGCGCGCGACGTTCCACCTCCGCTGGGACCAGAAGGCGCGCGTGCTGTCCCTGCAGCGCGATGGACAGGCTGTCGAGTTTGGTGCAAGGGCGGCGCAGCGCAGGTGGTCGCTTGACAAGATCAAGAGCAACACGTACGAATTGGGGAAGATGTACGAGGTGCTGAAGACGCTCTGAATTCCTGCCTCGCATAGTACCCCCGTTGTTACTCTGTTGCTTGTAGCTTAACGCGCATGGTCAGAAATTTTGTGACGGTTGCAGCGTCCCCGTCATCATCGAGACGAGCAGCCTGCACCGCAGCAGCAATCCGCTACGTCAAGGAGAGCGCGAGTCTCTCGCCCGCAAGTTGCGCTGCTGACCCTTTGCTGCTTCGCCGCTCTGCGTGGCGAGCGATGGCAAGGCATGGGACAGAGGCGCATTGCAGCGGTACAAGTAACAGAGAAGACAACAAGCGAAAGTCGAAGTGACACTCCTCCCACCTTTCCTCACTGACCGAAGCCGTCTTGAGTTGGAGGGGAACAATGGTCAGCCTTCAGTGAACAAGGGGAGGTGTGAAGGAGACGCAGCGCACAGAGGGTCTTGCCGGCGCGCTTGAGGGCGTAGACGACGTCGAGCGACGTGACCGTCTTGCGCTTGGCGTGCTCCGTGTACGTGACCGAGTCGCGGA
>JAPZQE010000112.1:0-21034 GCA_028828645.1 Rhodotorula sp. PL61-2
TCCCTGCCGCTCGTGCCGGAGGAAGCCGCGGCGTACCTTGTTCTGCTTGCTCCACTGGCTAAGGTGTCCCGTCCCCGGCGTCTCACCCTCCCAGTCCCGCCCGTCTGCGCCGATGTCGTCCGCCAAGTCCGAGTCGTCTCCAAGGTCGGGCGATGATGCGAGGACGGTCTGGTCGCGCGCGTCGAGCTCGGCGGGGCGGGCTGCAGCAAGAGCAGGCAACAGCAGCGCGGTGGAGCTCAGCAGCGGGAGCAAGCGCATCTCGGGAGTCGCGTAGGGGAGAGAGAGCGGAAGGGACCTTCCAACTTGGGCGTTGCAGGCGCGCAAGTGCGCAATGCATACCCCGTTGCAAGCAAAGGTCGCAGGAGACTGGAGTGACGGCAAAATGGAAAGCTGCAGTACAGGGGTAGGCCGCCCTGACCGGAGCGCAAAAAAGGATTGGAGAAGCAGGGAGTTGAACCCTGGACTTCATGCAAGCACATTCAGAAGATGCGAAGCAGGCACTCTGCCACTGAGTTACATCCCCATTTGTTAAGAACCGGCGGTTATAATGTTTATATAATCACTTGTTGTTTTCTTTCCAGCGCCGCACTCTGTACGCTCCTGCCGTGGCTGCTATCACAGCCGGAGACCCGCAGCGTGGTAGACTGAACATCATCATTTTCGATGGAGCGCGAAGTCGCCGACCATCACGCCGCTCCCCTTCACGCGACTTCCCTCAAATGCGTCGGAACCTAGACTCTTATCTCATGCGGCCGGCCTAACTGACCACCAGGCGTGCATTGAGAAGAGCAAGGCTAAGACAATATACGAAAGACGAAACCACCCATAGCCCGCAGCAGCTACGCCGCCGACGCCGCCTTCTTCGCAAGCTTCTCCACCCTCCTCGCCAACCGGGGCCGCTCCTTCGCGCAGTCGATCCCGTCGAGCTGCATGAGCGTTGGCGAAGCCTGCATGACGACGGCGCGGTACGCCGCACGACGGTGGTACCACTCGTCGGGGAGCGCACGGCGGAACTTGGTGTCGAGCGTGAGCCAGGCCGCGGAATGCGTTCCGGGGTCTGCGATCGTCGAGGCGGAGAGGGACGAGGGGAGGTCGTCGGGATGCAAGATGCGGTGTTCGGCGTGTGAGGGAAGGAGCGAGTCCGAAGGCGGGACGAGCGGAGGGTAAAACGCGAGTGTGAAGGGGTTCATGCTGCGCCGGGATGGAACGTCAGTATAATGCAAAAGGCAGATGAGCATGCGCACGCACCGCAAGTCGACGGACTCAAGCTCCACCAGCGTGGCGAGCACTGCGGCAACGGGGCGGGCCTTGGCGAGGCGCGCGCCGACCACGCTGAGCTTCGTCAGCCTGGTAAGGCCCGATAACGGCGCAAGGTCGTGAACGAAGCTGTAATCGAGGTTGAGGACGCGCACGTTCGGGACGACCGAGGCGAAGTCGGCGGGGAGGGAAGTGAGCTGGCACATGGCGAGTTCGAGGTAGACGAGGTTGTAGAACTTCTCCGACGGGAATGACGACGGAAGCGGATTGCCAGAAAGGTAGAGGCGCTTAACGTCGCGAATGTATGGCATGGGAAGCATCCTGCGGACGATGCGGAGGTCAGCCTCAACAGCCTGGCAATGACGGAAGACAACGCACAAAGCTCCGCCGGACTGGTCGCGCACGCTCAAGTTTTCGAGCTTGCGAAGCTGCTCTGTCCCAAGCAGATCGCCGAGCCGCGCCGAGTCGATGTACAGCGTGCGCAGCTTGTGCGCGAACGAGACGTCAAGGCTCACGATCGGGTTGCTGCTAAGGCGGAGCACGCGGAGGTGCGGCAGCGAGCCCGCCGGCTCGAAGGAGGCAAGGTTGTTGTGGTCTAGTGGGGAGGAGTCAACGCATGCCTCAAGGCAGGAACGCGAAGGAACGCACCGAGATTGAGCATTGTCAACGAGACGAGCCGCTCGGTGCCCTTGACAACGACGAGCTTGTTGCGTGCCAAATGCAGCGTCTCAAGGCGGGACCTGCGCATGTACATGGGTCAGCGAAGGAGAAGAGAAGAAACAGTAAAGGACGCACCAACTCGTCTGGCCAAAATCGACTTCTTCGAGCGCATTGCTCTTCAAGCTCAGCTTGACGAGCGAGTCGAGCCCATTCAGCCCGTCCAGGGTGTTGATCTGGTTCCCATCGAGCTTGAGCTCGCGAAGATGCCGCAAGCACGCAAGCTGGTGCACAGAGTCGAGCTGATTGTCGCTCAGGTCGAGCCGCTCGAGGTTGGTGAGGTGCTGGAAGGAGGTGAGGCTGGTGAGGCGGTTCGAAGAGACGAGGAGGGTGCGGAGCGTTTTGGGGATGCCAGTGAGGTAGGAGAGTTCGTTGCGGTTGCTGCAGGCGGAAAGAGCGAGAGTGAGCGAAGTTAATCCCGACCAGAACAGCGAGACGTACAGGTTGACCTCATCCAGCTTGGGCAAGAACTCCTTCATGCGCACGACGCTCTCGGCCTTCTTGCCGCTAAGGTCGATACTGCGCAGGTTCTCCCAGTCGGGCTCGAACGGCTCGACATCCGTGATGTACTGCAGGAGCCGGTCATGCGAGACGCCGAACGAGCATTCGGTGAGGAACGTCGCGTTGCCGTTCTGCGAGTGCGTGCGAGTGAAGCTGCGCGAGCCGGATCGCGGGCGGTTCGCGATGGGGAAGGCGGAGGCCGGTGAGGCGATGAGGGACGAGTTGAGCGGGTTGCGCGAGAAGTGCGTGCCTAATGGTGAGATGTCGGGGCCTGCGCATCAAGCGTGAGTTGTGCCGCAGAGAAGGAACGAGAGGAACGAGAGGAACGTACCTCGCGCAAGGTCGTCAAGCGCCGCACCGATACCCCGTGTCCTTGCAGACAAGCCGTCCTCGCCCCTCACGCTGTCCTGCGTGATCGTCCTGTCCGCATCCTTGACCTCGTCCTCCTCTTCGCTCTGCGTCTCGAACGCCTCGTCGAATTCGAGCGACCCGGGCCCCTCGCCGCCCTCACCGTCGACCTCGAATTTGAGCTTGCTTCCAAACCCAAGCGGGCGGAACGGCGCCACCTCCGGGAGCGCGACGAGGCCCTCTATCTTGCCCGACGTCTTGCCGTCCGAGAACGACACACTGCGCGGCACGCGGGGTGGCTCCGATGTCGCCCGCAGCGGCGTCGACGTCCCCTCCGAGCCAGCATAGTTCGCAGGGTCGGACTGCGCGCGGGCAGGCTTGAGAGCCGAACGCGGGATGACGTGCGCGGGCGCAGTCCCGGGCTGCGAGGATGGGGCGCATGTGCGCGCGGCAGAGGCGGGCGTCGCGGGCAGCGGAGACGGTACGAGCGTCACCGCGGGCATCTGCGCCGTGACGTCCTCCTTCCCAAGCGCGGCGTGCGCGGCGCGGTACAGCCCGAGCATGCTCGATTCGGCAAGCTCGTCCTCGCTCTCCTCCTGCTCATCCGCCTTCCGCCGCCGGTCGCCCGCGACGCGAGACGTCCCCGTAGACCGCAGCTCGTCCGCCGCATCGCCGCGGCCCCATGTCGCCGAGTCCTCGCTCTCAAGGACAAGCTGCGGGCCGTCCGCACCCTCCTCCTGGGGCCGCTCTTCCGCCGGCGGCTCCTCAAAGTAGCACGCATCAGCAGGTGAAGGCTGCACGGCGGGCTCCACAGGCAGCGTAGCGGGCTCAGGCAGCGGCGGCGTGCCCTTCGTGATCCCCAGGCCGGACAGGTCGAGCACCGCGCTCGTGCGCTTCGCGTGTACGCCGCCGCGCGGGAGGCTGCCGCTCCCGTCGCCGGCGTGCGGGAGTGCGTCAAGGTCGGCCGCCTCCGCCGCACCGGACGCATTGCCCGAGCGTAGCTCGCTGAAGTCCCGAAACGGGTCCTCCTCTTCGCCCTCGTCCTCTTCCTCGACCGTCTCCCTTCCCACGACCGACTCCGCCAGCCCCGCACGCCGCGGCGTGCGGATCCACCGCCCCCGCTGTACGTCGAACACGAGCCCTTTCTCGCGCGCGGAGGCGCCCGCGCTTGCGAGCAGGCGCTGCGTGTCAAGCGAGGCGGGGTGCAGCGTCGTGAGGGAGGAGTGGCGGGCGTGACGGACGGCGCTCTGTGGCGGGCGCGGCGGAGCAATCGCGGCGGGCTCCTCGTCTTTCTCATCCTGGTCCTTCACCGGCGAGACGGGCGCCGCCGCCTCAACCTCGACCTCAGCCTCGGCATCGGCCGCGTCCGAGCCGAACAAGCGCCGTTCCGTCGTTCGCGCAAGCAGCGACCCCGGCTGCGCCTTTTTCGCAGAGCCCCCGACGGGCGTGCGGGCAAAGTGCCGCCTGCCCAAACTCCCGCCCTTCTCCTTCGCGGCACGCACGCTAGGCGGGAGGCCGAGCGCAAGGGGCGAGCCCGGCGCCCCTGCGGAGGACGCACGGAGGGGCGCGGGTGAGGAGAGTGCGGAGCGGAGGGAGGCGGAAGCGGCGGCGGCGAGCTGAGGGAGCGGAAGGGGCGAGGGGTCGTGCGGAGGGGAGGAGGGAGGCGTGGTGCTCATCGCGCGGGTGAAGCGGGGTTTGGCCGGTGGCGGGGTTTCCTGCGTGTAGCCGTAGAGCTGGCGTCAGAAGAAAACCGGGGCGGTGAGGGACGCAGGAACGCAGTCCGACGCACCTGAATCACCTCCTCCTGCTCAAGGACCGGCGACTGCGCCCCCTTTCTCCTCAGCTCCCTCTCCTCCACCCTCCTCCTAATCCGCTCCATCAGCGCATTTGCCTCGTCGATTCGCTCCCTTGCCCTCTCGCCGCCGGGCGAGCGGGGAGACCCGCCTGCGCTCGATAGCGACAACCGGGACGAGCGCGCCGAGTCCTGCGACACTGGCGGGCGCGTGAGGGACGGCAGACCCGAGGTACGCAGTGCGGAGTGCGTCGAGCGCGCCGACGCAGGCGTGTACCCTCGTGCAGCGCGGCGGGCGGGGGTGCGCCGCCGCGTCAAGACGGGCGAGAGGGACGTGCGGCGACGTGAGGGCGTAGTGCGGAACGCGCGCGCGATGGAAGCATTCTCGTCACCTTCGGCTTCTTCCTCCTCTGCGAGGACGGAGAGCCCGCGCTCGCGCTCGGAGCGGGGGCTGAGCCGGATGCGCTTGGCGGAGCGCATCGCGCCTTCCTCGCCGAGGAAGCCCTCGTCGCTGTCACCCTCGAGTTCGGGGCCTTGCGACGCCGAGAGGGCGGGCGCGGCAGGTGCTCCGGAGAGCAGGTACGTCTCCCGATGTGCGCCGAGCTCGTCGATCTCGTCCACGAGCTGCGCGAGGTGCTGCCGCGTTATGGTGTCGTATGTCGGCTGGAAGAGGCGCAGCGGCGAAGGCGGTGGCGGAGCGCCAGAGGAGAGAGCTGGGGAGGGAAAGGGGATGCGCGCGGGGGACGCGGGGAGGGCGCGAGGAGACGGCGGGAGCGGAAGGCGGAGATGCGCGGACGGCGGTGCGACGGGCGGCGAGGGAAGTGCAGACATGTTCCCCTCGGGGAGGGAGAGATCGCCGTCGTCGTGCGAGAAGGTCGATCGCTCGTCCTCGTCGCTGCTCCAGCCGAGCCCAGGTTGGCCAGGGCCAACAAGCCCGAGGCCATCGTCTTCCACGGCCTCATCGTCATCCGACAAGGCCTCCGACTCGCTCGTCGTCGTGCCCGCCTGCAAAGGCGGGACGAACGGCGCGTCGTCGCTGCTCTCCGCGTCTTCCTCGCCGCGAGGCGTGACCTCAGCGGTCGGCGCTGCAAGGGCTGGTGCCGAGCGCTTCAAGAAGCGCTCCTTGCGCGCCGGACCGGTTGGCGCGGGCGCGGCACCGTCGCGCTGTACGGGCGTCTCGGCATTGCCTGCCGCCGTTGGGGTCTCAGGGACAGGCGCAGCGCGGGTCGAGCGTGCGAGGGGGGTCGCGTCGGTGTCGGTGCGCGGCGGGGAAGGGGAAGGCGAGAGCGTTAGGAGCGACTTCCAGCTCGTCCGTGGGACTGGGTCGGACGGGGAGAAGGTGAACGAGGGTAGGGACGGCGCGGGGCGAGTCGACTTGGGCAGGGGCGGGGCTGCAAGCGTAGAGAGCATCTACATGTTGTGTCCAATGACAGAAGAGGGCGGGACGCACGTTGAACGGGCGGGCTCGGCGGGTCAAACAGGTTCAGCAGCCCGACCTTGCTCGGCGAGGCCTTCGTCTCCTGGCTCTGCGCGTTCTCCGCCGCGCCCTGACCCTGTGCAGCCGAGAACAGTCCAGCGTTTGGCCCTCGCAGCGCGCGCACCGCCGCCGCGAGTTGTCCCTCGTCTGCACCCCCGGCGCTGCTCCGCTCGACGATCGAGTTGACGACGCACGTCCCCGCCGAGCCGATCGAATCGTCGCCCTCCTCCTGGGTGCTCTGCTCGTGCAGTACGACCGAGTTGTCGGCGGTCGACGGCTGAACAACCGACATGTCGCGCGTGCCATCGGCATCGACAGTGGTCGCTATGGTTGAGGTCGATGCGGTGAAGGCGTGGCGCAGGCTGGACGGCACGCGTGGCTGGGTCTTGGGCAGCGAGGCATATGCCGCGTTTGGAAGGCGCGACGGCGTGCTCAGACTCGAGGTGGGCGGCGGGAATGAGGGAACGAGGGTGTGGTCGGGCGGGAGGACGGTGGTAGACCCGCCCGACACGCTCGTGGGGAGGGCATATGTGGTGGATGCGGACGAGTGATCCCCACTGGAGCTTTGCGCGGGCTCGGCGGGTTCCGGCGCGTGAAGTTCTCCGCCCCACTCCTCGCCCAACTCGTCGGTGAGCCAGGACGGGGGTGCAGGCGGATCTGGCGCTCCTCCGGCGGCTGCGCGGTCTCTGAGCGTGTTCTGTGCGGGTATAGCCCTCGTGGGCGTGTCAAAGCGTCCCCCGAGGGGCGAGTCGCCGAGTTGCTCGAGGAAGTCGAGTGAAGGCGGGGGAGGAGTCGCGGGCGAGCACGGCGACGACGACGACGAGTCGGGCGAGAAGCGCGTCGCAGGCGACAGCAGCAGCGCCTGCATCCCTCCCAATCGGCGCCCGTAAGCCTGGTATGGAGGAGAGCTGGCCAGAGGGCGTGTGGGCTTGGATCAACAGGCGAGCGTTACGATCTCGACCACGGCGGGGGAGGGGAGAGCGACGGCGACTGGGAGACTCTCCAGCGCTTTGCCTGTAGTCGAGCAGCTTGCGGATTCGCCGCGCACTGATGGACATGCTCGCATTAGTCCCAGCCCTGCTGGCATTGCTCCTCCTCGCGGCTGGCGCCGCCCTCTTCACCCTCATCGCGCTCCACCTCGTCCGCTCGAAACTCCGCTCCTTCGCATCCGTGCAGCGCACGCGCCTGCTCGTACACACACTCAAGAGTAGTTCGGAGCACGCGCGCAACACTCGCCTCGTCGGCTTCTTTCACCCGTACTGGTCCGCCTGTCCTACCATCCTCCCCCACCTGCAGCCGACTGACCCTTCCACTCGCGCGTGCGTGCAGCAACGCCGGCGGAGGTGGAGAGCGCGTGCTTTGGACCGCGCTCGCGTGTATGCAGCGCGAGCTGGGCAGCGGGACCGCATTCATCGTCTACACTGGCGATGTCGGACAAGGCCAGGGCAAGGCGTCCAAGGAGGAAATCCTCGCCAAGGTGGAGGTGCGATGCCTTTTCTGCTTGCTTGTAAGAGCTCCCTGACAGGGACTCGGCTCGCGCAGGCCCGCTTTGGCATCATCCTTGCGCCCGAGTCGCTTGCGTTCGTCCCGCTCGCGCGCCGGTGGCTCGTGGAGGACTCGACCTGGACGCGCTTCACCCTTCTTGGCCAGTCTTTTGGGAGCGTGCTACTTGCGCTAGAGGGGCTTGCCGGGGATGAGGGCGTCGTGCCGGATGTTTGGATAGGTGCGCTTCTCGTCACCCTCATCCTGCGGGGCAGGAACTCAGTGTGTGCACACGCGCACAGACACGATGGGATACGCGCTCGCCTATCCGCTTGTCAAGTGGCTTTACGGTACTCCTGTCGGGAGCTACACCCATTACCCGACAATCAGGTATATCCCTTCCTGTTCCGCGCTCTTCGCCCTGCTCAGTGCTGCTCACTTGACAGCACCGACATGCTCGCGCGAGTCCGCACCCGCACCGCAGGTCACACCAATCCAGCGTCCGTTGCGTCGAGCGCAACGCTCTCGCATGCGAAGCTCGCGTACTACACGCTGTTCGCGCGGGTGTATGCGTGGAGCTTGAAGCAGGCGGACGCAGTGATGGTCAACTCGACGTGGACGGCTCGGCATGTGCGCGAGCTGCTTGGCATGCCAGAGGACTGCGGAGAGGGGGCAGACGCGCCGGTCGCCGGCAGCGGTGCAGAGGACACGCGAAGCAGGCTGCGGCAGCGCAAGCCGGCGGTGCCAACGCCAAGCGCAGCGATACCCGCACCCGCTTCCCCGGCGCAGGCTCCCACTGTGCCACGCGTGCAGATCGTCCACCCACCATGCGACACCGCCGCCCTCACCTCTTTCCCCTGCACAACCTCCTCGCGGGTTCCCTCCCCATCGGCGCCGATCACGATCCTCAGTCTCGCGCAGTTCCGCCCCGAAAAGGAGCACGAGACGCAGTTGCGGGCGTTCGCCTCCCTCCTCTCGGGGCCGGCGGCGTCCGCCCTTCCGGCGGACTGGGACCCCAAGCGCCTCAGGCTCGTCCTCGCCGGCTCAGCGCGGCACGAGGCGGACCACGCGCGCGTCGCGTCCCTACGGTCCCTGGCAGAAGAGCTGAAGATCGCGGACCAGACCGAGTTCGTCGTCAACGCGCCGTACGACCGCGTGCGCGAGTTGCTCCGCACCGCGAGCGTCGGGCTGCACACTATGGTGGACGAGCATTTCGGGATCACGGTGGTCGAGTTCCAGGTGCGCTTCCTCCCCCCTTTCCTCCCCCTCCCCCTCCCCCTCCCTCAGCACGCTGCTCACGAGGCCGGCGACAACAGGCAGCAGGCCTCGTCACCCTCGCGCACGCGTCCGCGGGTCCTCTGCTGGACATCCTCGTGCCATTCTCCTCCCCGACCTATGGCGACGGCCCAACAGGGTTCGTCGCGCCCGCCCGCTCGATCACCTCCTCCCCATCCGTCCCTCTGCACGAATCCTTCGCGACGCAGCTCGCGCACATCCTCTCCCTGCCCGCTGCAGAGCAGGACGCGCTCCGGGCGCGAGCGCGGGAGAGCGCCGTCGCGCGCTTCAGCGTTGCAGAGTTTGAGCGCGGGTGGATGCAAGGGTGGAGAGCGCTGGAGCGGCTGTGTGGGCAGAGGGAGGGAGGGGCGGAGTGGTAGTACAGCTGCCATACAGGAAGGGCTACGGCTGCGGTATAAAGCAGGATCTAGCTGCGGGGGAAGCGGTGCACAACAGACGGCAGTGAGGAGCACAGACGAGGCTCGAAGGAGTGCACACGGACGCGCAGGGGTAGAGGCATGAGGGCAAGGCGTCTAGTCGAGGCTGTCGGCGGCGATAGCGTCCTGGTAGTCCGAGACGAAGAAGTCGCGGAGTGCGAGGGGGCGGATGTCGAATTTCTGCGGGCGAGGAAGAGGCGTCAGCAGCTGTCCGGATGGCCACAAATCCAAAACAAAACGCCGAGAGTGCGAAGGCTGTAGCGAGGCGAAGCGGACGCACCCCGGCCTGCACCTTTTCGAGGTCGACCTGCCCGTTCGCAAGGTTCTTGCGCATGTACTCCCGCACCGGCACCTGACGACGCGCCGTAGGAACACATCAGCATCTCGGCGCACGCAAGGAAAGCGGAAGTTCCGAAAGCCCTTGGGCGGAGACGCACCATCGCCGCGTTCCTGCACGCCTCCTTGAGGTCGCTCCCGCTGAGCCCGTCCGTCTTCCTGACGAGCGCCTCAAAGTCGAACCCTTCTTCGAGCCTGATATCCTTGAGCATGAGGAGGAGGATGTTGCGCCGCTGCTGCGCGTCGGGGAGCTTGATCGCGAAGCGCTTGGGCATCCGGCGCAGGATCGCGGCGTCGATGTCGTTGGGCCGGTTCGTCGCGCCCAGGACAAGGATTCGCGTGTCGTTGTTCGTCGTCAGGCCGTCCCACATCGACATGAACTCGGCTTTCCTGCGGACCGTCGAGTTCGATGAGTACGAAGGGGGAAAGGCGGGCAAGAGACAAAGAGACGCACATCATCCCTGTCACCTCGTGATCTGCCCGGCTCCGCTCCCGCAGGAACGAGTCGATCTCGTCGATAAAGATGATTGCCGGCTGGAGTTTGCGCGCGAGCGAGAACAGCGCCGCGACAAGCTTGTTCGACTCGCCGAACCTGCAAGGGGGCGAGGCAAAGAAAGCAAGTGGCAGGAGCAAGGAGAAAGTCGGAGCTGTTAGTGAGCTAGTCGAGATTCGATGACAGCCGAGGAAGGAGGAAGGGAGACAAGCGTGACAAGGAAACGCACCACTTGTCCGTCAGTGTCGAGACATGCATGTTGATGAACGTCGCGCCCGACTCCTTGGCCAGCGCCTGTACATACATCATCATTGTCAGCGAGTCGAAGCTTACGACAAGTTACAGCGTTTACCCCTCAGAAAGCACGGGATGCAAGGACGGCTGCTTGCAGATACTCACCTTGGCAAGCATCGTCTTCCCGCACCCAGGCGGGCCATACATGAGCACGCCCTTCGGCGCGCCGAACAGCCCCGCAGCGCTGTCGAACAGCTGCGGGTACACGAGCGGGAAGATGACGGCCTCGCGCAACTGCGAGATGATGGGGTCGAGCCCGCCAATGTCTGCGCGCACATGCACGTGAGCGTCGTGTGAGACAGTCGGAACTTACGAGGACAGGCGCACCGTCGAATGAGACGTGGATGTCCTCGGCAGCGACGACCTCGCCCGCGATGATCTCCTCATGTTCGTTGAGATCAAGCGCGGCAAGGTCGATCCCCAGCTTGCCGAGCACCTGCTGGCTCTTGGCCTTGGACTCTTTCCGCTTCGACTTGGCCGGGTCCATCTGGTTCATCACGACCTGCGCGCGCGACGACCCGCAGCGGGAGGTAACCCGGTCAGCGGAGCGAGGCGTCTTGTGGAACGGAAAGGAGGCGCACCTTGAAGGCATAGTAGAACAGCACCTGCGAGACCTGCGTGCGCGCTCGCAGGGTCAGTCTGGGCCTGCAGCGAGACAAACGAACCCCGGAAGATTGGAGCGGCGATGAGGACGAGGGCGGACGGACCGCAAAGAGGCCGACGTCGAGTAGGAGCTTCTTGGACTGCGTGGATGGCGCCATCGTCGTGCGCGTTGACTCGGCGCAGATTTGGCTTGTCGCGCGCGAAGAGGGGAGCGCGAGCCGGTCCTCGAGCAGGTTGAACCGGAACACGACACGCTTCTCGCGCTGGAGCAGAGTGGAGCACGGCTGCAGCTTGCTAGGCGTCCTGATAGCTAGCTCGAGTAGCGTCAGTCCGCCCCGACGCGATGCTGCTGCCTCGAACCTGGGCCTGCTCTCTGTGCTGAAAGGCCACGGAACACGCGCTGCGCCTCGCTTGGGACAGTCTGTATGCGCTTTCGGACTGTCGTGCGTCCCAGACTGCACGTCTCTACGCACTCACACGAACGCTGGAGGCAGACCCTCGGCTCTCGCACGCACCGCCTCTTCCCCTCCTTCGACGGACAGAGTTGCTATTCCCGGTTTCCGTGCTCTCCGTCGACCGTTAGAGGTGTTGTGCTCGCGCCGTTGCGGCGGGACGTGTGCACGGAGCGTCACGGGTTCGAGTGGCGAGGCGACTGGCTCTCTTGCTCCTTCACCTCGCTTCCCGTCCGACCGCAACCTCGACAATCAACTAACACCACCCGCCATGTTCTTCGACGACGACTCCCGCCAGGCTGATGCCTACCAGAAGGCGAGCCCTCCCCGTCCTACGCGCGACGTGGCTGTCGCTCACCCTCCCTCCCTCCGTCGCTCACCCGGCGCACGCAGGTCCAGAACGGCGACGCGCGCGAGCACGAGGCCTCGTTTGCGCATGAGCGCTCGCCGGTGCGGCGGCGTTGAGGTGCGCTTCCTCACTCTTGTTTATGCGATGCGGCTGACCTGCGGGCCGGTGAGCAGGCGCAGAAGGCGTACATGGAGCACAAGGAGCGCAACGGGACGCCCGAGAACCACGAGATGGTGCGTTTGCTCTCGCTGTTGTGCTCTTTGCCGGTCAGCAACGGCGGTTCATCGCAGGACCTGACGAGACAACCGGTGCGCAGGCCAAGGAGCTCCTCGCCGGCTTTGCGGGTGCTGCGATCGACCGCTTCGCCGAGACCAAGGGCCTTGACTTTGTCGACCGCGAGAAGGCCAAGTACGATGTTCGCCGCCAGCTTGAAGAGCGTGCGTTGCAGCCCTGTCCCCTCGTCCGACGAGTTGTCCCCCGCTCGCACCCTTCTTTACCCTCCTATTCGCGCTCTTCCTCAATCTCGTACCGGTACTTACGCCCTACTGCTTCCTGCACCGGCAGAGGTCTCCCCCGACCGCTACTGAGCGTGTCGACGGCGCTTCCCCGCTCACTGCCTTCGAACCCGTACCCGCCCGCACACGCAGTGACACATGCAGTTCACCCGAGCTCTCCCGCGTCATGCTCTCACCGCGGGACGCAGCCCCGCCATGATTCGCAAGCTGGCCCTTATCGCTCGCCTTGCCAAGCGGCCCTGGCGACGGCGATCCCTCGCTTGAGACGCTGGCGATGGTCGATCCCTCCACCCCTGTCCCAAGCCAGAACCACGAATGAGCCTCTCGCTGCGGCGCAGGACGTCTCCAGGCGCTCTGATTGCGCGCGCAAGGAGGACGATCTTTTTTCACGGGAGGGCGTTACGAGGCGGGCTCGGGGCTCTCGAGACTCGCAGACTTGTGTGAGGAGCGGGGTAGGTTGGGGGAGAACGTGCGCGGAAGGCAAGCGGCAAAGCACGGTGCACGCGGTGGGTGCTGAGTGCAAGGTTGGGCGGAGAGTGGTGGGTTGATCGGCGCGTGGTGTTCTGCGCGGGGAGGAGGGCGGGTTCTCAGGAGGAGGAGGAGCGGGATCTACGGAGGGAAGAGGGGGACAATAGCGGAGAGGAGTGATGTGCAGGAACGCAGTCCCCGGCGCCGGGAGCGCAGCACCAAAGGCGGGGGGAGAGTGAGCGTCGACTTGGAGCCTCGCGCGAGCGGAGAGTGCGGAGGAGCGGCGAAGCCTCGCACGCTCTGCCCCTCCCGCGCTCTCGCTGCTCGGAAGAGGCTGTACCGTTGCCAGAGCACCCCTACAGCGACCCTCTTACCCACCACCAGAACCCCCCCCGGAGGAGACACGCGCTGGTGCGACGCCCGAGCCCAACCCCTCTCCCCTCTCCGCCTCGTCGCCCATCGCCGCCTCCGCCCCGCCTCGCCTCGTGTCGCGTCTCTCGCGCGCGATGGACTTTGCCGCGCACGCTGCACCCGCTCAAGGGCAGCAGCACGACGGCCACTACGACCCCGACGCGCACCTCGACTCGTCGAGCTCGTCGGGCGACGGCAGCTCCGACTCGCACTCGTCGCCCGCCGACTCGAGCTACTCGGCGACGAGCACCGGCCAGCACGACTGGGCCATCGACTTTGGCCTCGCCGCCGTCCCGGCCTTTGGCATCGCCGCAGATCCGCGCGCAGCGTTCGCAGCCGCCGGCGTCAAGCTCGCGCCCCGGGTCCAGCAGCTCTCGCACGCCCAGGGCGGACCACACGACGGCCTGAGCCTCCCGAGCGACTTCTGGAGCGCCGCGCCGGGGCATAACGCCCTCTCGCCGCGCTCGCTCGAGCTGGCGGGCGCCTCCGTGGAGGACTCCGGAGCACAGCGTCAGGAGGCCAACGGCGCGTGCGACTACTTTGGCGCTCAGGCGGGCAAGGGGGATCGCATGGAAATGGACTTTGACGACATGGTCCACGAAGATGTCTGCGGGTGCGTCCTCCTTCGTCCTCTCGTACCCTCCCCTTGTCCTCGTTGAGCCGCCGCCCCGCTCGGGTCTCGCGCTCGGAGAGATGTGCAGCGCAGCAGAGACACCCAGAGCTGACGCACTGTGCCTTATCTCGCTCTCCGCAGCCCGTCGACCCTAACTTCGCCGACCCAGAGCATGCCGACACCGCTCTCCGCCCCCGCGTTCGCCATCCCTTCGACCTCCTCTGCGCCTCCCCTGCCCCCTGCGTTCCTCCCGCACGGACATCAGCAGCCTCCTGCGCCCGCGCCTCCCCTCTCCATTCCCGTCGACCTCCTCGCCGTTAACGCCGGCATCGCCCCCTCGCTCACCTCGGCGCAGACGCCCTCGCCCCTTCAGTCTCCCGCGACCGAGTCTCCGCTCGCTATGGCGGGGAGCACGTTCGCGCCCTCGACACGCTCGTCGAGCGTTGGACGTGCGCGCTCCAGCATCGCCGGCGGGACGAGCACCCGCGATGCGAGTCTCTCACGCCGGAGTGACGCGTCCACCTCGTCCTCCTGCGCCGTTGCAGCACCCGCGACTGCACCAACAGTAGCGAGCGCCGCAGCAGCCAAGGCGGCGCTCACAGCCGGGTCGTCGGTTAACCTCGTCGCGCGGGACGCAGTGCAGGCCGCGCACCTCATCCCTTCGCACGCCGCACCCCCCGCCTCCGCCGTCTCGGGCGCCGAGCTGCTTGTTCTCGGCGTGCCGACGCTGGGCGCGAAGAGCCGCGTCGAGACGCAGATCAAGATCTCGCTTGCGCTCGTTCGGCCCCGCGGCGGCGTCAAGCTCGAGCGCGGCGCCGGTGCGAGGGTCAGCGATGAGATGGTCATGGTGGACGGGGGTCTCGATGCGCGTGCAGCGGACGAGCTCGAGCGTCTGGGCACATGGACGCACCTCAGGCTGCCGAAGCACCTCGCGCTAAAGAGCAAGCCGGGGAAGCAGCTCAGCGCGGCGGCGGCGGCGAAGAAGGTCAAGCCTGGTACGCCTGTCTTTCCCCCTACGTATTGCAATTCGTGGCGATGTTGACTGTGCGAGGGCGCCCGCAGAACCGCCCGCCGAGCAGGTCCTCTCGGTCGACGTCGCGGTCGTTTCTGCCACAGACCCCTCGCAGCGCATCTTCATCTGCCAGAACTGCCAGGCGCGTGAGCTCAAGCGGTCGCTGCGCAAGAAGGACGCCAAGGGCAAGACGTACACCGCCGCTGCGCCCCCGCCCGACGCCGACGCCCCGCCTCGCAATGAGGAGGAGGAGCGCAAGAAGGTCGTCGTGTTCAACTCGACCGAGCTCGTTGACTTTGCGACGGGCGAGGTCGTTCTCCCGACGCGCGTGACGTGCTATTGCCGTCACCATAAGGAGAAGCGCGGCTTCTGGTGCGCGTTCACCTTTCCCTTACGGGAGCGATCCACTGACAGCCCGTCCCCCGCAGTGTCACCTACGTCCTGCGCGACCACCGCGGGAACGTTGTCGCGACAGGCATGACCCCGCCAATCATGATCACCGACGACCACAAGACGAACACGGCCGCCAAAGCCGCCGCCGCCTCTCTCGCCGCTGCGCACGGCCTCCCAGTCGAGGAGGTCCCGACGCCCGCGCCCGCTCCCGCGCCCTCCGCAGTCAAGCGCAAAGCGAGCAAGTCCGCCTCCGCGACGCCCGCGCCCTCCGTCGCGCGCAGGGACCGCAAGGACAAGTCGTCCTCGCCCGTCGCGTCCTCAAGCGTGCATGCGTCGGGCCGCCCGCGCCGCGGGGCGACGACGCGCTCCCGCCGTGGGCAGACGGAGAGCGACGACGAGGGGGCTGCTGCTGGTGCTGAGGCGAGCAAGAAGGCCAAGCCGTACGACGCCGCCGAGCGTCCGGCGCGGGTCGGCCGGAGGGTCGGCAGCGCTGCTGCGAGCAGGTCGCCGACGTTCGCAATGACACCCTTGCGGGCGGCGTCGCCCGTTCAGCAGCAGGTGGAGACGACCACGCCTGTCACGATGGAGGGCATTGCGCTCCCGCCGCTACCGTCCATGCAGCTCGAGCAGCAGCAGCAGCAGCAGCTTGCGTCGCCTGGCTCGGCGCTCGGTCTCGGCGGGATGGAGGACGTACTCGTGGCGGATCCGACAGCGCAGCAGCCGAGCGGGCTCGTCTCGTACCTCTCGAATGGCGCACGGCGTTCGATCTCGTCCGAACCAGCGCAGGCGCAAGTCGACTGGCGCGCGCATCTCTCGACGCCGCCGATGTCGCCCGGCTCGACCGCGCCGTCCGAGTCGTACCACTCGCTCTTCAGCGGCTTTCCCTCGCCAGTCGCATCGCTTGTCGAGCCTGCGCTCGCGCCTGCCCCGCCATCTGCGCCGGGCTCGTCCATCCCCTCGTTTGCCATCCCCGCAACCGAGCCAATCCCGGCGAGCCTTACGCCGAGCTGGGCGATCCCGCAGCAGCCGGAGCAGCTCTTCCCACCTGCGCTGCCGCCGCGCATCACGCGCCTCATTCCCGGCGAGGGCCCCGTCCACGGCGGGATCGAGGTGACCGTTCTCGGCGAGAACTTCGTGCAGGACCTGACGTGCGTGTTTGGCGACTCGGCGGCGGTTCCGACACACTACTGGAGCAGCAACACGCTCGTCTGCGTCCTCCCGCCGTCGGCCAACCCCGGCCCCGTCGTCGTGGGAATCAAGGGCGTCCCGCTTACTGTCGAGCAGGGCACGGGACTCCAGCTCTTCACCTACAAGGACGACTCGGACCGCTCGCTCCTCGAGCTCGCGCTCCAGGTCGTCGGACTCAAGATGACCGGCCGCCTGGAGGACGCTGCAGCCGTCGCGATGCGCATCGTCGGCAATGGCCCGAACGGCGCTGGCGCAACTGCGGGCGGGATGCTCGGCGCGGCCGGCGGTGCGCAGCAGGGCGGCGCGACCGACACAGCTGCACTTGCGGCGACGCTCAACGCGGCGGCGACGTCCGTGTTCGCGACGCCTGCGACCTCAAGCGCGTCTTCCCGCCGCTCGAGCGTGAGCGGGTCCGCTTCGCCAGGCGCTGCGACCATCCCGCTCCCTGCGCTGCCCGGCGTCACAGGCGGCGAGACGCGCGGGTTTGAGGGCATCGTAATCAAGTTCCTCTCGCTGCTCGACCTCGACCCGTCGCTCGTCCCAGGTGCAGCGCCGTCGCTCCCGTCGACGCGCCCGCCGATCTCGCACGCGAACGCGCAGCTGCACACGCTCCTACACCTCGCCACCGTGCTGGGCTTCCACCGCCTCGTCGCTTTCCTCATCGTGCGCGGCGTTGCCCTCGACGCCGCTGATCGCAACGGCTACACCGCGCTGCACTTCGCCGCGCTCTACGGCCGCGTCAATATCGCGCGGCAGCTCCTCGATGCGGGCGCGGACGTCCGCGCGCGCACCAGGGCGGGCAAGCAGCCGCTCGAGATTGCCCAGGAGCGTGACGACGTCGATGTGGCGGAGCTGCTGCTCGCGCACGGCGCTGCTGACGGCCCGGCGGCGACGGCGACTCCAACGCTGCGGGACGGGGCGAGGCAGCTCGCGAGCCCGGCGCCGAGCAGCGCGAGGCTGAGCGAGCTCGGCGACGAGGACGATGAGGACGATGATGTGCGCACCGAGTACGCGAGCGACTGGACGGTCGAGGGCGAGTCGGACTACTCCTCATCTGAAGACTCGGAAGACGATGATGGCGAGGGGTGGGACAGCAGCGACGCGCACGACGCGGACGAGTCGGCGCTCGACGAGACGTCGCCTGTGCGCCGGCCGAGGGCGCCGCGCTCGCGCCAGCCCTCGCGCAACCCGTCGACCGTCTCGCTGCACTACCTCCTCGAGGCTGAGGAGGAGGTCGTCAAGCCGAAGCGCTCGCCGAGGTTCCGCCACGTCTCCCTCCCGGGTGCGTCTCGCTTCTCTTCCTTCTGAAGTCCAGTACTAACTTTTTTGACCTTGCAGCGCCCGACGACATTCCCGCCGGCGAGCCCGTTGCACCGCAGACGCGCACCGCGACCCCGCTTAACCACCTCGCGTCCGCCTCATCCGCCTGGCTCTCGCAGAAGCTCAAGCCGACGGTCCAGCCCGGCCTGAACAAGCTGCAACCGATCGCGGGCGGCGTCACGGGCGTGTGGGAGAAGGCCAAGGCGAACCGCTTCGGCGTCCCGCAGATGCACATCCCCGAGCTCACCGCCTTCCACGCCATGCCCGCCGCACTCACGCGCCACATGAGCAGCGGCAGCAACTCTCCAGGCGCGAAGAGCAAGCGCCGTCGCGCGGCGACGCTCAGCGAGACGCGCTCGCCTGCTGCGGCGGACGAGACGGATCTCGGCGACGAGGCGGACGAGTTAACGGCGCCGCTTGAGCGCTCGACGCTCCGTGACTGGCGCGCGGCGTTCCATGCGCCGGCGTGGTGGCACTCCTCGACGAAGACACCCTCGTCCCCGCCGCCGCAGTACTCTGCGCGCGACGAGCTCTCCGTCGCTGCTGCCGGCGCCAGTGGCGCGAAGACCGATGCGGTTGAGCCCGGCGTCGGCTCGTCGACGGCCGTTGCGGTCGCCCCGCGTGGGGCCGCAGCGCGCGTACGCCCTCGCCGCCGCACTTCGGCCGCATCGCAGGACTCGGATGAGACGGAGGCCGACGCGGAGAGCGATGCAGGCAGCACCTTCAGTGCCGGCGATTCGCCGCACCGCCTCGGCATCCGCTCCGACCCGATGCTCGCGATCTTCTGGCTGCCCGTCCTCTTCGGTTCGTCTACCTCCCTTCACTCTCCTCCTGATCGCCTGTACTGACGCGCGCACGCTCGTAGTCGCGCTGTACTTTGCCTACACGCGCTGGTCGACTCAGGTGCAGCCCGTCCTCGACACCTTCCTCGACACCGTCTTCCCGCAGGCCCTTCAGCTATTCCGTCGCTAGACGCGCCCGTCTCCTTCCGTCTCTAGACTCCGCTCCCATACCGATACTTGCCTGTGAAGATGGTCCCCTTCGTTGTTTCTGTCCGCTGCGTTCCCCCACACCATCCAACCCCCTAGTTTTCGTGTCGCTTCTGTCGTAGATTCCCCTCACGAGCAATGTAGCAAGGGCCAGGGACGTTCATAACAGACTGTTCTTGCCCATCGCCGTGCATTGGCAGCGGGATGGGCGGGCCAGCGTCTCTTCGCAGAGCTTAATTTCCTTGTATCGGGTGGACGAAGAGAGACAGGCTGTTCTTTTCATGCCGTGATCCACGGAGTATCAGCCCTCCCACTCGCGTACGGCCTTCTCAATGATCGGGCGCCAGTGCTTGCGGCTTGCATAGTCGCTCTGCGTGTGATGCCGGGAAGAAAGCGAGATCCAGTCAGCACAACTCCCCGGCCGTCGGCCGATCGACCAGGGTTTTGAAAGCGAGAGAGAACGACGCACCTGGTACTGGTACACTGCGCGACGCGGGAGGAGCTTTTTCCCGTCGGGGCGCTTCCAGGCCTTCATGCCCTCAACACCCGAGTCTTCGATAGCCTTGACGATAGCGTGGAAGAGCCGGTTGGCCGAGCCCTGCTCATTCTGGTCAGTACCTCACGGGGGAAAGGGCGGAGCGTAGCGCACCTCGTGGAGACGCTTGCCGTACCCATGCGCCACAACGAGCGCGAGCTGCCGGTACTTCTCGCCCGATTTGGGGTCGCGGAAGTTGGTTAGCGCGACGGAAACGTCCGCTTGGATCTCGGCGGTCCAGGCTGCGCGGGAGCGAAATCAGCTGGGTTGAGGGTTCGGGACGAGCAAGGCTGACCGCGTTCGATGGCTGCGACGGATTGAGGAGTGTCAGCCGATACTGGAAGCAGGGGCTAGGACCAAGGAACGGGAACACGCACCGAACCACTCAGGTGCCGTCCCCTCCGGCGTACGCTTGATTTGCTCCTCGAGCGAGACGGGCGCTGAGGCAAAGCCAAGCGAGATCCAGGGGTATTTCTTCGACTCGGTGCGAATGCTGAAAGGGGCAGGTGTGGAGACAGTGGCAGAGTAGGTGAGAATGACATAGGAGGACGGGAGCAAGAGGCCAGCAGAGAAGGGGAGAGCGAGGCGAGATTTACGGAAAGTTAGCGGGACAGCGCTCACGAAAGCAAAGGAGAAACGCACGCGTCGCCCTTCCAATCACGGCGCAGCTGCGTCATGCGCCGGAGGAGAGTGCGGTCATGGTAAGCCCGCGCGTCAGGACACGAAGAAACGCACCAAGCTCCGCACGTCGAGCCCGTCAAGCGCCTTCCTCGACGCGCTCATGTCCTTGTCGAGAATCTTCATTGTCTCCTTGAGCTTGCGGTTCTTCCAGCTGCTGCGCGGAAAGATACGTTCGGCCGATTCCTTGTCGACTGGTTGACGCG
Source organism: Rhodotorula sp. PL61-2 (assembly GCA_028828645.1). Classification (NCBI taxonomy): domain Eukaryota; kingdom Fungi; phylum Basidiomycota; class Microbotryomycetes; order Sporidiobolales; family Sporidiobolaceae; genus Rhodotorula; species Rhodotorula sp. PL61-2. The sequence continues at coordinate 20,142 of JAPZQE010000112.1, forward strand.
AGTCCTTCGCGAGACCGGAGGTGTCGACGGCGACTGCCCAAGCGGATGGAGTTTTAGCAGCGGTGACTATAAGAAGAGGATTCCACACGCACTGACTCGGAGGAGGAGCTCGATCAGCTCCTTGGGCAGCGGTCCATGCATTTCCACATCGACGTCGCCGTCATTGAGCGCGACGTCCGTGATAGGCGGGTACGCCTGAGCAGCTCCGGGAAGCTGCTCAAGTATGTAGCGTGTGACGAGAGACGAGCATGAGCCAGCTCGTTCGATGATGCGTGGGTTGGCGGTGCCATTCGCAGTGCCGCGGTCCTCGTGGTGATCGATGATGGCTGGGGTTAACGAATGCGTCAAGCTGGCGTACCGGAATTAGAAAATCGGACAACCGCACCGACGACCTCGGAGCCCTCCCATTCTGAGCGGGGAACGCCATGATCAACGAGTGCGATGCCCTTGATGCGGTGGCCCATCTCCTCGGGTTTGATGGGAAGCTCGTCGATGGTGAGCAGGTCGCGATGACCCGATGCCATCCGGGCGTAGCTCAGCATAAGCGGGTTCTCCGGCCGGAGATCAAGGGCATCTATTGTGGATGGGTACATTCATCGTGAGCGATTGAACACGGTCGTCGCGGCCTTGCAGCGCAGTCGTCTCTGCGTATAACAGATAGGAGCGCGGCGGAAGGGCAGAAAGGGAGAGTAGACGGGTGTAAGGAGCCGGATAATTCAGCGGGACGTACCCTCCTCAGTTTGAAGCAAGGCAACCGCCTTTTGCGGCTCGGGAAGATGCGTATACATGTACGAGAGCGCCAACGCAGATACCAGACTGTCAGCGTCTCCAGCCTCGTTGCCCATCACGACAATCCAGTCGCTCGCCGAGTTGTTGCGGAGCGCGGCGAGGAA